>VWPW01001682.1:43576-75643 GCA_013389825.1 Crypturellus undulatus
GGCCCCGCGCCGGCACCTCCCTCTTCCCCTCCCTCGGCCCGCCCTGCCGGCGGCGGCGCGGATGGCGGCGCCGGCGGCTGCGCCGGCTCTCTACGCGTGCACCAAGTGTAACCAGCGTTACCCCTTCGAGGAGCTCTCGCAGGGCCAGCAGCTCTGCAAGGTGTGGCGGGCCGCGGCGGGGCGGGCGGCGGCGGCTCCCCGGGCCCCGGTAACGGTTCTCCCTGCTAGCCGTTAACGGTCACCCGCGCGCCCCGGTATCGGTCCACTAGCCTTCCTCCTCTTTAACCTGGTCATTAACGGTCAACCGTGCCGGTAATGGTGGCTCCGGTCTCCCTCTTCGCGGCCGTTAACGGTTCTGCGCGCCCCGGTAACGGTTTTCCCCGCGGCCCAGGCGTCCCGCGCAAGAGCCGGGTGGCGCTCGGGGCCCTCGGCTTCCTGCCGAGGATGTGGCGGTCGCGGTGGTTCAGCCCGGGCCGCGGAACAGGTCCCGGCGGGGCTGAGAGGCCCCGAGCGAGGAAGCTGGCCCCGGCGGGTGCTTTGTTTACAAAACCGCAGCTCTTACCTTGTGCTTTTGTTTTCTAGGAGTGTCGCATCGCACATCCCATCGTCAAATGCACTTACTGCCGGTCGGAGTTTCAGCAAGAGAGGTACAGGAGCGTTTCTGTCACAGCAAAACGTACAGTGCGGAAGCCCTGGCTCCTTTGCCAGGGTAGCTGCGGAAGGAGCAGCTGTTTCTGCACTCAGGACTGTTCCTAACGGCAGCAACTCTCAGGGAGAGGGAAGTGCTCAACTCTCTGAGGAGAGATGAGTGGCAGCGAAGTGACATGTCTGCCCTGGTGACCTGCGCGCGCCACGTAAACACAAGGCACCGTCCAGGCACTTTGTCTGCTGATCGTTAACTGTTTACTACTCTAGCCCATATT
Source organism: Crypturellus undulatus (assembly GCA_013389825.1). Classification (NCBI taxonomy): domain Eukaryota; kingdom Metazoa; phylum Chordata; class Aves; order Tinamiformes; family Tinamidae; genus Crypturellus; species Crypturellus undulatus. The sequence continues at coordinate 44,500 of VWPW01001682.1, forward strand.
TGCATGTATGCTTTTCGGTAATTGCATGGGGAAAAATTTCAAGGAAAGTGTTTGTCTCTGAATTCAATATTATGCAATTTTATCTTTAGCAAAACTAATACAATATGCAAGAAATGTGCCCAAAACGTGAAGCAATTTGGAACGGTGAGTAGGCTCTTAATTCTAAAAACCAAACTCGGGTTCATTCACATTCAAAAAGAAAAACGTCTCTGGGGAATTAAATTTCATGCTTGTTATAACAACAAAAAAAACCCCACTGAAAAGTAGTGAAAATTATTGGCAGTTCTTCAGTTCCTTCCTGGATTTCAGTTCCTTTTTTCAAAATGAATTTCATTGTGATTATGTATAGTTTAACAGTTATGAATAACTGCAATAGAACTATTCATAGCAAGAAAGTGTTACTTCATTTTATGCACATAAAGAAGTTCTTTGCATAGTCTCTTAAACACAGTTGACAACAGAAAGATGGTTAACTATCTGGGTCTTGGATGAGTGCTGGAGTGTGAAAAGCGAATGATACCGTGTTTTTATGTCATACAAATGTTATATTTTTTTAGAGGTTTGTTAACAATATTAAGCTGTTAAGTAGTAAAGGTTCATGAGTATTATCATCTTGTTACTTTGCATTTTCTCATCTTAGTTGCAGCTTCAGTTCTGTTAGAGAACTTTTTAGTGTATGAACACATAATTTCTGCATTGAGTTATTGAGATACTGAGCTAATCTTGATTGTGAAACAGGAGTGTTTAGCTTCTGTATACTTAGCATAAACACACTAGATGAAATTCAGCTTATTGGAGATATCTAAGAGGTGTTGGTATGTAGTCAGGCATTTTGTAAACGAACCTAAAGAGCATTCTTTGAAAGGCTTGAAACTGAAGCATAAGACAGAGACAGTAAATTTTTTAGCAATAGTTCAGTTTAAAAAAGCTACCACTTTGGACTGTAGAAAAGTGTCTGAATTTTCTTTTTTATTTTGTATTACTCTAATGTATGGTATAAAAGCTAATAATCTGACCTAAAGGTGTCTGAGGTTTATTAAATTTTTTGAAGTTGCAGGGATACTAATCTTGGAGCCATACACTGCTGAAATCCTTGAGTAATTCAAGGAAATTGAGAAGTTACAGTCACAACAAAAAAGGGGGGTGGGGGAGTGAGCAGTCAAAATGTATGGTGTTTTTTTGTTTTGTTTTATTTTTGTTTGTTTTTCATTGAACTTAATCCCAGAAAAAGTTAGCAGTAAAGGTAGAATCAGTGGAGATAAAGTTTTTTTTTGAAATCTGAAGCCCAAATAGTTTAGAAGGGCTGCTGGGAGATTTGAAATACCTGCAATAGCTTGTCACAGAAACCATAAATATATTAACCTCAGCTCTGCTTCTCTGTTTTTCAGCCCAAGCCTTGTCAGTATTGTAACATCATTGCAGCATTCATCGGCACAAAATGTCAGCGTTGCACAAACTCAGAAAAGAAGTATGGGCCACCTCAAACGTGTGAGCAGTGCAAACAGCAATGTGCTTTTGACCGAAAAGAGGAGGGAAGAAGGAAGGTAAGCTTTGTTCCAGAGCTGTAATGGTTTAGGCACTCTTGCTTCATAAGAGGAAGATTATCAGGAGTGTATTTGAACTTCACTAATATCGAATTAAAGTCATTGTGCTGTGCTTTTCAGTATTTCCGTTAAATTCTACAATTTAAAATCATTACGTTAGCTATTGGGCTAACTTATTTTACAGTATTTTTTTTTTCTGTATGTGCGCAAAGCTGACAGTAGTATTTGATGAACAGAGGTTAAGTGGCTGAGTAGTGTTGGTGCTTTTTATTTTTCCCATTCATTACATCCTGTGTGTGTCATTAACTTGAATCTATCACTTCACGGCTTCCAGTCTGCCTGCATTGCCCTAAAGTGTAGCACCAGAGAGGTAGTCTGCTCTGAGCAGCCCTTTGTGTTCTGCTTTCTTAAATAGCTTTGGTGAGTGCCACTTTCTCATTCCAGAAGGTGCTGAGGAAATCACCTCATAAGCCTCTTGCCTGAACCCAAGAATAATGCTGTTTTTACAGAAGAATTTACTTGGTACAAGTAACACGTTGACTGGACATCTTGATTCTGCTCTGGAATACGATGGGTTGAGAGGGTACTTGGTGTCTAAAAATGATTTACCCTTTAAAAAATTATTCTCACTTTTATGATATATAATGGATCTAATATTTGCTTGCATTGTCTTGTAGGATAACTTTAAATGCTAAAAAGAAAAGAGATTCACTATATTAAATAATACAGTGCATATGCTTGGGGATATAATATTGCTGTTTCATGCCAAAGAGAGATCTGGATTTTTCTTATAGATAGCAGATGAAGTGAAACATTTTCGCACAAATATTAAAGTACCTCTTTCTACTGAAAGTATTCTTAAGAAAAAAAAAACCTGTGTGACTTATTTTCCAAAAGGTTGATGGAAAGTTACTGTGTTGGCTCTGCACGTTGTCCTACAAGAGAGTACTACAGAAGACAAAAGAACAGAGGAAGAGCCTGGGATCTTCCCATTCAAACTCCTCATCCTCATCTCTCACTGAAAAAGACCAGCATCACTCAAAGCACCACCACCATCACCACCACCATCACCGCCACAGCAGTGGGCATCATAAGTAAGTATGGAAATTTAAATTAAATTAAATAGCTGTTGATCCATCTTCCCGTTCCCTTTCTGCTAGTTCTAAGGTTAAATTAAAGGAAATAAGAAACACTGTTTAAAATACGATGTCGAATGTCGTAGTAGAATGTTTTTGTTCCTGTGGAGATCTTTGTGCTCTTGCAAGTTGGGTGAGTAGAAATCAGTGAACGGCAGTCTTGGTGATCTTAATTTTTCGTGTTTAAGTTGACAAACGATCTAGAAAAGAAATCCAGGAAGTGACTTACAGGAACAACTTACTTGGAGATAAACTAGAATTTGTATTTCTAAGCAGGAAGCACTTATTTGTGGGAATTTTCTGTATGTGCTGCCACATGTATAGTGGCAGCACAGAATAGCTGTTTTATCTGGAATCCCAACCCTCACTTACTTCCTTGTGACTTGTTTGTGTGCACATACTTCTGGTGGTGGAGTTCTTGCTTGAGACACCTGAGCATCAGTCTGGAATTGCCCTAAGTCTGTGTGTCTCTGGTGGTTACTCTAATCAAATCCTGGTGGAGGAGGCAGTATTAAGTGATGCTTCGTAAGCAGACATAGGAAAACAGCACTGTTAGTTCAGTTACTGGCACTCTTTAACGTTTCACATACTTCTGGCTCATCTTGCAACTTTTCTCAACTTTTCTCTGGCTGTGGCATTAAGAACCTACCAACTTTAATTTACATACTCCGTTTATCCAGTCCTAAATACCAAGATTCCCTTCCCTTCTTCCGTTTTTATTTTTTTTTATTGTGCTAGACAATGAGAACTATAGCTGCAGTGGTAATGATCCTTGTCATTAAGGGACATACAGACACTTTCATTCTAAGCTCCACTTTTGTGATGTAATTTACCATTTTTTCCCAAAACGTGTTTCACTGAATGTGTGTGTGTGTATGTGTGTATATATATATATATATATATAGTATATAAAAATATATACACTTATATATGTGTGTGCATATATTTTATATATATATGTATACATAAAATATGGGATGATATTGAGAATGAGGAGGAGAGAAATATGCTTTCCCTTAAAAAAATAAAATAAACCGTTTCCTCAGGAATTTGAAGGAAATTATGTTTGTCAAGCAGAGCGTTATTATACTGCTATTGTTCTCTCTAATCTCTGCTGAAAACAGAGTTGCAACAAGGTATGTCTGATTTAACAAGTTTGGCAATGGTCTAGTAAAGATTAAATTAAAAATGATATTTCTTCAATACAAAATTCCTGATATGCTCAGGAGCTGTTAGAAAAAGCTTATCTCAATGTATATAGGTTGTAAGGGTCTTGGCTTAGTACCTTTTTTTCTATAGGATATCTTGGGTCTGTTGCTGTTGTCCAATAGATTCCTCATCTAAATTATTTTGAGGGATTAGAGAATAACATGAGAAAGAAGTATAAAGTAATTGAAATATTTCATTCAATGTAATTAAATTTTGCCATTAGTGATTCCTATAACCACTGGGTTTGGTAAAGTTACTTTTGAAATTATTGAAGACCTATGATTTTTTTTTCCCAGTTAAAGATACATTTTGGGCATGCAAAGCTTTCCCTGATTTTCTGCCACCACTGCTGGCAGTAGTAGTATAGAAGTAGATGTCTTTTTAGGCAGTGTTCATTTATTACAAAGTATGCTATAGTTTTAGACCAAATTGCAAGATTGGTAATACAAATCTGACAAAAAAAGAGGAAATGCTGGAAAAGATTTAGCTCTCAGGCTCAAAGTCTTCCCCTTGTGTTTTATGATAATGTAAATATTTAGCTAAAATATTTTAACAGCAGCATTCAAACCTTAATAAATAAAGAGTGATTGCAAATATGACAGGCAATACGACTGTCCCACTGGAAATTCATAATCAATAATTTTGTTTGTGAAAAAGGAACAGATATTATTTGCATAATTTTAGAAGAAAAAAAAAAGAATGTTTGCTCAATTACTTTCCCTAAGTACATTTCACATATTTCAGAATCAGCAATCTGAGTCCAGAACAAGATCAGGGACTGTGGAAACAGAGGTAAGTATGATAGCATATGTTAATTTCCTTTTAATTTATCTTGTAGATTGTATTTAAAGGATTCATTTCGTCACATTTCTGATTAGTTTCTATCATCCCAGCTAGCAGCATGAGTTAGTTATTTTATATGTACCAAATGGTGATGGTAGAGAGTTATTTAGTATGAGGCTTTAGGTTTACATTTTGTTTGATTTCAGCCATAAATCCTCTGCAGCTATTCAGAATGAAACTCCAAAGAAAAAGCCCAAACTGGAATCCAAGCCATCAAATGGAGATAGGTAAAGTTACATCTTTGTACAGCTGAGCCATTCAAGTAGAGCACTCGTTTGTGGCCAGTTACTTTTTTTTTTTCTTTTTTCTTTTTTTTTTCTTTTTTTCTTTTTTGGTCTGGAGAATGAGGGAGGTGAAAAATAACTGTCCCACTAAACAAATTATTGGGTGGCACCTTGAGTGCTGTTGGTCAGCTAAATGACTTCACTAGCATGAGACTGGCACTGTGTTCCTGCTTTTAAGCTGTCTGGGGCAAAATTAAATAAAGTGCGTGTAGGAGGCAACAGTTATCAAAGAAACGGTGTTCTGTGACATCAGTGTTTTTCCTCAGTTGGATGCAGGGTTGAACCCACTGCTTTAAGCTGACCTAGTATCTAAAAGAAGTCTTTTGTACATTAATGTGCTGAGACTGAATCTTTATTCTGTCTCTAGCCTAAAAGTTGGTATAAATATAAAAGTGGCTGCTTCAGTCAAAAGGTATTTGTCCCCCTGAAAGCTAATATTTAATTATATTTCTGCAGGTGTATGTAATGTGTGCCATTAGTAAGGTAATTTGCCAGTTCCATCCATTTCTGTCAGGTACATACTTTTTTTGCATTAGTATTTAAGGATGTTTGTGGAATTGTTAATTATCCCATTTGAACATTAAAAAATATGTTTTTTATATTGATGTTACAAGTAATTTTTTTTTATTTATTTTTAGTAGCTCTATAAATCAGTCAGCAGACAGTGGGGGAACCGACAATTTTGTCCTCATAAGTCAGCTGAAAGAAGAAGTAATGTCCCTTAAGCGACTTCTGCAGCAAAGAGATCAGACCATTTTAGAAAAAGATAAAAAGGTAAAAGTTGCATCTGCTTAATAAGGCTTTTGTAAAATTATTTTCTACTTTATAGATTCCTAACAATTCTGTCAAATTGTATGATGAAACAAAAATCATATACTTTTTTGTAGAGAAGCTAATCAGATTTTTGCCTTTTAAACGACAAACTATCAGCTTTCATATCTTGAATATAATTTGGCCCTTAGACACAGGAATTAATCTCACCTCACTTTAGCCACGTGTGAGTTAGCCAGCTAGTTCACTGCTCCTCCTGTTGCATTCCTCAGGTGATGGCTAAAATGCCAGACACTAGTTTAAGTATTTTTAATTCAGTCAAAACAAAGATCCCTGAACATACGTATGTACTCTGTCAGGCATGGAAAGATGGGGAATAAAACCAGTAAACGTTCTAAGTTTAACCTACTTTTTACTTTAAATAAAAGCTACAATAGTAATAATTCATAAGAGAATTAGAGGTGTGTGTATTTTTTTATTTGGGTTTTTTTTTTCTTCTTATAGCGAGGAAAAGTGTTTAAAATATTGATTTTTTTTTGTATAGTGTAGATTATCTGTGATGTAGACCTGTCTGTGGTCAAAGACTACAAGAATAGCATGAGTTAGGTGTTTGGTAAATGGCAAAAGTTCAGTTAAGTCGAGCCTGTAATTACTACAGTGAAGCTCGTACAAGGGATTAAATTTTATAATGAAAGAAAAGGAACCCCAAGCATGCAATTAGCTTGGCCTTTATTAGAGCTTATTTTCTTTGTACTCTGATTTGTGAGGTGTTTTCATGACACTGTCTGTAGTTGTGGCTCTGGACTGTCTGTGCAGGATTAAGTCATGGAGTTATGGTAAAAATAATATTTATAATACTCTCAAATATAAGTTTGTTTATAGGTGCATGGTGGCCTACTAGAAATTTGAAGGTTAAGAACAGCTTGTTGGTCCTAGAAGGAAATTCCTTCTACTTAAAAAAAAAAAAAAAAAAAAAAAAAAAATTGTAGGTCAGCACCTGTTTAAGCTCTTGTGAATAGCATTTTGAAGCTCTTTAGGTTCATCCCTGCTGCAGTATAGCTGATGTTACTAGTTATGGAATTAACTGTTTCAAGCCTGTAATTGCTAATACGAAAGAACTGAACAGTCTGTCTTGGATCCTCGTGGGGAGTTTGTCTTGAAAAGACAAGCATTAAGACTCTGATCTCACTTCTATAAAGCCAGTGTAAGGTCAGGAGTCTGTATGAAATGAAATTGCCATATCTGTTTTTTAGTACTGGTAAAGCTTGACAGAAGGGAAACATCACCTACTTCTGCGTACCCACTGCAGTAACCTGCATTTATGCTGTTTCCATGGAGGAGTGTGTGATAGTTTCCATGCTCCTTCTGCTAAAACTTTCTGAGGCATCAGAATTCTTGGAACTTAAACGCTCCTTCAGGCGTTAATTAATCCTTTTTAGAGTGTTTATGACTTTCTGTAGCTGCTGAAAGGAAGAAAACACATCCAGCATTTGCATAGCTGAACAGAATGCAACAAATGAGTGCATTGCCAAAGTTTCTACCTGTGAGTTAGTAAATATAGAGACAGCTGCTGGGACAAAGGTCTGCAAATGTCAGTCCTGAACCAGAAGTTGTGGGAGATCCCTGTTAAAACTTTGTTTCTGGGTTTGTGTAGGGACAAGCATTTGGCCAGTTTAGAGTGTTACAAATCAAAAAGTAGTATCTTGGAAATGTGTAACTTCAGGAAATGCTAAGCTAGTGCTATGCTATAGTACAACTCTAGAGTGCTATGCAGTTCTCACTCATCATGTTTTGCCATGAGTCAAGATCTTGACTTGTTACCAGTGCTCGCTGTTTGCAGTAATACATTATTTCACTTTTTGGACAAAAAGTTATTATGAGGCACTGGGAGATTGCTACTTGCCCCTTGTAGTCTAGTTGCACATTTTATTATGGTGCAACATTACTGCTAGATGGTCTTTGTTTGTTTTAGGTAGCTGAGGTTTATGACCTGTGGTTTTGTAGTTTCCTCTGGATTTTACAAGAGCTTTGCTAAGTACATATCTTGAGCAGCAATCTATATACAGTAATGTGTATATCCAGGTATTAAGGCATTTGAGTTTTCTTTTTAACACCATGTGGTAGACTGTTATTTTGACTATGTTTTCTCATTACTTTTGATTCAAGGCGCACTAGTGTTAGTAGTTATTTTAGGAATGTCTTTTCTGTTTTTATAGCCAACTTCTTTGCCAGATAAGAGTCTTTATTTCCTGATCCAAATTGACCTGAAAAGCTCAAAAGAGGAAGGTGCATTGTGTCTGCTTTGAGGAACTGAACATTTTAAGGAAGGTGTTTTCTAAAATTACTGGATCCACGTACAGCAATCTCTGTAACAGCAGTTCACATGGCTGCACGTGCTTCCAGAGGAAGCATTCAGCTGCTGTGATAAAAGTATGTATCACAGTTTAGCAATCCTTGCTGATTCGGACCTCTGCTGGTCTTAGGAGAAATTTAATGGCAGGAATTCAACAACTTATTTTCGGGATTAAATTCTGAGTTAAACAATTTTAATTACACATTTCTGATACAATTTAAATTACTGTTGCTGTGGTTTTAGACACATTGAAGCTCTGGAATATATGCTTCTATCGGGACAAACTATAGTCTGCTTAAGACAAATGGCAGTATAAAAAGGAATCCAAAGGAATTGTTTTTATTATCTGTCTGGGGGAGATTTGTGATGTGGACTGACTGGATGGGCAGATGAGGGGAGAGGAATGGATGTTGTCTACTTGATTTTAGCAAAGCTTTCAATACAGTCTCTTATAACATGCTCATGGGCAAGCTCAGGGAGCGTAAGTTAGATGAGTGGACAGGGATGTGGTTTGAGAACTGGCTGAATAGCAGAGTTCAAATGGTTGTGATTAGTGGTGCAGAATCTAATTGGAGGTCTGGGGCTAGGGGTGGCCCCTGGGGAACAGTACCAAGTCCCGTCGTGTTCAACTTCTTTAGCAATCACCTGCTTGAAGGGACAGCCCCTCAGGGAGTTTGCTGGTGACACAAAGCTAGCAGCAGGGGGGCTGATACACCCCAGAGGACTGTGCTGCTGTTCAGAGGGAACTCAACAGACTGGAGAGATGGACAGGGGTCCATCTGCATGAAGTTCGAAGGCAGGTGCTGGGTCTTGCACCTAGAGGAGACCTGGGAATAATCCCAGGCCCAAGGGCAAGTTGAGGTCGACCTGCTAGAAAGCAGCTCTGGGAGAAGCACTTGGGGGTCCTGGTGAGCTACAGACTGACCACAAGGCAGCAGTGTGCCCTTGTGGCCAAGAAGGCCAATGGGGTCCTGGGGTGTATCAGGAGGAGTGTTGCCAGCAGGTGGAGGGAGGGGATCCTGCCTCTCTGCTCAGCTCATTGAGGCTGTACCTGGAGTATTGGGTGCAGTTCTGGGCCTCCCAGGACCAGAGGGTTGTGGAGCTATTGGAGAATACATGAAGGGCTACAAGGATAATCAGGGGACTAGAGCATCTCCCTTATGAGCAGAGACTGAGAGAGTTGGGCCTCTTCAGCCTGGGGAAGAGAAGACTGAGGGGGTAACCAGTGTGTAGCAATGTATTAAGGGAAGGTGTCAAGAGGAATGAGCTAGACTATATACAGTGGTGCCTAGCAACAGAACAAGAGTCAATGGGCAGAAGCTGAAGTTCAGCAAGTTCCCTCTGAATTTGAGGGAAAGCTTCTTGACTGTGAGGGTGACGAAGCACTGGAACAGGCTGCCCAGAGAGGTTGTAGAGCCTCTTCTCTGGAGATATTCCAAACACTCCTGGACATGATCCTGAGCAACATGCTCTAAGTGTCCCTGTTGGAGTAGGGTTGTTGGACGAGAAGATCTCCAGAGGTCCCTTCCAACTTCAGCCCTTCTGTGCTTGTGTGTTACAATACTGTATAAAAGCCACCTACATGAGACATTACTGAAGATTGTGGCAAGTGTCTCGCATCTGAAAAAGTACAGCTAGGCTCATACATCTGTGTCATACTGTTCAGCTTGCCCCTCCCCTGTCCTGAGGAATTAATCTTATATACTGCAAATCCTAAATAAACAATATGATTATATAAATGTAGTAGTTTTCCCCCATATAAAACAGACATGTTTTTCAAGCTACTTCTCAAATGCTGAGCTGTTAATAGTGAACTAGTAAGTAAAGCCTGTGTTGCTGAGATTTAAGGCTTACATAAAGATCATGCAGACTGATTACAAAACATCCTGCTGCTGTCCAAGGAATCTTTATAGCATTTCTGATTTTAGTTGACAGAGCTGAAGGCAGACTTCCAGTACCAGGAGTCAAACTTGAGGACAAAGATGAACAGTATGGAGAAGGCTCACAAGGAAACTGTGGAACAGTTGCAGGTAAGTAATTTCTTATCGTTACTTCGCATATGTCTCAGAAATTCATCCACCCTAATTCATACAGAGTATCTGTAGTCTATAAAACTGAGGTAAAAACATTTTAAGCTACATGTGGTAACAGACATTCAAAAAGTTGAATGTGAAAAGCCTAAATGCATGATTCTAACTACAAGAATTAGGTGCTTGCCTCAAGTTTCTAAAAAGTTATGTTACTTTTCTATGTCTCTTCTCTGCTGGCACAAATAAGTTTTGAAAACTGAGCAATAGAGTCTTTGAGTATTCTCAGCATGCCCATTTTGAGAGATGGTTTTATAAGTGCAACAGGAAATGAGTACATGACATCCCTACCTGAGAACTTCAAATAATTCATAAAACTCTTCTTTCTTTTTTTTTTCCTTTGTTGCAGGCCAAAAACAGAGAACTGCTCAAACAGGTTGCAGCTTTGTCAAAGGGTAAAAAGTTTGATAAAAGTGGGAATATATTAACATCTCCTTGAGGAACTGGTTATTCATGGGGTTTACTACTCAATGTAAAATTGAGTAATTCTGTGAAGCCCTTAAAGTCCTGTGTAGTGGAAAATTATTTTTGCACACCAGATTAGTTGGCATGTTTCCTACACATTTTTGTAATTAATATGCAGCTTTTTTTAGTTACTGTTCAGATAAAATACTTCAACTGGCTTGAAGAATGTTTTTATTTTTTTGATATTGGAAACTTTTTTGCCAGCAATAGTATTAAACAATTGCATAGAGAACATAGCAGTACTCTCTCTAAAGGACAAAATGCAATAACAAACCAGGAGTATGTTCTACAAAGCAGCAGCAGAATATTTTAAACCGATGTCAGCCAAAAGTTGGTGAACTACAGTGACATTGAACACTGGTTTCTGGCAACTCTTCCTTTACTTTGCATCAGCATACAAATTTAGGGTGGAAATCATGGTGCTCTCAAGTGAAACTAAAAAGACATGTATATATTTGTAAATACAATTGTAATAGTTATATTCTTAGTTCTTACAAGTAACTAGTGTTTTACATTCTTGTGATAGGGATTTACTGAAAGATTATCTATTGTACAGTAACAGGCAGTGTGTTTTTTGTAAGATTTACTGTAGATTTTTCTTGCAAGTGCCTTTCTCCAACTGTTTATTTATAGGAATGTTGGTATTTTGTACATAGGGGTTTTTATGTTTTAAAATCATGTTTAATAAATGTTTTATGTAAATATAAATGTGTGTACAGAGGAACCTGAAACAAAGATCAAAGAGGCTAGTGCAGTGCTTGAAGCAGCATTAGGAGCTAGCTAATTGATGGCAATGAGTATTGGCGTTAGATGATCTTGTAGTTTGTGTATGTGAGATGTAGAGTTTTGTTAGTGCTGCTCATGCCAAACACTTCCTGAACAAAAGATGTGGGTTTTTTGGGCCACACTAGAGTTTAGGAGTTGGTTTTATATTTTTCCCTTTGGCACAGTGCTAATTTTAATTCCACACCAGACGTCGCACTCCCAATATTATGCCATTAATTAGTGATACACACTTTTTTATTATTATTTTATTCCAATTTAATGTACTTGGCTGTAACTTATGGTGACTGCTAATGAACTGCAAGATTATCATTCCCTAGTAAAGATACTCAGTGAGAAAAGAGTAGCCAAAACTGATGGTCTTGAAATTAGGTAAAGGAGTGGACAAGATGTCAAATTAAAGGTGTTTCTTTTGTTTGTTTTTTTGTTTTTTAAATATTTTGATTGGATTTTGGTTCTAAATTGCATTAATCTAGGTTAGTCTCTGCTCCTAAAGGACATTAGTCATATCCAGAAATTTCTGTTAAACATCCCTTAATATATCCCAAGGTTTCTGCTCAGGAAAGAAAGAGTTGCATGTTGTACAAACTGGAGCAGACTTGTGTGAGTAAAAGTTTCGTTCAGCTCTGGGTATTGACTGGTAACAGGGTAACTGCTTATATTTCAATAAGCTTAATTGTGTAGACTAAGCTACACATTTTAATTAACTAAAATGACTTAGCTCTCCACTCGTGTTCTGAACTGTGAACTCCTTTTCAGTAGTTCAAATAAGTTCCAGCAGTGACAGACTACTGAATAATTTGAAAATCAAGTTAGCTTGTTTCCTATTGTTTATGTGTATATTTTTATACACTAAAATCAAATTTATACATTTGTAAATGCTGTTCTTTAAACTTGCTAAACTAGGGTAGAGAATGCTGCTATCCTTTAAGGATATTAGTTTGGTTTTTTTTAATATACAAGTTGGACTTTCATTAATTCAGAGTAATATTTTAATACCAGTTTTCTCCAGTTGAATGGCTACCCATGTTTGGTGAATTGTGTTTTAAAACACAGAACTACATAGCAAATGTGTTTGATTATAGAATAATTTAATGATATCTATTCAAACTGCAGTAAGGATATTTTAAAGTAACAAACCGAAGTTCCATATAAGAAATAATCGATTTTATAAATCCCAGTGCGAAAAACTTTTAGAGGCTTCACAGTATTTAGCTGTAAGTAAATATCTGCTCTTTTTTGTTCTATAATCTCATTTTTTAACTTGAATTTTTTGAAGTTGTAAACTAGCCAACGGAATCCCAGCCCTAAAAATGGTGTCTTGGAGCTGTAGATTATTGACACAATAAACTGATGTTCTTTAAACGTGGACCTACAAGGAGATTGTTGTAATGTATGGTGCTTTTTTAGCCTGTTTTCAGATGTTGATTAGCATTGACCAGTAATGGCCTTTTTTGGCTCAAGTTATTTATGGTATTTTAAGCCTGTGAATATTGCGGTCCCCTTTTAGATAGTGTGTAAAATTATGCATTCTGCAGTGAAGCTCTTCAGCTGTCCACATGTATAGACTATTGAAATACTGTACTGGCACACCTCTGCCCGTTGACATTTTGTACCTTTTTTTAAATCCAATGTTTCACAATAAAAACTTGTCAAAACATGAATATGTCCTTTTACAGTTATTCATAAATTCATATTCCGTGCTAAACCTTTTAGTACTAACCGGCAAGAAAAGGCAGGATTTAATATTTGCATTTAGTCTTTAGATTTCAGTGAGGAAATTAGCACCTGAGGCCGTCTGCAAACTGCAACAAGTTAGAACCCCAGTTTAATTAACATCTATCAGTAAAAGGTTTTTTTTTCTACATTAGGATTATAATATGTGGAAATATTTTATCATCAAGAAGAAAGAAAGAAACAAAAGGTTTAACTGAAATGTAGTAAAATTTAATAAGGTCTTCAACAGGCTTACGTTCTTGTGAGGAGGACGGAAGATTAATATCAACACTCTAATTTAAAAATGCCAGAGTTTCTGTCATAGTTTAATAATCCTCAGGTTTTTCCTCGCTAACGTGTATTGTGTACAAGGTAGGTGATTCTGAAATTGCAAGGGATTTTTTTCCCGTTTTCTCTGTTTTGTAAGAAGTTAAGCACCAATATATCGATATGTTGCCAGCTGTGAACCACAGTGGCTCCTAGTGTTTAGAGCATTGTGTTATAATCAGTAGCTCTTTATTTTTCTCAGATATCAGTCATAATAAGAAAATAAGATTCTCTAGTCTTTGGGTCTAGGCATTTATCTAGAGGCCTTGAAATATTTGGGTTTCAGATCTCCACTCATAAGACAGCATGTGTTTTATATTAGATACTGAATAATGTGCTAATAGATTGAATTGCTCTTGCATTCATTTAAATGCAGATTTGCTATGGCTTTGGTGAACCCGTTTATTTCTAAAGCTGAGAGCAAGTCAAAGTGATGCGGTATCCTGTTTGGGCATGGCTTCTGTTTAGCACAAGCTAAATTGGCTCCCTAAAAGTGTTTTTCATCACTTAAATTCTTAAATGTTTTCTTGATATTTTCTTAAAGAGTATTTAAGTGGTATAACCTATGCATAAGCAGCTCTGCAGTTGTCAGTGGTCTTCTATAACTTCATAAGTATTGGGCCCATACCAGTTCTTTGAAAACACTGACGTTTTAATGTTATAAACCATAATTACATCTTTAAAATGGAGTAAAAGCTGACCACATCACTTGTTTCTTCCAATGAATTTTTAGAACACCAATTCAGCTGAGGATAGTGCTGGAGAAAATGTTTTTTTTTTTTTCATATGTGCAGTCCTCATAGCTGTCATCTTGCAACAAGTATTGTTGTATAGAAGGACTTCTGATAAAGTGCACAGAAATAGAGGAAATTAGGCAAGGAAATGACTGATGGAAGAGTTTTGGGGTGTTCTTGAGGGAGAGCTAATGGGGAAGAGAAAGCTGAGACACTGCTTTAATCTTGTATGTGGTATACTGAATCACAGAGTTGGCTTTTTTCAAGCCATAGGTTATCTGTTTGCATTGAAATAGAAAGATGCACAACATAAAATTCATCTTTTAAAAATGTTAGTCATTCTTTATAGGGCTAGGAAGTATTATATACTATTGCCCTATCTGAGTAGTGGTGAACGTTTTCAACATTAACTCATTTCACCTGTACATTTTGTTGTTCATTGGACAAAAAACATCCTTGAAGATATGTCCCGCTGCTACGCCCATCAGTGACCTTTTTGCTTGCTTTAATACGAACAGAAAACAGGTCTGTTTTGGGGGGTTTTGCTGCTAATATTACTATTATGGTGGCACTGTTGTTCTAATTGACATATTCCTGGGGCTTTCACCTTTGTATCTTATTATGCTGTGCCTCCCAAGTCTGGTGGGTGAAGGCAGTTCTGCATTTTGGCTGAGTAGGGTGTAAACACCATGGATCCTGCAATGCAAGGCCTGTGTGCTAATCAGGCCAGGCGAAAACACGGACTTGTTTTAGAGTCCTATTTTTTCTTTCTGCTAAAGCTTTCTGATGTTTGCAGTGCATGAGTGAGTGAGTTCATTTTTCAATGGGAAAAGAGACCTTCCCACTTCTGAAAAATTCTGAAGGCTGAAGATCATCATTTTTGCAGATGAAAGGTCAGACTTGGAGGATTAGGCAGAAGTCTCATTTTATGGTGATGTGTATTGATTGCAGAAGACTTGAGGACAAACAAGCAGGTCAGAATGGCTTTGGGACATCTTTTGGTGACCTTGTTACGGGTTGGGTCATGGGAATACGATACATCCCCACCATGGCATTTGCAGGTATTAGAATTTACAGCATAGATTGATCTTTATTATTTTTGTTTTTTAGCTCTAGTTACAAATTTCAAAAGCCTTAAGATGCTTTATTTGAATCAATAAATAAGCATATTTTCATTGCTTTATTTCTGTGAGGAATTAAAGGTTACAAACTGCATTAAGAACGTACACCAGTACATGGCTTTTTCCTTCATTTGATAGAGATCTTAGCAGTGGGTGGTGTTCATAGATGTTGCCTGAGAAACTTTATGTTTGTTTTGGCAACTCTTTATATCCTGCTTTACATTTTGCAGAATTGCATCTGTTAATTTCTCCTTTTACATTTATGTGTTCAAAATTTCTCTGCAACATAAACAATATTTTTTCCTAGAGTTTTTGCTCAGCTACGATGTGCTCTCAAATCTTTTTCTATGCTTACGTTGATTAGACTTCGTCTTCTAAATTATCACCAAATTAGAACCATATTTTTGGACCAAACTTAACATCAGGCTTTTGATGATGGTTTACTTTGTTGACTGTGAATATGCATTACAAGGGGGGAGTTTTCCCTCATATAAGGAGGAAAATTTTACCACTTAATCTAGTATACTTAGAGTGACCATGTACTGGGACCATAAACATGGCTTGTTATCCAATGTAGCTGTGAACAGCCGTAAATCATTCCAACAAGATTTGAAAATGCTTGCCTAGTGGTGATTTATCTGACCCAGGGTGCAGCACTCATTAGCATTATCTTGATGCAAGATATTTATTTATTTTATAAGAATAATATCCACAGAAGCCTATGAGAGAGTACTTGCTTATCACACTTGCTGGGAAGATGTGAGGTTGTCTTGGATAGAAAATAGCTTTGAATTCCCTTGAAATGTGCCTGTGGCCTTGGCTTAAAGATATTTCAATCTTTTTCTGCAATAAACCCTTTTTTTTTTTTTTAAGGATGCGGTTAGTACAATCTATTGTACCTTTCCTCCTTGTTTTCCATTAAAGATAATAAGATAATATGCAGGGATTCTTTGGAAGCAAGATTACATTTGAATCTTGAATTTGGTGGAGTCAACCTCTTTCCTTATTGCCTAGAACCTATATTTAGAAAAGTGGAAGTGGAGCTAAATAGGAATGGCTGCTTGTATAAACTTAACCACTAGATGCTGCTTAAACCCCACGTTTTCTCTATAAATGTTTTTTGTACACAGTTTGCTGTTACAATAGGTAGTCCCCTCTGTTCAGCTAGAGCACTGATGCTCTGATGAAAATATTTGAAGTAGTTATATAGAATAAATTTTGGAAATTTTGAGACCCATTTTGGAAACTTTTAGGTGCATATAATCTAGATAACAAAAAAAAAAAAAGTGGAATTATGTAGTAATTTCTTTTATCCATAAATGTCAGATTACTTTTCCTTAGGAAGATTGGGTTTTATGGTTCAGAAAGCTGAGTCAGGGAGTAATGTAATAATTTGATTACTATTAAACAAAAGGTATTGTCATAATTGAAAACAGACTCCAGGATGCTCTGAACAATGTCGAGATTTTTATATCTTTTCCCTTTGGAAAAGGAATTGCTAAGCTATTTTTTTTTTTTTTTAAACAACACTTTTTTTTATTCAATATAAATGTATAAGAAGCCCATGGCAGGATTAAGGTGACTTAGCAAATGCAGTTCAGAAACCATTACTAAATGCAAATAATTTATTCATAATACAGCTGAGAAGAATCTATTGGAAATATAAGGTTTAAGGTTTACTGTTTTCCTCTTTCTTTGAGTCTGATGCACTTCTGATTCTGCTAGTTGAAGTGCTGGGAATCTCTTAGCTTTCCAGTGAAGGAAATCTGCTCATCATTTAAACATTCGAGCTATTTTTAATGAGTCCTGAATCCATAACTACCTAACTTTACTGGAAGAAGTGTTTTTATTCACACACACTGTAGACATGCTGTGTACTCTGTATGTATATTCTGGGAGTAGATCTTGAAACTTAAACTGGGCAAACGTTTTCCTTCATCTGAACCATTAAAATACACTATTTTATTATGGAAGAATTTCTAAATAAGCAATATTTTGATATTTGCTGGGAAGTAATATAGTATTTTCATACTTGCAGTTTGTTTTTCTTGTGTTTGGTTCCGTTGAATAGAATTAAACAATTTTTTATTAACAGTTTAACTTATAAGCAGACTGTTGCTTAGCAAAACATTTTAAGGCAAAGGATTGTTACATAATCATCAAAATGCTTTGAGCGTATAAGATAAATAGAAGAAACATTTTTAGGAGCTATTTTTAGAATAAGATTTCAAGTAAATGGAACAGGCAGCTGTGAGCAGTAGCTTACCACTTCTTTCCTGTTCATATGTTGACAGTAGCATATAATTTTTGTCCTATGTACAAACAGAACAAGTCTGTTTAAAAATGAAGTTCCACAAAATACTAATCTTACTGTCCAAATATTTAATGCTCTTTTGCATGAATTGTTTGTGTTTAGTAACAGCATTGTAAGTAACTTTTGTGTGAATTGTATTACATCAAGAACATGTATAGTTTATGGGGCTTTCCCCTTATGCCTAATCATATGTCTTACATTTGAATTTTATTAAACGTTTACGTGTTGGAGTAGAGTTGTATATGAAATGCTTGCATGTCACATCCTTATGCTCATTTTCTGGACAACTCTGTTTAGAGAAAAAGGTATTTGATATGTAGTCCTCTGTTTTCTATAAAGCACTGTGCCTTTAAATCAGTGAAGCAATTTCCATTTTCTTAAAAAGGTTTTGGATCAGGCCTTATTTAAAGTAACATCTTTGTCTAAGTTTATGCATTTCTTTTCCTGAAAGCTTACAGCACATTATTTCTGAGTGAAAATATAAGCAAATAGAAATCACAGCAAAAATCAGATAACTTCTTATTTCACTTATATTCCTGTCATAGTTTCAATTTTAAATTCAGTCAACTAGGTGACATTGAAGGAAGAGTTAATCCAGATCATTTTTAAAAGCAGTTAATAGAAATTTTTATGGTGAAAGAGTGCCTATATAAGCTTGATGCTATTCTCAAGATTGCTATCAGACTGATAAACATACATCTTGTAAAAACAAAGCATGCTTTACAAAACAAAAATGACATCTTTTTCGGAGTTGGATTGTAGTTAGAATGAAGGTATTGATATTTTATTTACCAGAAGAGTTATCAGAATTTATAAAAGGTGATTAGTCTAAGAAGTCTCTGCTACTGCAGTAGATAAACAAAGAAATCATTCAGTAGAGAATTACAAAATAATCTTTTAACCCCTATTAGCTGTTTCCCTGTACCCAAATTTGTGTTATCTCTTTTAAAATTTTCTGAAATTGTAATCTCAGTGTCATCATGTGGCAAAATGCTCCACAAATTAATTGATGTTCTCACAGCTTCTGCTATACTTAGTTCTTGGTTAACACATTTGCTGGCTTAGTATTTAAAGGGTTTAATGCTGCCTTCCAGGCTCAGCATATGCACAGATCGCCTGACATTTCTGCTCCATTCAACTGCTTGTTGCTGCTTAGCACCCTTGACTTTTTCTCTGCAGAAGATTTGTTCCTTTTAAATAGGTCAGTCATTGTACATATGATTTAAAAAAAAAAAGCCATCGGCGCATGAATTGAGCAGGCTGCCCAGAGAGGCTGTGGAGTCTCCTTCTCTGGAGATCTTCCAAACCCGCCTGGATGCCACCCTGTGCCCTGTGCTCTGGGTGTCCCTGCTGGAGCAGGGCGGTTGGACTAGATGCTCTCTAGAGGTCCCTTCCAACCTCAACCATTCTGTGGTTCTGTGAATGTAAAACACACTTCCATCTGCTTGACCCTAGTTCTTGTTCTGACGCTTGATAAAATCGTGTGCTTTGGGCATGCAGTGAGTGCAAAGTGCTCTGCTCCCGCAGGCGTGACTCTGCTCCCCATCCCTTGCCCCAGCGCGTGATTACCGGAGCGCCCAGCTGTGTCACCGCATCCTCGCGTGCGGTTCCAGCTCTGGCCTCTCGGGGAGGCTGCACAGGCGGTGGGGGTTGAGCCGTCACGTTTCACATGTTTGGGGAACGTGTGTGACAGCACCAGGAGCGAAGAGGGAGAGTGAGCAGGGACCTTGCTCTCTCACTGCAGGAGGCATGAGCACCTTTTTGTCCCCACATTTACTTTAGTAGTGACAAGATGCCATAAAGGTTCTCTAAGTTCCCTAAATTCTCACTGCTTCCAAAGCCGTCTCCCTGATGAGCCTGCGCCAGGACACCTTGCCTGCGGAGAGGCAAACTGGGCAGTGCTGCGCTGCTGATCGCTCACCCCACAGGCAATCACTTAGAGAAAGGTACCTCTCTAAGCAAGGTGTATGTTCAAGGACATATAAAGCGTATCTAAAAGAATCAGATACACCTCCAAATTATAGTTCACAATCAGCAGCAGTATTTATTAAGCTGAAGTCTATCTGAGAACTGTAATATGGCAAAAAAAATGTTAAGGTATCTCCAGTTAGCTCAAAAAATTGAGCAGAGGACAGATTAGCCACTCTGTTGAATCTAGTTAAGAAATTGCACTTCCGACAGGCCCCAAACATGTTTTCTCTTAACGCATACCTTTATTTTTTAAGTGGAGCTTTTAATGGATGTAATTTATTGAACTGTTTTACATTTCTTCTATTCCTCTTATCTCTGCAAATTCTACATTATCCAGTGCTTAAGATTTTTTTTTTTAATTAAAAGAAGTGAGCAACCTTTTGCTGCTGATCTACAGCTGCTGAATATGGCACTGTGGTCCTAAATAACACAAATTCAGCATCACAATATCAGCTAGTAGCTGGGCTTCTGTAGTTTAGGCCAGTTCTGCTTTCTGCTCTGGGATACTAAACATCATATGTGTTTTGGAGTAGAAGCATATTTCCAGCCATCTGTAATTGCCTCCTACATGCATATGCTTCATCACTGCATACAAACACACACCTTCTGCTGAACTTTAGAATTATGCTCCCCTCCAGTAAAGCTCATTATGTTTTTAGCCGTATGGCATTCTACAAAGCCTCTTTTGACAACATTAGAGGCCAGTAATCCAGATTTACTGCCAAGGAGGCCAGAGGAGATAATTTAACCAAGCCATTATTGTAAGTACTTACTTTCTCATGTGACACAATGACATTTTGATAGAAGTTTTCTTGTTGTCTCATCAGTTTTGCTAGGTAAATGTAAACACGTTAGCATGAAAAAAAAAAATAACAGTTGTGGAGCCAAAAGAACATCATACGGATATTCTATAAAGTACAATTTAATAACTATTTTACTTTCTCTATAATTTTAATATAGGTTTTATATGATTCCTAATGCTTTTGTGCTTCTCAAAATTGTGGAGTAGCCTAAGATATATTTCTCTGTCCTGTTCAATCACCAGCTGTAGCTCAGGTTAACTTATCTTGTCTATTAGGCTAGAGTTCTTTTCCAAAAAATTTTGGTGGAGAAGGTTTTTGTATCTCTGAAGGTATGAAACTAACCTGGTTTCCTCTAGTAGTGATTTTTGGAATTTATTGATAAGCCAGTGTTGGAGTTGGAGGTAATCTGCCTCTTCATACCCTGTCCCTTCATGGTTTAGCCAGAGCACAGCTGGGGGCCAATGATCTGTAGGGCCCTGAAGCTGAGGAAATACATTCTCCTTTTTCAAATCCTTCTCCAAATATCAGTCTACAGGACTTTGTGGAGTGGAGCAAAATTCCAGGTTGAGGTACTCTGGGAGGTCTATGTCTCTGAAACAGACGGTTTCCTGGGATCTGAACCAGCATTTATAAGTGGGTGATTTCATCTTGAACCAGAAAGAAATCTAAGAGTAATTAGTTGTATTTTTGGAGGGACATGTCCTGAAAACTTGATTTTAGCCAAGTCAGCATCCAGAGAAAAGGATCGGATACTGATAGCAAAAGAAATTTTTCCAATGATCACAACTGCTTGGAAATCCATGAGTAATGAAGAATGTCAGGCTTCAGGCCATCCTAATGATCTGAGGATCTTTTCTCCCTCAGAATTTGATACTATGGGATTGTTTTTTTGAAGAGCTTCCTTTCCACCAAAATTATTGCTTTATCCCTTCCAGATTCTTCGAATGTATGCCACTTTCTAGTGTTCTAAGAAAAGTCTGTGGAAATATGTGTAGGCAGTCTATTATTTGGATTTCAGTGTATGCTGCTACATATACTCTTCCAACCCCATCCCCATAGGGTTGATCTGCAGAAGAGTGAAATGTCAGCTACAAAGGTAGAACTGCTATCCAGGGGTATCCTGCAAGAAATGAATGAAATCATTGCTCTGCAATCTTACTCTTCCATTTCTGGCAAAAGAAGAAGAAATAGCAAAGCCCACAATCAATTATGTCAAATAGTGCAAAAAGATTTAGTAGCTGGACTACGGATTTATGGTAGCTGTTCGTGACAAGGAGGAAGTGGGCTATGCTGCTTACTGCTCCCGTTTGATCCATGTCCCAGTTTTGTGAGGTTCAGCATATTGCCAATATCCAAAAAGACTTGGCAGGTTTCTCAGCAGCACCCTACAGACTTCTAGAAGAGGAATATTATCGTGTGCTACATCCTGTACGTTGAATTAAATGCTGTGGAAGAAATGACTCTTTATTAGATTACAACCAGCTCATCAAAGGGTATTTTAGAAGCTGCTTTATGCAACAAAATCCTTCATAAGGCAGAAGCTGGTGGGCCTGATGCCCAGGGATAGGGCAACCGTGTCATTCTGTGGCTGGTGGGCCTGGCTGCTGCCCCTCCTGCCTGGGCAAGTGCTGCTAAGGGCAGCACTCGCCCAGGGGACAGGGGACACACGTGCTCCATATCTCTATCAACAGTGCAAGTCTAGATATGCTCTTATTGAAACCTTACTCACAAACTCTCCCTCTTTGCTTGAGTTCTCCATCTAAAATTGGGGATATTAAAATGCATTATGCAATGTGAGATGGTCAGATACCAAAGGAAAACGGAACACTGAAATACTTTAATGCTTAAATAGAGGTTGTGTAGTTAAGATGCAAGTTTTGTACTGATATTTGCGTAATGTGATATAGTTATATTTTGATTTGATTACACTTGGGGTAGTTATGTTTTGACTTGATTGCAATGCAAGGTCTTAAGAAAGAGTGACAGCAAAACAACTTATATCTTAAGGCTGAGAGAGCTGGGCCTGTTCAGCCTGGAGAAGAGAAGGCTGAGGGGGGACCTGATCAGTGTATATAAGTACCTCAAAGGAGGCAGTGAAGAAGATGGGACCGGCCTCGTTTCAGTGGTGGCCGCTGACAGAACTAGAGGCAGTGGCCAGAAACTAAAGCATCAAAAGTTCCACAGGAACTTAAGGAAAATTTTTCTTTTTCCTTAAAGCCCTGGCACAGGCTGCCCAGAGAGGCTGTGGAGTCTCCTTCTCTGGAGATCTTCAAGACCCGCTTGGACGCAGTCCTGTGCCCCGTGCTCTAGGTGGCCCTGCGTGTGCAGGAGGGTTGGACTAGATGATCTCTAGAGGTCCCTTCCAACCTTAGGCATTCTATGGTTCTATGATTCTATTCTATGATCTTCACTGAGACTGTAGTGGTAGGTCTTCAAGAAGATGAAGAGTAAACATACTATCCCTTGCAAAGCAATAATATGATTGACTAGCTAAAAAAAATAGCTGTTTTGGTTTGAGAAATCATCATAAAGTAATTCTAAATGAGTAAGAGGAATTAAGCAAAGAAGGAATGTCATACAAGACAACAGCAGAAGGAGTTTCTAGGGATCCTTCTCTGGGTTGGTGTTCACAAAGTGCACCATGATGAAATCTGTCTGTAGACACTAATTTTGCTCTTAGTTTCAAACAGTGAGACTAGAAATGAATGTGCATAAAGCACAAAGTGATGTTGGCAAAGATCAGTCAAATATAAATATTTAAGCGCAATACAGTTCCCCGGACTTAATAGGCATTTAGGCTAAGTAGGAAGGAAAAGAAGTAGATCTCAGTAAATACCTGGAGTTGCTGTCTCTTCATTATAGTGAGGAAAAACATTCAGCAACACAGAAAGAAAAACTACAATTTTGACATTTAACACCTGAAATGTATTTTTAGGAAGAAAAAAAGGATTTCCAAGGATCAAATTAAATACATCAGGTGAAAGTGCTGAGTAACCCTAATTGCTTTTGATAAAGGTACAAAGTCACAGAGACTTTTAGACATTTTTGTTATCTTAAAACCTGGCTGAGCTTCCTGCTGCATGGCAGATATTAGGCACATACTGAATTTCTGCTGTATTAAGCCTAAATCAAATGCTGGGAGAAAGGTTTGAACTTGATACTGAAATAGTTTTAGAACTGGATTCCTTTGCTAGCTCCTCTGCCAACCCTCTCTGGACTTCACCTCTCTTAGTTCCCCTCCTATAGAATGGAATTTAAATTACTTTTTCTTCCATTCTTAGTCTTCTTTGCCTGTTTACACCAGAGATGCTCACACTTTTTCTTAATGCTCTCCTTTGCCCTCAGGTTGGTGCCTGTTCATGCTAGTCAGAGGAAGAGGGGGGTATTTCTCCAAGGCTCCAAGAGCAGGGTAGTCAGGGTAGTTTGGTGGGAGCTACGGGGATGGGGTGAGGACTGGGAGATGAGTCAGGTGGTATGAAGGGATTAGAGAAGGAAGAGATGGAGCAGGAGGAAATCCCGGACTTTGCAGAATTCCTGGTGCCCTTGATCTGCGCTCACATTTCTCAGTGCATTTCTGTCCTACAGCTCCTGCCTTCCCACTGCTTCCCACCCTGATTCCCAGTGACCTGAGCAGTGGGGAGGATTGGGTCTCCACTGGGCAGGATGTGCCTCTCTTTTCCTATTTGATTTCCTTTGGAGACTTGGTTGGCTCAACTCTGTTTCCTGTGTAAAGACAAGAATTACTGAAGGGGCAGCCAATATTATACTGTGGAGTCTAATGAATAGAGGTCAGATTTATATATGCTGAAGATCCTTCCTGTTCTTATTGTCTGTGTGTGTATAAATGTCAGTATTACTTGAAATCTTTCATGCTCTGAGGGCGATACAAGTAAGAGTAGTTTGATAACCTACTGGTGCATCACTAGAAGGGTATTAATAGGAACAAAAGAAAATGGAGGCACCAACAGATTTGTTTGACCTCCTTTCTTTCCATTAAAGAGTTTATTTATCTCTATCCTTTGCACCATTTCTTACCATTCTTTGCTAAGCAGTTTCTTACCATTTCCTTGTATATACAGGTATGCAGAATTCTATTTCTTGAGTACCCATCTTTTGAGTCTCTTGCTATCAGTTTACATTATCTGTATCAGCTCCAACACCACTAATGGCTCATAGTTTCCATCTTTTCAGTGAATACTCTCAGAACTTCTTTTTTTTTCCCCCAGATAAGCCAAGGATTTGTGTGTTTCTGTGCCTTCCGGGCACTTGAGCTCTTCTTTGCAGTCCAAAGAACTGAAGGTTGTTTTCATTTAAGAGGGTGAGATAAAAGACAGGAAAAATAATTTGGAACCCACCAGAATATGCATGAAGCCTCTGGTCCAGAAACTTGAACAATAATAACAATACTTGATTATTTCAGCCCTGTTTTTCTTGCCCCCAATATTCTCTTTCCTCTCCTAATCATTAAGGTAGGCACAGGAGGCTAAATCCACTCCACTTAGAGAAGCCATCATAAAGCTCATGAATTATTTATGTCCCACTTGAGCCTTCAGAATTGGTCTTTTGTGCAGAGGTGGATTTTACTGACCAAGAGCTCATGTTTTGTCTCAGTGTGTAACCATCAATCTCTCACACAATCGTATTCCCATCACAATATTTATAAGCCCCCTCGCATTTACCCATTCAAATTACACAACAGTTTTCTCTCCAGTTCTCCTGTCTGGGGTTCCCCCTGCTTCATTAGCCGTGCTGCTGAGCACGTTGCCTTGGACGTTTCAGTGCCTCCAATGCATCACACGACTGGCAGCAGGAATGTTGGCCTTGGAAGATATTGGCCTGTTAAGCCTTGTCCAGATGTTACTGTTTTGCCCGGTAAGTGATACTACTTTGGCCTTTTGGTCATTTGCTGCTCAGTTTTCACGAAACCAGGTTTATACTTCTCTGTCCTTTTCCTTTTCAGTGGTTCTCTGAAAGTTGCTAGTTCTCACTTGATATAGAATTCAACCTTTCCCTCATATCTTATAATTAGCTTTAATCATATTAGCAAGTATAGTAGCTTACAGCGATTTCTATTGCAGGACTTTGAGTCATGCATGCTTGTTTTCCAGGATTTAGTTTATTGTTCTTTTTTGTTTCCTGCTTTTCTTGAAGTTGAAATCTGATCTTAAATCTTACGGAATCTTTTCATTTCCAAGCTAATAGATTTTGCAATTAGTCATTCAATTACCAGCATAATGCATTTACTGGAACTGTCTGGAAATTAAGTTTTGCTATTTGAGTATTTTCCTTGTAAGCTTCTGAAAGGGTATTATACGCTGTCTTATGCTCATCTCATTTATACCTGTTTAAATCCTGCAAGACTATACTGAAGTCAGAGGAGACACCTTGCTATTAAATTCATCTGCTGAGGATAAGAATCTGGGCCCACCTTATTTTGACTTTAGTCTTTATTTCATGGAATGGACGAATTCACTTCCCTGTACGGTGATGATTAATATGAGAGTCATGCATCCCAAAAGAGAAAACACATTTGAACTGAAGCAGTCCTCACCCTTGCTGTTATTTTTTTAGGTGATAATTTGTCCCAAATTAATTACTTTCTTATGAAATATTTTTTAAAGGGGAGCCATAGTAGAAAGAACTTAGCTACTGAAAAATGGCATAATTAGAGGCTGATAATTACTTAGCACTTTGTTTAGGTATTAGTAAATAGAGAACCTCTAATAAAAAAAAAAAAAAAAAAACACACTAAACTCTGTATGGCAGATTTTTTTTTCTTTAAAAAAACTACATTAAAAATAAAAGCACAGGCAGTTTCTTTCCTTTTGAAACTTCCTATCAAAAGGTGCAGAGGAATTTTCCTACCTGTCCTATCTCTCTCTTATTTGGGCACCTATAGTTTCATGGAGCTGCTGTCCTTAAGCAGTTTTAGATGGCCCTGCCTATCTTTTCTTTGTAAAGTACTTCAAAAATGCTTTGATAGTAACATTTTATGCTAGGCTTGTAGGCTAAAGAATAGGTTTTGAACAATGGATAAAAGAACACAATTTAAAAATATATGTGGGTATGGAAATAGAATAAAATGCCTATCCTTAAGTGTCCCAAAACAATATAGAGATGACGCTGAGTGTATGTTGGAGTTATGAGTCATGGACTGGGAGACAGGCAGATTTCTTCGATTTACTGCTAGGATTACAGCACACATACATCAAGCCATACTTAGAGCAGGTCAAATCATTAAGGGTTACATATGACTAATTATCCTTAGCTTAGTATTTTTCTCTCTTCTTCTGTTCCATCACTTCTGCTTGCAGTATTTGTCTTTGGCCTCACCCATGCATCTCATCCCCTCAATGTGCCTAGTCCCTCCAGTTTGCCAGGGGCTTTGTCATGCTATTTGTCATCTTCTCCCCCAAATCATCTTTGTATTTGCCTGCACTTCTCCCATCTATGAAGCCTTTGCCTATTTTCCAAGGAAGTCCTTCCATGCTTATGAGTTGATAATGACAAGGCTATAGGTAAGTCATGACTGGTTATATATATATATATATGTATTTAAATTCACAAACCATTATGCCACTAAGACTACATATTATATATTATCTATATGATATCAAGTTACATATTCCTTTTCTCAACCCTACAAAAATCTTGTTTGTCTTGCTGTACATTTTTAATGTGCTGGATCTCTGGAAACAGCAACTGTGCAAAACACTGGTCCCACTGGGCCATATGACTAACTTAAAGCATCTATTTAATACATATGCTTATGTGCTTTTTGCCAAGCAATTTTTGTGTCTTGCTGGAGAATAAAATAATGATAATATGCCAAGAGAGTCATTAATGAATATCCTAACAAGGAATATTTGCTTTTTCAAATGGGCTTTCACTATTCCTTCTCTTTTGTGCATGGAATTTCATAGCAGGGTTTGAGTTATTTAATTGATGAATAGTTATGTGGCTTAGTCATGCAGCTAGTAACCATCTGAAAGGTCTCTTTATTATTGTAAAGGGATAAACTGCAGTGAAAAACAATCAAGTATAGAGCAGTAATATAGTGAATGAGATTACTTTTACTCTTCCATGGGCATCAGTGGATTATGCTGGTGTCAGTATAACTAAGGAAAATCAGACTATTATTTAAAAGATTACAGTCCAACTCTTAGGAGCACCCTGATCCCTGGCAGCCTCTGCTAATGACGAGCTACATCCCAGCTTCAGCCCTGCTCCCGGTAAATCCCCTTCAGTCCTTTGACTGAATCCGTGTAGCTTACCACACTTTGCCGCCCTACAGAGGTGCTCAGTTATTAACATCCATCGCAGATCTTTATTCCAACAGTCAACACCCCACATGAGCGTTACGTGCAGATGCTCTCCCCAGTATGTGGGCAATAAATCAATAGAGGAAAGCGTTATAATGCCTCTGAAAATTTTCAGTTG
The DNA here is from genome assembly GCA_013389825.1 of Crypturellus undulatus. Classification (NCBI taxonomy): domain Eukaryota; kingdom Metazoa; phylum Chordata; class Aves; order Tinamiformes; family Tinamidae; genus Crypturellus; species Crypturellus undulatus. The sequence goes on from VWPW01001682.1 coordinate 72,401, forward strand.
CTCTGGAATAGGGTATTGAAATGCAGATACAAACTAAGGTCAACAAACTAACCTTAAATGCAGGGGAAATAAAGAAGAATTTTAGCATCATGGCATAGGCTCCAAATCCTGGGAACTGCTTCTTCCGTACTGGTGGTTACCTAGAGCAAGATGTAGTAGTGTGACAGTAGTGGTGGTAGTACTTAATAACCATACTTATGAAAGGTGATGCAATGAGTCTCTGCATATTAGGAGTGCCTGCAGATCCTAAAGCCGATGTCTGTGGGAAAAACAAAAATAAAAGCAAACAAAAAACAGAGACAAGAAAAGGCTTTCTATGTTATATTGCCTAGAATATAGAGAAGTTCTTTAAATGTATTTGGCAGGAAACAGGAGGAAACTAAGATGCAAAAGATCTTGTAGCAGAGGTAATCAAGCAGCTTGCAGTCTCAGAAATCACAGAATCACAGGATGGTTGAGGTTGGAAGGGACCTCTAGAGATCATCTAGTCCAACCCCCCTGCTCCAGCAGGGACACCCAGAGCACGGGGCACCAGGTGGCATCCAGGCGGGTTTGGAAGATCTCCAGAGAAGGAGACTCCACAGCCTCTCTGGGCACCCTGTGCCAGGGCTCTGGTATCCTCACAGGAAATAAGTTCTTCCTCACATGGAGGTGGAACTTCCCATGTTTCAACTTACACCTGCTACCCCTCATCCTGTCACTGGCCACCACGGAGAAGAGCCTGGCCCCATCCTCCCTACATTCACTCCTTAGGTACTTGAACATATTGATCAGATCTCCTCTCAGCCTTCTTTTCTCCGGGCTAAACAGGCCCAGCTCGCTTAGTCTTTCCCCATATGACAGATGCTCCAGTCCCTTAATCATCTTTGTGGCCCTACTCTGGACCCTCTCTAGAAGCTCCACATCCCTCTTGTCCTGGGGAGCCNTATTATTTAAAAGATTACAGTCCAACTCTTAGGAGCACCCTGATCCCTGGCAGCCTCTGCTAATGACGAGCTACATCCCAGCTTCAGCCCTGCTCCCGGTAAATCCCCTTCAGTCCTTTGACTGAATCCGTGTAGCTTACCACACTTTGCCGCCCTACAGAGGTGCTCAGTTATTAACATCCATCGCAGATCTTTATTCCAACAGTCAACACCCCACATGAGCGTTACGTGCAGATTGCCCACATACTGGGGAGAGCATCTGTCCTTGTTGAACCTCATGAGGTTCCTCTCTGCCCAACTCTCCATGCTGTCTCTCTGAATGGCAGCACAGCCCTTGGGAGTGTCAGTCCCAGTTTGGTGTCATCTGCAAACTTGATGAGGGTGCACTCTATGCCCTCGTCCAAGTCACTGATGAACAAATTGAAGAACACCAGGCCCAGTATTGACTCCTGCAGGACACCACTGGCCACAGGACTCCAGCCAGACTCAGCCCCATGTTGAGAAAGATGTGTGAGGGAAGGCTAAGTGGCAAAATTTGGGAGAAAGTTTTCGCTCAGTTCAGATCAACACTAACTGAGTGAAGAATAGTTGCTTTCCTGTATAGTATGGGGTGATTTTATAGGGCTGCCCTGATCTTTATGCACTTAATCCCCTTCTTTTGAAGGCACCTAGCCTATTGGTGATGCTGTTCATTTCTCCTGCTGAATTCTTAGGGAGACTATAGTGGCAGCTCTTGATCTTCTGCTAAGTGTGAAGTTCATTGAAGGGTTCTAGCGCATGCAGCATGAGAACGCGCAGCGTTCACCATCTGTGGGTCTTTCAGGTGTATCCGTAAGTGGATATGGCCTTATCCATTTGCAGGTTATGGAAGATACTCAAGCTACTGCCACTTATAGCTGAACTCGTGAGTAGATTTTGCTTGCACAGGAAGACAGCGACTTCGGCTGCCTTGCACAGCCTGAGCTATACACAGGGCTCATGTGAAAACTTGAGTGAACAAATACAGATTTCCCAGGAAAGAGATCTCTCTGGAAGATTTTGGAAGACAAAAGATGAAACTGAAGCCCTGGAGTCATGCTTTTACTGGAAAACAATCTTGATAGTAATTGTGTAAATTATTTGAATGAGAAAAATTAAGTGTTTTATATTTTTCCCTCCTTCACAACAGAACACTTAGGCATGAAAACCTGTAATTTCCAAATGAGTCATTAGAAAACAGTAGATTTCAAAGGAACCACCATGAAGTTTGCAGCAGGTGAAACCAGCCAAAAAGTGAGATAAGGATGAGGCATTTCATATTCATAACTAAGTCAGAAACTTCAATCCAGTCAGCTCATGCACATGTTACATTCATGTGTGAGATTGTAAAATATGGTGGTTTTTTATGGAAGAGAGCTACGAGTCCTTAGAACTATCCATGGAGTCTTAATTCTCTCAGCTCATCATTCAGTCTTATTTCAGAGGTATTTCTTTTTTAAAGCCTGCTGGCTTTGTCAATCATACATTTTCAGTCTGCACAAATTTAAACAAGAAAATATAATTTCATTTTCTTACCAGTTCAGGTCACTAACTAAATATTAAGAGGTGTGACAGATTCTTCATCTTTGTGTTTTTGCATCAGAATTGGCCATCACTTTAAAAAATACATAATTAAACCAGTGAAGATTTTTCGAGAAATCTGCAGATATACCCCTTTGCTATGCCCTAGTCTTCAGCTCAGACTTGGTGGTTTTACCTTGCCTTTTAATCCTCTATTCTGTACAGTCAGAGAAGATTTCTTAGCATTCTTTGAATTGTAAGGTTATATGAGACTGGATCCAAATCTCTATGAAATCCATGTGAGGAATTTCAGTATCTTCAGTGTGCCCAAGGGAGAGGTTCTGAAAGTATGCATTTCCCTGGCTATTTCATCTTCTCCATCTTTATAAAGGCATGACCAGTGACAAGGAGGACAACCTAGCTACAGTTTAGCTACCTGAGTGCCTTGAAAAAGTCACACCCCCACCACCTACCCTTAAAAAAGAGCAAGGATTCTGGAAAAGCTTGTGAAGCCCTCAAATGAAAGCTGTTGTCAACAGCGTCATCTTTCTGTTGATCACATTAAAAGCTTAAGTGCACCCTTGTGGTGGTTAGGCTGACTGTTATTTTTTGATATATTTCATATGAGTAGAGTAAAACAGCCCTTGGTAATCTCCAGACTATTTCCTCCCCATCATGAGATGAGACAGCCATATCAATAAAACATCTTATGTCACCGAAAAGGGCACCACGCATCCTCTCCTCTCCTCTCCTCTCCTGCCCGCCCCGCTCCTCTCCA
>VWPW01001682.1:75885-133719 GCA_013389825.1 Crypturellus undulatus
TCTCTCTCTCCTCTCCTCTCCTCTCCTCTCCTCTCCTCTCCTCTCCTCTCCTCTCCTCTCCTCTCCTCCCCTCCCCTCCCCTCCCCTCTCTTCTCCTCCCCACCTAAGAGGCAAGTCCAGCTCATTTACACCAAAGAAAATTGTGCACCATTTCATTATTCATCATTTTTTCATGGTTTAGTCCTCTCTCTGGTGCCTTGCTGAGCTGAATTATCTCAGAGATTGTGCAAATGTTCACAAGAGAGGGACAGGACTGCATGGTTGGATGGAGCTCATCAGTCCACCATCACAGGCAGGGAAAAGGACTCACACTTGGAGTTTCTCCTTTATATTGATTTGTTTAATATAGCCTCTTCCTAGAAACTTTTTTTGCTTTATCCTTATACCATCACAGCTCCAATATCACTGTTCAATAATGCGTACAGCGATCCCTTTAGTCATTAAAGGAAATCCCCAGGAGACATCCTGGACTGACTAACCTCTGTGAAGACCTCTGTAAAGGATAGTTATTACAAGGAGTGGACAATAAGGGGAAATGAGGTTTACGTTTGCTTATCCAAAAGGCCAGAGAGAGTTCATAGATTATTCTTTGCACAGATAAGCTAGACCTTATGTAAATACTCCTCACTGGAAAGTATCTTCTGTTTGTTTTCCTAACTTTAACCATGTGGCTAGCACAAGCAGAATAAATGAAAGAAAAGGCAGGCATTTTAATAATAATAAAAGCACTGTCTTTAAAAACTCACGTTGCCGGCCCCTGAAAAAAAGTTGAAATGATCTTTGCTACTCGCTGCATAGAATACAGATGCTGATGTGGCTACAAAGCTTCCTTGTAAGTGAAAACTGATAAGATTGCAAGCCCATACAATCAGATCTCCTTCAGCAGTGTATTAGAGCAGTGCAGCCTGCTTCACTGTACTTAAGCCAATATAGAAGCTCTTATACCCTTTGTTTAGACAAAACTGATGTTATGTCAGGTTTTCAGTGAAATTAATGGGATATTTGTCAAAGTGAGGGCTGGAGGATTAGGTTCTAATGGTTTCCAATTCTACCATAGAAAACTCTGAACAAGACCCTTGATGAATATAAATTAGTGTATCATGACTCTTCAAAATCTCACCCACTACCCATCTGTATCTTTAGGTGCATAAATATAGAGGAAAAAACGAACTTTTCTGCCAAAGCTGTTTGCAGATTATTTCAGACCAACATGTGATTAATTTGTTTGTTCTTCACAGTCTTTCTCAAATGTGAGTAAACTGAGCAATTTATATCACTTAAGTCTGACTCTCCATAGTTAAATTGTCCTGGGTATTTCAGAGCCAGGAAAACAAGCATCGTTTTGCCATGAATCTTCAATAAAACTTGCCAATTACAAGAATAAAACTTTCTTATTTTTTTCTTCTCCTTTATGAAGGTCAAAAGCTTTCAGTGTGTTGCAGAAGAGGTGGAAACATGGGCCTGGGTGAGGGAACGCAGGACTGGCCCTAGAGTGAAAACAGAAGACCTGCTTGTTGGAGCTGGTCCCATGCCACGATGGAATGATGTTTGTGATAGCTTCAGTTGCTATGGCAACAGGACAGTGTGATTTACTGCAATAATAGAGAAAGCAAACGTGAAGCTTTTGTTTAACTTCAATGCCATGAGCTATTTGCTGATACTGGAGGGAAAAAAAAGGAAAGAAAAAGAGTTCTTTGGCTTCTAGTTAACCACATTGCTAATGAACTAAAGTATAAAAAGAAGTCACTAAGAGGTACTATGGTGTTCAAATTTCCCTTTGATGCTCCTGGAGCACCCATGCACAGACATAGGCAGTGCATGAGGGCAGGTGGCAGTTGTCTGTCACATCCCAGAGCACAGCAGCACAGACAAGGTCACTCAGGTGAGTGGAGTCACTGATCAGGGTGATCTGGGCTGGGTGAACAGTGGATGGTGGAGGCTGGGTGAGCTGCTGGACTAGGGTGGCAGTTCCTCACTGGAGAAGATACCAGTTTATGGTCATTTCTGGCACATTTCATCCGGGAGGATAAGGATTCAGCCAGAGCCAGAGATTAGAAATGTTCTGGAGAGGAAGGCTGGAGAACCAAGTTTATAGTTTAGATACGCATATATATTCTAGAAGGCCCAAAGGGCTAAGATGGAACTTGTGCAGGAAGGCAAAAATGGCTTAAGGCTGTTTTAGCTGAGATCCAGTTCACTATCATGGGTGAAGGTTTGGGACAAAGGGCAAAGCAATGTGTTTTACGACCTGTTCTTACAAGATGCACCAGGATAAAGGATAAAGACAAGTAATAATTCCAATTTTGGAAGATAATTAAGCCTAACTATAATGCAGGCTGGAGTTAACACAGCCTGGGGAGAGGGAGAAGAGAAAGAGCTAGGAGAGCAAGGGGCTGCATATTTAGCTTCATTGCTGAACCATGCAGCGCTACAGCACTGAAGTGCATCTGGTGTTAGACATAAAAAAAGTCCTTTTGTTGATCATGGTTTGGATGTCTGCTTGGTTAGAATCAGGTAACTGAACACCAGGACAGATAGAACTCCTTCATTGCTGAAATTGTTCAGCTACTGCTTATCCTTAGGTGCCTTCTGAAACTGGTTGTTCAGATCCTGCTGGCTCCGTATTTTAGCTCCACCCTAATCTAATCTATAGGCCTATGGAAGGGAGAAGCACAGTAAAAGGTTCATCTGCAGAGTCCTGCACATAGGGAGGAATAACCCCAGGCACCAGTACAGATGAGGGGTTGACCTGATGGAAAGCAGATCCTCACAGAGGGATTTGGGAGTCCTGATTGACAACAAGTTAACCATGAGGCAGCAATGTGCTCTCATGTCCAAGAAGGCCAATGGGATCCTGGCTGCATCAGGAGGAGCGTTGCCAGCAGGTGGAGGGAGGGGATCCTGCCCCTCTGCTCAGCTCTGGTGCGGCCGCACCTGGAGTATTGGGTGCAGTTCTGGGCTCCCCAGGACAAGAGGGAAACTGAGCTTCTAGAGAGGGTCCATGAAGATGATTAAGGGACTGGAGCATCTGTCATATGGGGAAAGACTAAGCGAGCTGGGCCTGTCTAGCCCGGAGAAAAGAAGGCTGAGTGGAGATTTGATCAACATGTTTAAGTACCTGAGGGGAGATTGCAGGGAGGATGGGGCCAGGCTCTTCTCCGTGGTGGCTGGTGTCAGGATGAGGGGTAATGGGTGTAAGTTGAAACACAGGCAGTTCCACCTCTCTATGAGGAAGAACTTTGCTGTGAGGGTATCACAGCCCTGGCACAGGGTGCCCAGAGAGGCTGTGGAGTCTCCTTCTCTGGAGATCTTCCAAACCCGTCTGGATGCCATCCTGTGCCCCGTGCTCTGGGTGTCCCTGCTGGAGCAGCGGCGTTCGATCTCTAGAGGTCCCTTCCAACCTCAACCATCCTGTGATTCTGTGAAAAGCTAAAGGATACCTTTGCTCAGCTGCTTATTCTTAGTCAGTGCAGTGCACCCACAGCACTGACTGTGAGAAGGAGAAGGAATGCAACAGGGCGGTAAGGCTTAGATCCGCAATTTAGGAACTCTTTCTGAGCTCTGGAGGCACAGGAGCTTGGAGCACTGGGCAGCGAGCAGGACTTGCACTCTGAGCCCTTTGAGTGCTCTCTGGCAGCAGTGTGAGATGGGACAGTGCTCACGTTGGCACTGCGCATCCTCAGGGGTACCAGGACCCCAGGTGGGCTGGGCTGCTGCAGCTGGACAGTGTGGACCTGGCTAGGGGTCTGGAGTGAGGTCCTTGCCTAATGGCAGGGATGGCACAGTCGTATCGAGGAGGAGATAACGCACACTCAGTGTTGGGAGGGACCAGGGAGATAAGCCTGGCTTGTTCATTCCTGAGTCAGGCAGCTCGCTTGGCTTTGGCTCCCAAAGCTAAATACTTCTGTCACTAAAATAACTGCCCAAATGCTGTGCTAGACTCGCACCCTGCAGTTCTTGGTCATACCATGAGTTGCACCCTGGGCTGGCTCAGATTTCTCAGCATTATGGAAGAAATTTCATTTTGTTATTCCGAAGAAAAGACAACTCTGGGGGCAATTTCCTACCTGCCCAGATTCTTGGCAGAGTAACAAAGGGAGAAGTGGGAAGGAGGTGCTCAGAAGCACAGTGCATAATACAGAGAGCTGCTTTAGTTTCCACAGTGCATCCTCACCTATGGATTTCGCCTTACTTGTTTCCTGACACTTTTCATCTGAGAAAGCAGGGTAATACCACTGTCCTATTTGCTGTGGCAGTGGTTTTGCTGCCAGAAGCAGGAAGGTCTTGGCTGAGGCAGTGATATCCTTTATTCACTGAGTATATCATGTTCTTCCCTGGCTCTTTACTCTTGGGCACTGTCAAAGACAGGAAGCTAGACAAACCTTCCATCAACTCCACTAGGACTCTTCAGGATTATGTCTTTATTAGTTTATTAAATTGCAGTCTGATGCCAACTAGCCCCAGACAGCTTGTGTATCAAGACTCCCTTATCCCCTAGAAGAGGGTGACTCCGAGCCAGCTGCCTAGCCTCTGATCCATGCTAACCCCTGAGCCATGCCCAGGAACTGCTTGGGAACGGACTTGTTGGCTCTGGCCCAAACCGCACCAGGGACTATCCTGACAACTTAATACTTGAGATGATGGAGCTCCATGCCCAGGAATGTTCCCTTGCAGTGCTTAGCTGTAGCACAGACATAGTCCAGCCTTGCTGGGTTCTTAGTAGTGCTTTGCAGATTTATAAAACATCTCATCAGGAAAATGCAAGGCAAGTTTCCTTATACCGATTTTCAAGAGGGAAGCAGAAACAGAGACATGACATGAGTTTCCCCAAATTCTTCACGGCAATTTTGGCTACTGTTTGGAAATGTGCACTGACGTAAATGCCAGTTATCCTCAGGACGAGAAGTTATGGACCCTTATCTCATTCATTCTCACTCAAGCTGAAATTGTGCAGCTCGATGCATTTAAATGGAGGCACCGCTGTTTTGAGCAATGCTAGTAAGATCACAACCAAGCCTTTGGCGACTCCTCTAAATTAGATATAGCATCATAAAAGTTGTATATATAGCAAAATATCATACATTAACAATAGATAACCTCACTGAAATGACAAAATACTGGGTATAATTATGGGAAGAACTTGTCCGTTTACCTTCCTTGCAGTTATGGAAGGATGTTTGCTTATTCCATTTTTTAAATCTGTACCATTTCTTACTCTGCAAGAACCTTTTGTGGCTTGTGCTGCTGGAGGACATTTGTAAAGCAAAATTAGCAGAGAGGACACAGATGTTGCTCTGCCTTCTCTTTTTAGCCATTCAAATTATAAACAATGTCTCCCTATATTATGATACACTTTTCAGTCTCCTGTTGGTTTTAGAGCTGATTCTTTCAGTATGTTTTCTGTTTACAGCAGCTTGTTCTTGTTTAACTATGCCCACTGCTGTACTTATATGAAAATAAAGTTGTTTTCACATTCAGTGCACATGAGTCAAATTCATACTTACATCAGTGAACTGCTGTAAGGACAAAAGAATTAGTAACGTGGTCGGGAGACATAGCATTAAAATGCATCCCTCTCTAAAGTCTGCACTGAGAAAGTTAACAGTGCTTCAGCTTATTTATAAAAAGGTAGCAGCCTCCAGAGCAAAAGTGCCTTCATAGCTGCTACCTTGCCTGAACACATTAATAGAGTGAACTGATGATGGAAGAGACAGAATTATTTTTCCATAAAGCCTTGTTGCCAAGAATTCTTCTAGAATACGCTGCATCCAAGAGCTCTAAAGTAAAAGTTTCATAGCATAGAAATTTAAAACTCTTTTTCAGTCCAAGTTCAAAGAAAATTATCCATACTTCTGGCATTATTTTCTTTTCATAACCCTGATGTGAAGGCTTTATGGCTTCTGTCAAAATCTGCCTTGGCTGACCATGATCAGTCTGCTGATAAAAAAAATGTAATTAAGTTCAGTGCCCATATTTGTCAAAATCAATTAATAGATCACATGTTTTTTAAATTGATACATGCCTCCTCCAAAATATAGCTTAGAAATAAAATTACAAGATGACTGTTCTCAGCTTCTGAGAAGAAAACAACAGATAGAAGTGTGTGGGTTGTGTGGTATGTGGCATTGTTATAATCGCCCAAAACTGGAAGAAGTTTATCACGCAACTCTGAACAGCTGCCGTTACCGCTCGTTCTGAACCCAAGAATGCACCTCCTGATGTGTCTGCTCATTCAAGACACTCCTATACCACATGCTGTCCATCCTGCTGAATGCCTCAACTGCTGGCCTGGTAGCTAATAAGACAGAACAAGCTTTATGATGAACAGTAAGTTGTCTTGACTCAGTGTGTCAAATGTAATAAAAAGCTATGGACTTCAGAAGTAAAAATTAATTTAGGGAACTATAGATTTACTGAAAAGAAATCTCTCCAACAGTGAGCATCATATGAAAAAATGAAACTGCCCTGCTTGATCTGTTTCTTTCTTTCTTTTTTTTTATAATTTTGGGAAGAGTATATTCTATATTCTGTGGGGGTTTAGCTCAGTCTTTTTTAGGATTTAAATTGTGTTTGGGTTTTAGTAGGCCTTTTGGATTTATCTTGAAGTTAAAATAGGGAATGCTGCTATATATTGCTGGAACCATTTGGAGCTTGATTAAATTAGAGACCTGCATGAAGCAAAGTATTAGCCTGTAATAGATCTTAAAATCAGAAGTCTGGTCTAGAGTTAGGAAAACTAACAGACTTTCTGAGAATAGGCTTCTCTGAGCTAAAGAGTAATCTTATTTATGAACACTTTGGCTTTGATTGATTTTTCTGCATCCACCCACTTCTTAGCTTCAATGTTGAAGCTAATGCAAAAAACAAAATCAGAATCCTTTTAGGAAAGACTTGATTTTACCTTTCTCCATGTAACTAAAATATCTGGGTTTCAGGATTTTTCTGAACTTTAGAATAATTTCTAAATTGAAATTCTTCATAACTTGAAGAAGATCATATCCTAAGAGTCCCGATCATATCCTAACAGCACTTTCTACTCTAATACTCACAATATGGGATTAATTCCCATGCATGCCCTTCAAGCTCTCGCCTCTTGAGTCTGGCATGACCAAGCAGTCCCACAACTAAAGTAGCCATTTTGCAACCAGCAGTTGCCTCTCTCCACACCAGCTGACACACATCTTCAACCTTTACTTCTCATTTTCTACTTCTGACATATTTTCTTCTCTTCTTGCTTCTTCTGAACGCAACTAGACACCCGTCAGCAGGCAGGGCTTTCAAATGGGGTTAGAGCTGAACTTCTGGAGAAAGGTCAAACCATTTCCAGTCATCCTCTTCCACGTAAAGACTTCCTTTAAAGCAGTCTACCAAAAATAATCCAAATACAGACAAGAAATTTGTGGCTGGCTTGTCTCAAGGACCAACCATTTTGTGTGTGTGAAATAATAGTTTATAGTCAACTTCATAAAGCAGAAAACAGAAGCTGGAAGGTTTCCAGTTGGTGCCTTGTGCGTTTCAGCATGGCTGAGTTAAGTTCTTCCCTTTTGTTCTCATCCTGTCCTTCCTTTGCTTCTATTTCATTTCAGATTGTTAGCCCCATGTGCTTTTTCCTGCTAGTTGTTGTGCAATCACTTCACTTTAGATGTCAACCCTAGGAGGAGATGAATTGAGCCTTAGAAGTGCCTGTTATTCCATGTTAATGAGAAAGAAAGTTGAAATGAGTAACTCATATGCAAATACCTATATGTTAGGCATCTAAAGACCGCAGAGAGCTTCCACTAAACCCATGCTCAGTGCTCTGAAAGCAATGGATTAACAGAAAAAGGTATTGAAAGCAGTGCAACAGCACATGGTTTGCAAACATTTCATCATGGCGCAGTATGAAGAACCACATTCCTATATAAAGAAAGACCAGACCCTTCTCACTTCTCCAGAGCAGTTTATCAAGAAATCAGTAACTGAGCTTTTGTTTCGGTCATTTTATGTTATTATTGAGCCCAACATCATGTCCAATCTGTTTTGCCCCCTCTTTTTGGGTTTTTGTTTGAAAGGGGGCTGACAGTAGGATTGGGAGTAACCACCTAAAAGGTACTCAAAGGCACAGTTTTATAGTTTTAAGGTACGGACATAGCGGCTTGAGAAATGTTCTTTTTCTGGCTCTGCACAAACTTCTGTCAAGCTTTTCGCAGCAGGCAAGTTTATGATTCTTTACTGTTTTAGTTACGCAACTGGGATAAAATACACGGTCTTTCTCAGAGTTTGTCACTGATTTCAGTGCAAGAAGGAATTCCCTTTGTATCAGTCTTAAACATAGTTGATAATCTGGAAGATTAGCAAAACTTTTCTTTCATTCCTGTTTTGTCTGTTTAGATTGTCAGTTGCTCAAGGTAGGACTAATTCTTTACAAGCCAGTGTAATAAAAGCCCAAACTCAGCTCAAATCACAAGGCAGCACATTATTAGTGTTACTTCTGAAATCCTGACAAAGAGAACTATTAACACTGAGTATAATCAGTAGTTTAACTAAAATTTTCCAAAAGTAAAAAAGTACCATCCTAAAGTACTTATTTTGTTTATTAAGTGTATGGGAAACATAAGCAAAATCTCTGTGTGTGTGGGCAAGCAGGCACGCACACAGTCGTGCACGCGCACGTTTTGGAAGTTACTTGCAATACCATAATGAAGCAACCTCCTGCAGCTGAGCTCTGGGTCCTCAGGGGAAATACTGACTCTGCTCTTTTCAATATGCTGAGAAGAAACATTTCATTTTTGAGTCTGACTCAGTGAAAAGACCGATAGCTGCCTCGCTGAAAAGCCTGCCTTTTCCATAAACACTAACTCGATTATCTGAGAGGCAGCAAAATCACCTTTGGTTTGACGGCTTCAGCTGCAGCGTTGAGTAATGAGTTGAAAAATAACATTGCACAGACCTGCCAAGGCACCGCTGCACGATCAGACTCAGCAGTACAAGAGCCGACAGCAGCCCATGGTGGGAAGCTGCCCGGTGACAAACTTTTCCAAAGCAAGGCAGCTCCTCGCTTGTGATACAAGCTGCAGTTGTCTCATCCTCTGAGAATGGCTTTTCTTGAAATCATTGGAATCTCTTCTGGGACCTTTTCAGCTTTGATTTCTACAAAGAGATGACAAGAGTAACCTTGGTTGGGTGAGAACTGTGCCCTAGAGTAGCCACCCCAGAGCCCGCCCAGCATCTCCACCCTGGCCTGCAAGGCAGAGGTTGAAGGCTGCTGGCAGAGCATGTCACGAGCGCGCTGAGCTCTGCTGTGGGGTGACGTGCTGCGGGCATGCCGGCTGCCAGCTGCATGAAGGGCTCTGTTGGAGGGGGCCAGGGAAGCCCCATACTTACCTGCTTGGCTGATGCCTGGCACAGCAGTAAATAGCTGCCTCCCTGTGCTCCAGAGAACAGCAGACTCAGAAGTGCATCAGCATTTGCAATGCCCACAGCTGAACATATCTATTATAGATGCAAAGGAAGCAGTTCTGTTATGTGTGTTATAACTGTGTATGACCTCACATTTACAGATAGAGTTTGCTGTGGAGTAATATTGACCCAAGCTGTTCCCTTGGGCTTGAGGTGATGCCAGACCTGGATTACCCCGGAGCTCTGGCTGCTCCTGTCATCTCCTTGGGTATGAACAGTGCAGGGTTGTGACATGCCAAAGAGGTGCTGCTTTTCCTGCTTCTCCAGCACCCTTGGTGCCCTGTACCACGGAGATGCAGCTCAGGGAGGCTCTGCCCACCACAACGGAGCTGGCCTGGTTCCCCCACTTGCCTAGGTTCCCCGTCACCGTGACACATCCTCTTGTATGCAAGGAGAGTTGTCTGTGAGATCCCTGAGCAGATATGGATGAAAACCAATCCTTCTGCTGAATTATGGTCAGACAACACTGCAGTTTTCACCGTGACACCTGGCAATATATAGTGGCCCATGGCCTGCCTCCAGCAAAACCAGGTAAACAGTGACCTGAAGAAGGGCTCCTCCAACCCTCTCTGCTGTCCAGCCACAGGGAATGTTGTTGTGAGCAGGAAGCTAGCCTAATAAAAGACATTACCTATAAAAATTGTATTGTTCTAGGTCCTTAGATTATCAAGGCTGCAACAACATTATCAATAAATACACTTGTATTTCATTGCATAACCATTTTATAGAAAGCCCATTCTTTTCTTTTGTGTGAGATCCTCCCTACAGGGCAAGAGAGGTTATACAAGGCAGACTCAGGGGTAATGGGATACAGTGTCAGCAGAGAAGGCAAGGAGGTTCTTCATATACTTTTTAAAACCTTGAAAAAAAAAATCCTTCTTTTGTTTCATGTGTTGTTTCAAGCCCTGATGACTTGATTGTTGTTATGGATGAGAGACAAGTGAGAAATGTGGCATCATTTAAACTCCCCATGGTACTTAAACTTAGCTTGTGCTTGGTTGAACAGTTTTCTCTCATGCTTTATATTAAGAGTCTTGCACAAGCAGTTTATAGGACTTTATCTGATGATTAATGTCTGTTATAAACATGTTATGGTTATGTCAAATGAGTTGCAGATATATAGATACAAGCCATTACTATAGGTAAGCTATTGATTTGTTAGCCTTTATAAAAAACAGTAACAGCTCATTAAAAGTTAACATAACATGAAGGGCAACCCAGCTTGTCCTAGGATGGGGGCACTCTCTTGTCACAGATGTTTCAGATAAATTCCCTATTTCTGTCAGCATGTTTGTTCACTTGCTAAACCATTTGCCTTTTAGCTTCCATATAAACCTCTTCTACTTACCTAGTTGGTTTGTGATGGGTATCATGCATTTAGCTTGGATTTGTTTGCTGTACAGTCCTGAAACCATCCCCACAGTGCACACCTGGTCCATCCTGCTCCATTCAGAGCTAGACCACCCTGAATGTGAGGTGTGGACACGTCTCCCTGTTACTGCTGCTGCAAGGGCTCTTTAATAAGACATAGTTAATGGGCTCTCCTCTCCTGAGAAATGCCCACATTTGCCTAGCCCATGTCTTGTCTGCAGTCCTAGTCCTCCTGGTTTAATCTCAGTCAGGTCCCAGCAGCACCAGTTGCCTCTCTCCAGCAGTTAGAGCATTCCTGTATCATGTAGGAGATGGGCTTCAAAACTATTCAGAGAGCTTACATTCCCACCTTCCTGCTGCTTGGGAAGGTTTCCTAATCCACGATGTGGAAGTTGCCTTTCTCCCTGCATTCACAGGGGGCTGAAGGAAATGAAAAGGCCTCACAAGCACACTTGAACCCAAGAGATTTCCAAGACATCCTACTTTTTGGCGTTGCACTTTTCCATGTGTCAGCTCTCATTTGGAAACACTTGGCTCTTGCACCCTTCTCCCAGGGTGAGGGGAGCACTCCCAGGTGCACAGGAGAGGGATACACATCCATAAATCCAGATGTTTAAATAGGCTCTGGCCGATCTCTTGGATGCTTAAAGTTTTAGTTTTGCCACACTAAAGAAGCATTTAGCCCAAAAGCCTTCTCTTGTGAAGTATAAATAGGGCTGTAATGTGAGTCTCAGACCTCCTCCACGTTGCCCTATCTTCTCTTCTCCCAGACCAATGAGCTCAATATAATGTTTTGTCTGTCCCAGATTCCTTTTAAACACCTGTGAGCACTTCCTTGGATTGCAGCTAAAGGAGCGAAATGATTGCCCTGGGCATGCAATATAGTCAAACCTCCATCTCAGTGTGAATCTAGCCCTGCTTTGGGCAGGAGATTGGGCTGATGACCTCCAGAGGTCCCTTCCAAGCTACATTTTTTCTCTGGTTCCATGAAGAAAGCCTGTAGCCCGGTTTAGTTGCAGAAGCAATGCTTTGGCCAGATTCTTACCTGCACTATTATGGTGCATGCCATGGCAAAGCCCTGGGATATGTTTGTCCATGCTCTTGAGATAAGAATTCAGCCTCTTTTTTTTTTTTTTTTTTTTTGTTTAAGTACTATGCAACATGTTATTGTTGCAAAAGCCCAATGAGAACATTGTGAGACAGCTGATAATAAAGTTATAAAGACGTGAATGATAAGGAGACGCTTAACTTCCAGTCAAATATTGATTGCTGTGGATTTATTTTGGACATATCAATATATTTGGAATGACTCAGCTAGATTCTCAGTGCTTATTATGCAAAGTATTTTACTTGCAATGAAAAAATGCTGGTTTTTTTCTCTGCTTTTTAGCTCTTTGTAGCCAAAACCTGCAAGAGAGGAAATAGTCATCCCAACAGTCAGCGAATTCTGCTGCTTACTCTACATCTTGAAATGGAGACATGTTTTGCAAAATGCTTCATATATCCCAGCTTTGGATTGTTTGAGAGAAAGGACAGAGTCAACACCAAAAAATAGTTTGCTCTAGCTCTTCCCTTGGAAACACCTACCTAGGATGTACAAGTGTTCATACTAAGGCAGTGGCTGCTTCTGCCCCCTTGCTTATCAGAGCTGCGACATAGTGACACAGGGAGAAGTCATTTCTCCAGGCATTGCAAGATTTATAGATTAACAAGGACATGCTAAAACACCATCCTCACATGAGCCAGCCTGCCAACAAAGAGCCTGCAACGTGTCTTCCCGTGTGGTCAGTGTGCAGGCGCGTGCTGCGTTTTGCACTGATTTCAAATATTTGTATGTTCCTGATTACATGATTTCATTGCTGTGAGAGAGGATTGTTATGTCATGCTGCTAAGTGAGCAGGAAAGCTATTGTAGAATACAAAGTGTTGGAAAGCCAGGAGTTATTTGGCACTGCAAAATTCTCTCGGGAAGGCTTGTGGGGCAACGCTGTCTACAGCAGGTTTGCTTCAGACGTCCTGAGCTGGGAGCCAATGCTGTGGTCTCGGAGGGCAGCAGTGGGCAAAGCAAACAGGCAGCTTGGCAGCAGTCCACGAACGAGTGCAAGGAGGCAGGTTGCAGAGTTGTTTTTGAACAGAGATTGTAAGAGTTTTAAAACAGGAAAGCCAAGTTGTGCAAACCAGTACAGTGTGTCCCAAAAAAGGCCGTAAACACCACTGAAATGATTTAATGTGTTGTAAAGTATACATACAGGCACATGTGTATGCATGCTACTTTTCTTCTATCTAGTCTGCAGTTGCATGGCTCACATTTTCCTACATCCATTCCTCCATACATCTATCTTTCGCTTCATTCTCTAGCCAGCATGTACCTTCTTCCCTCTCCCTTCGAAGAAGAAGTCTCCATTAGAGATTTCGGGCTCTGCAGCAAAAGAAAAGCACAGAGAAATAGAGAAATGCGCTTTCATAGACTGCTCCAGCTGGTGACTCTAGAGAAGCTATGAACAGTTAGTCTACTAAAGATGTTCCCAAAGGCTTGCGCAGCATGATAACACAAGGCTGGGAGCCAAGGGTGAGGTAATACAGTAATTACTTTACCAACACAATAGCTGAGCCAAAAGCAGAATGCAAAGCAAATCACATTAAATTAGAAGTGTTTATTGAACTTTAGATTGCTCTGATCAGGCTGTGAGGACCTGTCTGCCCATGGCCTCACTGTGCCTCCAGCATGAGAGTCCTTTTCTCCTCAGGGGCAAGTTTGGAAAAGTCCCAGGAGAGCTTCTTCTGCGTGAGGGAGGGGAAGGAGAGCCTAATTCAGCTCCCACTCCTGTGTCAGTGAACTATCTTTTTATCCTGTGTTAGTGAACTATCTTTTTCAGTGCTTTTTTACAAAGCACTGAAAGCTCAGGAGAGGCAGAATGTCTGTCTGATACCAAAAGGTTTGTCACCTTATCAAGACCATCAGATTAAACATTCCCTATTCTTACAGGACCTGAGTCCCATGCGAGAGCCAAAATTCTAGACTCTTTGGGCACAAAGCCCCATCCCGATCTTTCCAGTCCTTCTCTGCAGCTATCCCTTTCAGAAGGGTCAGCGTGGAGGATCTGCCCCTATTTCCATGTGGATGGCCTGGTGTTGGACCCCATTTCTGTGTTGCTGGCATGGGATTGAGGACACTGACCTCAGAGGTGGGAAACACAGGTGAGGGTCTGCAGTTTCCAGACTGCCAAGTGATAAAGGTGGATGCTCCAGTCTCCTGTGAAGCTGTGCCCTGGGAGGTTTCAGGATGGACCAGGAAAATGAGGGAATGCTGCCACGGGAGCTCTGGGAACCAGGTTTACCTGGGGCAAGAGGCAGTCCTAGGATCCCATTGTCAGGTTCTTCTTGCCCTTCACATTAAACAGCCTTTGCATAAAAGACAGAAACAGGCCTGGGATATCTGATTTCACAAGATTTTTCTCCTGCTGAAGATTTATCCAGGCTGGTTTTAGTTGGCTGGAGCAGCACAGCCTTCCTTTCTGTCCATAGGGAGATACAGGCACGGCCAGACACATTCCTTGGTCAGGCCGCTCCTTGCAAGAGCCCCAACTTTGCCTTTCAAGATGCCGTTTCTCAAACTAGAAATGTCACCCTGTTCCATGACCTATGGTTCTATGTAAGAATTTCTCCGAATCTCTCAGAAAAACAAAACAAAAAAATCAAAAATATCAAAACAAACAAACGAACAAACAAACAAAAACAGAGAGAAGCAAGGTATGAGCACTCTCAAATAATTCCCAGTGGCTGGAGAATGAATGTTCACACTATTTCTGTACACGTGCTGAGTGTTTCTATATTTTTCTTTGTCTCTTGCAGATGCGGATAGTTACATCCTCCTGCTGCTCGCTCTGCTCCCTCACGCAGAAGCTAATCTTTCACTATTTGGTTAATTAATGGTTCTGGCATTGCAGAACCAGATTGGCTTTGCTTCAAGCACCATTACTCAAAAATCTTACTTTTTAGAGTGACATTTCCAGGTCTAATGTACAGTGCTGCTGCTCAAGATCTATTATTCAAACCCTTAGCAAAGTGGGAAGGAAAAAAAATAATGATTCAACATGTTTCTCTATTTGCTTGAAAGGTGTTTTCGCAAAATGGTGCATGGGAGTTATTTTACTCAGAATCAGTGAGTACAGGGAAATGGCACCAACAGTTGGAGTTTGAAAGATATCTGAGAAAGAGCAAAAGGATCACTGGGCAAGGCAGCAAGGAAGAGCCAATGCTCATGAAAGTGTGAGCTGGCAAGAGGCTGACTGAAAGCACTGGAGGAGCTTGGCTATGCCGTGGAGGAAGGTCGAATTCAGGCACTACTTGACTGTTTAGAGCACGGGAAAGGGAAGAGCCAAGTCAAGATTCAGCTTAGATCTAAGAGCACCAGAATAACAGGGTGGGGGGAAAGGGAGACAAGATGCATTGTAAGAGGAAGATGCTGCTTGTCCTTTCCCTCCCCAGTGGGTATCAGCAGTGTCGATTCTTCCTTTTTGCTTTTCAGCATCCTACGAGTTAATTACAGGTTGGCCACTTGAAGGCGTCCATGGCAGCGCAAGTCCCAACTCCCCTTGAGTTTCGGAGCTGCGTTGATGTTTAGCGTTCACAGAGTGACCTTGGAAAATCTCATCCAGTGTGTGGAAAAAAACAGCTCTCTCAAACTGCAGCTTCGTGCCTGTGTAATGCTCTCCCGCTCCAGGCTGGGACACGAGCTGCACGCTGACTCAGAGAGGAGCTTCCCTCCTACCCCGCGGCTCCGCTGCCTTGAGGAGCACCCAGGTGTTTTGGAGAGACTCCCCCGGCGCTGGCGGAGGACACCTGCCAGGCGGTGGGGGAGGGCGCTGGGAAGAGCAAACCAGGAAGATTACTGGGCAAATTACCTAATTGCAGGAACTGATCAATACGACACGCTGCAATTAGAAGCATCTCTAAGACATCTTTTCAGATGAATCAGAGGGGAAAATTCAAAATAAAACAGCCAGGCAGGAACAAAGCTTCTTTTTTTTTTTTAGCATTGTTAAAATGCAACAAACTGTAGCAGTTCCAGAGGCCTCATCCAGGAATGGAATGGCAGCACATACAATTCGCCCTGTGGCTTGTAAACTCCAAGGCAGCCACTCAAGGTGATGGAGAGTAGGATTTGCAAATGCACTTGAAAGTCACAGGAGCACAACTTGCTTCCTGTCAGTGGCACGTGTGCCCTTGAGTCGCAAAAATGCTTTTGAGACTCCTACCTTAAAGGATTTCTAAAGAGAGAGAAGTTGGTCAGGGAAAAGGCTGGGTTTAGCATTCCCCAGCTCTCCCTGTTCCCATTCAGAGCCTTGGCCTCTATAGTTTAGACAAGTGTTTCCCAAGCAGTGCTGGTCATGGCCTTCTGAAGGTCATCAGATGTCTACAAGGGGTTGCGAAACAGTAGAAAAAGCATAAGAATAAGTTAAACTTACAAAATTCTCCTGAGTCCTCAGGCTATCACATCAGGACAGCTGTGCCAAGGCAGTGCCTTGTATTTTCCAAATCTTTAGGAAGCCCTGGAGGAAGTCATGCTGCTTGCTCCATGAGAACATGTCCTGAGGAGGATTTCACTCGAAAGATGGCACCGAAGCGATGTAATTTCGCAATTAGACCATGCTGGGGGGACTCCTCCCTGCTGGCCTCTCCTCACGTCTGATGGGGGTTGCTTCACCATGTGTGTTTCTTCCCATCATCTGCCCAGCTGCCCTTCCCCAGGCACTGCCCAGATAATGACGAGGGGCTGCAGGGGCAGCGCTGCCCCTTTGCCTGCTTTGCCATCAGTCTGTCTCAGGCTGGGGACAGGCACATGGGAAGACATACCCCGTTTTGGAGACTGCAGGCTCAGACTGGTAGCAGAGATACAGGCAGCCTCTGCCAGCTGAGTGTCCAGAAACCTTCCTGGCATGCTTAATAGATACAGTGACACAAAGAGATGTATTCAGACTCCACTGGTAGTCAGCTAAGATGTTTCTTCTGGAATAAGATCTGCATATGGAGTTAATCCAGACAGAAACAAGTTTTCCCCACTGAATGGAGAAATTTGTTGTTTAAAATAAAAATGCCCCCAGTGACCTGTAATGTGTATGACCAGAACCCAAACTATTCTCACTTGTCTTGCTGAGGCTGACAGGCTGAAAGGGAGCACAGCCTTGTAAAGACTTTGTCCTAAAGTTGTCTTAAATAATTTCATCAGTGCATTAGGAATAAACAGACTGTGCTTTGGCAGCAACCAGCAATTCCCTTCAAGAAGCACAAGTCTAAAACAGGGAATTTCAGAGGGTGCCAAGCAATTCAAGCATCAACATATAGAGAAACTGATAACATCCTTTCCTAGAAATGTTAGCTCTTCCTCTGTGCTGGCGCCTCATTCCTCCCTCCCAGGGAGGATTATGGAAGGGCACAGTAAGGGTTCTGTTATTTGCCTTTGTTGGGAGGCTCTCCAGGTTCCTACTTAGGATTATCTAAAGGAGAAAATGCCCCCAGGGACTGCTGCAACCAGGCAGTGGCAGAGCAATGTAGAAGAGAAAGTTCTGCCTCAGATGACAGAGATATATTCTTCTCTCTTATCCAGGAAAGCTTTCAGTCTGCTATCTAAAACTTAATTCGAAGATTTCATGAAGGTCCAAGTGTTGGCTAGATCCAGTATCCAGTGCAACCACAAATTTTGGATGCAATTTGCACAACCTGTGCTGCATTCAGCATCTTGCAAAGATGATTTTGCAGTGGGCTGATTTTGACACATGCAAGGAAATTAAAGGGGGTGGATTAAAGCTTACACTGTGATTAAACAGGATTTTACTTGTAAGTACTCAGAAGCTGCAAGAGAAAATCTTCCCTATAGATGTCTGCTGTTTCCCATCTATATATTGGCTTCACTAATTATCTTTGGGGCTTCTTTTGCAAATGAAAGGCATAAGGCATCAATCCTGAGGTGGCTGCATCTGTGGCATGGTCATGCTTAACAACCATCTCAGTAGTCTTGTAAACATTTCAGCACAGATTTCAGAAAGTCTCAACTAACCTGCCTCTCGCCTCTTCCTCCCCCAGTCCCTTCTCCTTTGGTCCGTCAAAAACAGGCAAACACAGTCAGAAGAAGGAATGGGCTGTAGGGAAGCAGTAAAGGTATCAAAATAGCATTGATTACCTTTTAAATTCTCTCCCCCTCACTCTCTCTCTTTAATTGGGAGTGTAAACAAAGCTGTTTTTAACTTAGGGAACCAGTCAAAATGTCCATAGCTTTTAACAAATGTGATGCTCAGAGATTAAAAGCTAGGAGCACTGCACTCTTCTAAGCAAGGAAAGTTCAGTATTTGTTGTCTCATCATCAGGCACAATACCTCATAAGTACATCTTTTTATGTATCAGGGCACCTAAGCATGAACAGCTCTTGGCAAAGGCAAAACTGGTAGCCATGGTGTATGAAAATAACATGTTGGACCTGTCCAGGAGACCGGTCAGCATGGTAGACATCCCAGTTTTGTGCACATGGGAGAAAGCCAAGCCTTGTCCTCCTTTTCTTCCCCTTTGAGCAGTCAGCAAGCCAGGCCACTGGTATCCTGGACTCCCTGCTCCCTAAATGATTGGCTAGAGCAGGAGGGAGAGCAGAGACACAATGCCATTTCTGCCGATCTTGGCAGACCATCTCTCTGCAGCAGGGCTGAACTCAGCCTCTGAGTCATGGATCCTTCCCCGGCCTCCTTCTGGGCCAGCCCAGCCGTGAATTGCTCTCTTCAGCACATCACAACTTCCTAACCATCACCAGGGAATATTTCAGGAGCTGCACATTTACATTAGGGTTGCAGCTGTAACAAATGGGAACTACAGAGCAGTAGTTTCGTCCACCTGAAGTCCAAAAGCTGCTGGCAGTGCCGCATTTCTGCCATGTGAGGAGTAAGCACCTGGTGAGCCACGCAGGGGGATTCAGTGGCCACAGCTACAGCTGTGGGTGTAGACGGCAGGAGCGTGGGTCCTCACCCAGCGCCGTGCAGCAGCCTGCCAAGGGCAAACAGCTAGAGACAGTGGCCTCTAAGAGCCCCAAAAGCAGCCTTTCCTATGGAGTTGTGTCCCAAGGCCATACAGATCGTGGCTGTGGGCTCCAGAGGCCATCGGAACAAGGTAACAGGCTCCAACAAGGTGGGCAAAAGCTGCACTGTGTCCTTGCTCGCTTCTTCCCACAGCGTGTCACAGCCTGCCCAAAGCGCGGGTGCTGCAGTTTGCCTGCCGTACCTTGCTAAGGGCTGTTACGCAAGCAGCTTGTCTCCGGCTTTGCATTCTTCATTATTAACCTCCCAAGGAGCTGGTAGTCTGGCATCTGTAAGACCCTCCTTGGAGAAGTGTTTCAAGAAGGCTCTCAGTAAAGAATGAATTACCTTGATTTCCTCTTGTGAAGAATTAGCATTTGTCCTTCCTGGTTTTGTTATCAAAAGATGAAGTATCATTTCCGTTTTGCCTCTTGCCAATTTGCTGCGTGTATAAAGCCGATTAAGGCAGATCTGGTCCCAAAGCACATTTGCTAGCTAAGCAAGTGTGGAAGAAGCTGTGTGGTATGATTGCAGTCTTCATTGAGGGATGTGTAGTCAGAGAATTTGTAAAGAGAGCAAGCAATGAGCCCAAATGGCAATATGACTGTTTTCTCCAAATGCAAACACCTGCATTTTAGTCTCTACAGCACAGGCATGTGTGTGAAGTGGGTGTCCAAGCCCAGCTAGAAGCTAGGTGAGATTCCCTAGGGTCTATCAAAAGGCATTGGATGCCTGTGTTTAGGTAGGGAAGTCCCTGATCTTCAGCAACTATAATAGGAGCCTAGATATTTAGATCACAAATAAACAAACAGATATATGATATGGCATGAGGTAACTGAAGATAAAGTTGAACCTCGCCTTTAATGTCACAAACAAGTGTAGGACCTTACCAGTAATCTGCCCCTGGTACTTGCACAGGCTGCCCACTGCTGCATGATGGGAGCTCCTTATGCCACACAAGGCTCAAATGTTGTCTCTAATGCAAAAGAAATTTCTTGTGTTTGAATTTCTCATACTTCTGGTATACTGGAGCAACTACATATATTTGGCATGCAGATACAGCTGAAGGACATGAACCAAATACGTGCTTGTCTGCTACAGCCTCTCTGTTTACACGACACTGAATCTAAAAGCCCGCTTGGATACTCATTCTCCTGCAACATTTCCTTTCTGAAGGGATGGTAGAGGTAGGACATGTTTAAATTGCTGGGCGATGTGAGCTGTGGCATATGCTATAGTTCTGTTTTCCAGGGTCTGAGCCTGTCCAGAACACATTTCTTCACTGTAGCCTATAAAGGTTTCCTTCAGCGGAAATAAGGGGGGAGGGATGGGGAACTGGTGTGAACTTGGCTTCACGCCTTCGTACGATTTCAGAACAGAATCGGGCCAGGGACCTGGATCCAGGGGCTTGGCTTCATTTGCTAAAGCACCTCCCCCTCTGTGCACCTGCAGAGCCTTTTTCAACTCAGCACCTGCACTCACACTGTGCCCATGGGAGAGTCATACCCCACCAGTCAGTGATGGACGTGGCCTGATTGCGAAATGGGATGTTACTCCCTATTCATGCTCATCCATCGCAGGAACAGCACAGTCTCGAGGCTCAGGACTACCTCAGGAAACTCGATTTCTCCTTTCCTAGTGTAATTCCTGACCCACCACACAACCTCTGACAAGCTCTTGGGCTGCTCCAAAGCTTTCAGTTTGAGAAAAAGGATAACACTGGTTAACTTCTCCATTGGGGAAGGCTGCAAAGCTGAAGCTTTTACTGGCACATAGGCTCATGTTAAATATATCCCTTGATATATTCATAAATAGGATTATAGGACACGTTTCTACTAAGTGAGAAGCTCCAGCAAATGCATCCAGTTCTGCAGCCATCAATCCTGATTATGAAAACCATGCAAACTGTGAATAAGTGTCTTGCAAAAAGAATACTGCCAAAGGGCAGTACACGGGACAAGCTGTTTGATTAAACAGCCCCTGCCATAAGCACCAAATATATCACACGTGCAAATAGACCCTGCGTCCAGACCTTGGGAGCCAGTTGCCCAGATGCCTTTGAGGAGCTGGGCCTGAGGGCTCATTCCAACCAGCTGAAGTCAATGAGACTATCCCTATATTTAAGTTATTTCTGGACGAAAGCCAAAGGCTCAGCATCTTGCAGAACTGGCTCTCATGATGCTGCATTCCTTAATAGCTGGGAACGGGAGCAAAGCAATGCACAGCAGAAAGTGTCCCTCCATATTAGCGGGTATTAGTAACCACCTTTAAAGACTTAATCTATGTTAAAATGTTTTCTCTCTACCTTCAGCAGCTTCCCAGCAAAGGCAGGGATTTCCCACGGCTGCCATGCCCTGAGCAAGCGGAGGAGCTAAAGCAAAGGGCTGGATAATTAGCTCGCAGGGGAGGTGTTCCTGGTCGGCACAGGGAAACTGCAGCTGTGACAGAGCCTGGCGAAGTGACCTGGAAAAGAGAGGTAACTTTAAAAGTGCAGAGGGTGAGGGTTTGAGCTGGGCCTTTTTAATTTTAAGCAGTGCTGCCTGTGGCTTTACTGCTTCATGCAAAGCCGGGCAGACAAACTGAAGTATGAAAGGGGCCTTATTAAAACACACCATACATTATGTATGAACTTGAACTCTTCCTGACCTCTGCAGTCCTGGATCTGCCCCAATCCATAAACAACTTGGGCCAAATTTTGTGCTGCTGCATTAAATAATTTGAATAAAATCACAAGCTGTTATTTTCAAGACAGACTCCCCAGTTAAGAAAACTCGGGGAGCCATTTATTACCAAGATGCCTATCTCAGGAGCATACATGAATAATGTAGCTAAGTGTAAACAGTTGTCAGTAGCTATAACACCACTGTAAACCCAAGTACAGCCCCTTCCCAAGTAAGCTGTTAGCATTTCTTCGTTGCTTCTCACTAGAATTACATTTAGAAAGGCAAATGCATAACTGCAGTTAGAGCTGGCTGAAATATTCAATATGAATACATTATCTGGTGCATCAAGCTGTCCCTTGGACTACAGACTCATTACCCTGATCCTGCCTATTGCAAAAAGCTCATATTTAACACTGGGTATTCATTTTTGTTTGCTGAACTATGCATGAGCAGATTGGACTACAAGTGTTTGCAAACTCTCCCTCTCGACTACTTGCCTCTCCTGGTTGGCCAGCGGTCAGCTCAGTCACAAGTCCTTGCTTCTCTTCCCTGACTCTCGGGCTTGCACTTTTTGTATAGTTGAAAATTTATACTAAGCATTTTGATCTGTGCAAGTTGCCTTCTTTAATACGCAAGTAGAAATCTGTGCAGGGTGCAATCGCTGGGTACCTGGGTTCTCCTGGAGCTTCGCAGGGTCCTCCAAACCCGCTGGTTGCTGACTCCAGCTGTCTGGCACATGCAGTCCTGCAGTTCTGGGGAACAAAAATGGGCACAGCGAGTGTTTTCTGCATGCTTTGCTCAGGACTGAGCATGCCTGGGCATGTCTCACAATTTCATATTCTTGGTACAGGATTAGTCAGATTAGACAAGGCACCAAGAAGTTAGAAGGTCACTAAAAGGATGGCTCTTCACTTGATATTTTTCTAAGACTCTGCCTTGGGAAGCAGGAGCTTTGGGGATTGAGGATGGGTTATCCCCATAGCCTGGCACCCTGTCACTGCTCCATCCGGTGTGAGGAGCCTCTGCTCTGTGCAGCCTGCAGTTCCAGCCACCCTGCAGGAGGCTCTTCTGGGGCCTCCTCCCCCAGACGCAGCAGGAGGAACAGCCTGGCAGGCTGGAGCAAACAGGGTTAAACAGCCCTCTCAAAAATCAACATCACCCATTCCTCACCTTAAAAACAATATTTTCATTTGCTCCATCAGCACCAGTCCACAGACCCTTTGATGATTTTCCATAGCTATAAATGCTTTTCTGAAGGGCAAATGTTTGCTGAACAGGAGGGACTCAGAAATTTAAAGAGGAGTATGGGTAGACTGAGATTGATTTCACAGGTGGTCTATGCAAAACAGTCTCCCCAGTGAGTCACAGCAAGTGCAGTAATGTCATCAGCGCAGGATGAAATTCTGCCTCAGACTTCTGCCCCCTAAAGAGAGGCTGTGACTACAGAAGTGAAAGAGGGAACTACTAAATTGTGCTTTATAGTGAAAAAAAAGAGGAAGTCCTTAAGAGATTATTGAAAATTCAAGTAAATCTGAGGCTTTTTAATGTAAAAGTATGTTTAGTGTAAATAAAAGATATTTGGCAAGTTCTAAACTTCTGAGATATTGATTGTTTTTTCCTAGTTTTTAGAGTAAATGCAGAACAGTTCAGTGGTAAAGTGTGAAAGGTAACTTATAAGATTGTGTGCTGTCAAGTGTGAAACCTGTGAAAAGAAAATATAAAGTGTGCCTGGAAATAACCATCGTAACTGTGGTAATTGCTGCCAGTGGCTTCACTGCCCACTCGCTGTACGTATTCAGCTTTACATGAGATAGATCTGACTTTGCATGTAGTTTTTAGTGTGGACTCACATAATTCAAATCCAGCCTCAAATTAAGTACACTTTTCCTTATTAAGACAAAGCAACGTATCAAATGCCTAAAGGGAATAGAGCAGAAGGGAGCTGGAAAGGTCTTTGTTTCAACTTTTAATTATTTGAGCTCATTTACAGTCTCAGCAGCACAATGATATATTTTTATTTGATTACATGAAACTTTCAATGTACTCCTTTTTATTTTTGCTCTTGCTAACACACCACTAAGGCAGCATGGAGCCTTTTTTCCTGTGATCTCCAGGATGTGAGGTCAGCTCCCCAAGCTTATTATTTGGAAGCTGAAACAAATAAAAAAAGTCCATGTTCGCATTTCTTTTCGTACAGACCCAGGTCCCAAAACACTGTGTCAGGTCTCATCTTCTCCACCAACATTATTTTGAGTTTACTTAAAATGGCTTGCACCCATAGAGAGCAACTTTTCCCTATGCCTTTCAGCCACAGAGTTCCTGCTTAGAAGAAATCTCCTAAGTTTTGCTTACACATTTTTAATGGATAATTCAGCTTGGTGCAACTCCCACAAACATGCCAGGGTTCTCTTTAGGGGGGTTTCCCCATAACTCGGTTTTCCCCGCTAAGCAGTCAGCGGTATTTGTTGGCTTTGCAGCCCCACAGGAAGTAAAACCTTAGGAGAAAGCCAAAGGTGCTGGGTAAGGGCTGTCCTTACCCCATTCATCCTTATCTAAAGCTTCACAAGGGAGATCTCCTGACATCTCAGGAGCATCCATCTTCTCCCTGTGCTAGTAGTGACGGGGGCGGGGGGCCTTCACTCTGCTTAACTGGGACCTAGGTTTGCCTGAGCCCCAGCCCACCCCTTGGTGATGCAGGAGTGAAGCCAGAACTAGAGTGAAGATAATATGCGCAGGTCCTCCAAGGGCAGGAAGAGTCCGAATCATCAGAACTATTTTTGGCGGAATTTCTGGCTTTATTCCCCTTCACCCCTCTGAAACTAGGAAACAGAGCCAACACCCAGAGGGAGAAAAGAGGATAAAAGGATTTTTCTTGCTAGGGGGAGGAGGGACCATCATTGCAATCACAGTAAGAAGATCAAAAAGAGCTACACAAAGCATAGGGGCAGGCACTTGCAGTCCAAAGGAATAAACTGTGAGCCAGCAGGGCACCTTCATAACAAATTTGTAAACCCCACGCATCTGTTAATTACATCCCCCAGCAGGACTGGTGCATCAGCAGATCTCATTAATGCACTGGAAATCAGGGTTGCACCTTCAGATTTCGGGGAAACTGAAACATTTGACAAGAAAACACTGAACTGCTCTGCCAGGGAGAATCTTTGGGTATCGCTAGCAGTGCAAGGCCCTGTGCTGCCAGTGCCACGTTTCCTCTCTCAGCAAAGCGATGGTGAGAAGCTGCGTGCAAAATCTGCTCGGCACTACTGCTTCAAATAGCTTCTATCTGCACAGTTTCTGTGTGCACATGTATATAGTCCACAAGGATGGCAGCCTTGCAATCAGTATGGTTTTCATCAACAGGAACAAAGACATGTGAACAGCTAATGGCAAGCAGCCAAAACTTTCCCCCATCACATTTTTCACAGTCATTTTGAATATGACCTCAAGAAGACCTGTTTGTTTTGCCATAAAAGGCAAAGGGTCTAATCCCAGGCAGTTTTGTGCTGATGCTTCTAGTTTTGCAGGCATAAAAGCTTCTGCCTGGAGGCATTACCAGAGAAAAAAAAAGTCAAGATTGGTCACAACCTGGTTCTTCACGGGATAAGAAAAGGAAAAAATTACACATGGAGTTGAGAAGGAGGTGTGGTACTTAACAAATCAGCACTTGCTAATAAATGCAACCCAGGCTTAGATATTAGAAATATTTGTGTTTGTGACTGTGTCTATGTGCTTGTGATGACAAGAGAAATGCAGTGTAATTTATTAGTGGCAACTGCTGCACAACCAATTGCTCTTTGCCTCTGAGAAAATAAGGAATAACTGCAGTCATAGTTCTTGACACTTGATGCATGGGGACATTCCTGGGAACTCCATCCCGATAGACAGGTATGCATTGTCCTAGAAACAATGATGTTTAATAGCTAAAAGCAAGTTCAGGACTGGACAAATTCAATAAATTAGGTCTCTAGCCCCTGTCTTACAGTCAGAATGGATTTGGCCTCAAGACATCCCCCCACAACCCTTAAACAAGGATCAATTACATGGAGTTTTGACAACTCCATCACTGACTTGCTAAGTGACCTGGAGAAATTTGCTTCACCTGTGTCTGTGTGTGTGTTCCCTTTTCCACATTTCTTCCTACTAAATATACAAGCTCTTCTGGGCTTATATCTAGCACAAGATGTATCTATGAGCTTCTCGAAGAGAAAAAAAAATAAAGCCTGCAGTTCAATGCCTAACAAAAAGTTCCTCCCATAAAGGGCAACTGACATCGTAGATACTGAAGACTCATTTTTTTGTAAAGACATTATAGCAAGAAAAAATAAGTCAAGGAAAAGAAGGTGATCAGGAGTAGTCAGTATGGATTCACCAAGGGGAAGTCATGTCTGACGAACCTGATAGCCTTCTATGATGAGGTGACCAGCTGGATGGATGATGAGAGAACTGTAAATGTTGTCTACCTTGACTTCAGCAAGGCTTTCAACACAGTCTCCCATAACATCCTCATAGGAAAGCTGTGGAAAGTGTGGACTGGATGAGTAGACTGTGAAGTGGATCGAGGACTGGCTGGATGGCAGAACCCAGAGCATGGTGATAAATGGGGCTGAGTCTGGCTGGAGGCCTGTGGCCAGTGGCGTCCTGCAGGAGTCAATACCAGGCCTGCTGCTCTTCAACTTGTTCATCAGTGACTTGGACGAGGGCACAGAGTGCACCCTCAGCAAGTCTGCAGATGACACCAAACTGGGAGGAGTGGCCCGAGGGCTGTGCTGCCATTCAAAGAGACAGGATGGAGAGTTGGGCAGAAAGGAACCTCATGAGGTTCAAGAAGGACAAGTGCAGGCTCCTGCATCTGAGGAGGAATAACCCCAGGCACCAGGGCAGATTAGGAGTTGACCTGATGGAAAGCAGATCCATAGAGAGGGATTTGGGAGTCCAGGTTGACAACAGGTTAACCATGAGGCAGCAATGTGCCCTTGTGGCCAAGAAGGCCAACGGGATCCTGGCTGCATCAGGAGGAGCATTGCCAGCAGGTGGAGGGAGGGGATCCTGCCCCTCTGCTCAGCTCTGGTGAGACTGCACCTGGAGTACTGGGTGCAGTTCTGGGCTCCCCAGGACAAGAAGGACATTGAGCTTCTAGAGAGGGTCCAGCGGAGAGCCACGAAGATGATTAAGAGACTGGAGCATCTATCCTATGAGGGAAGACTAAGCGAACTGGGCCTGTTAGTCTGGAGAAAAGAAGGCTGAGAGGAGATTTGATTAACATGTTCAAGTAATGAGGAGTGATTGTAGGGAGGATGGGGCCAGGCTCTTCTCCGTGGTGGCCGGTGACAGGACAAGGGGTAATGGGTACAAGTTGAAACACAGGAAGTTCCACCTCCATGTGAGGAAGAACTACTTTGCTGTGAGGGTGACAGCCCTGGCACAGGCTGCCCAGAGAGGTTGTGGAGTCTCCTTCTCTGGAGATCTTCCAAACCCGCCTGGATGCCACCCTGTGCCCTGTGCTCTGGGTGTCCCTGCTGGAGTAGGGGGGTTGGATTAGATGATCTCTAGAGGTCCCTTCCAACCTTAACCCTCCTGTGATTCTATGTCATTCTGTGATACCAAAAAAAAAAAAAAAAGTCTGCTTGTGACTCCGGAGCAAACATCCATTGAATCTACAGATTATCTACACAATATGATAAGGTAGAACCTGCTTTGTATTCACACAGTTGTCATGCATAAGCCTTGCAAGTCAAAGGTTTTTTGGGTTTGAACTCACTGAAAGAATTGTTCTCCCAGGGCTGACTTTTAGGAGAAAGCGAGCACCAAACTGCTGCGGAAGCAGTCTCATAGAAGCTGGTAAATGAGTCCTCAAAGGCAGAAAGTGCAAATGGGAAAAAAACAGCATGCAGTGGCTGGTACTGGAAAGAAAGCCTACATTAGTCCAGCACATTGGATTCATTGTCCAGAAACAGTTAATCCTTGTGCAAGCATTTCCTCCTCAGCATGCCAAGATCAGAGAAAGCTGGACTTATTAGTCCCATAACTTCCAACTCTACAAGAAGGACCTCGATGGAGGTTTGTTTCAATAGACATGCTCCCCTTTCTGAAAGATGTTCTCCTCATTGGCTTTCATGGATTGCTAATTGGTTGTGCTAGTCTAGCTTGTTCATCACTGTTCTTTGTTCCTTTGGGAATTTCTTTGAATGATCTATGTTGCTGTTTTTTAAATTCCTTTGAATATACTGACTTTTCACCTGAACTGAATGACTAATGCAAAAACTGTTGTAAAAGGTATTGACACAGTTGAAAAAAGAATACAGTGATGAAACTGGAAGAACTGTTGCTAAACTGAAAGGAAAATGTACATTCTTTCTGTCCTGTTTAGAAATGAGTGTTTTTGGATATTTACTCATTCAGAAAATTAACTTACCCAGAATTATGTTGGACAAATAATATTCACCTGCTTTATTTTCTAAAGTATATGCCATTTTAAGTTCTTTGGTGTCTTTGCTGTGCTAAAATTCCTAAAATACTTAACTTTTATTTATTTAATGCTTAAAAAGAATAAATGACCCGGTTAACAGTGTGCTTCTGACTTCAGCTCAAATGAAATAGAGAACTGCTGATTTGGAACTTTACTATGAGGAATTAAAGCTTAATATAATTCATGCCAGTCAAGATGACTCATGATATGTATGCCTGGAGTTCCCAATGTGACATTGCTTATGAATTTCCAAGCTGAGAAGGGTAACTGCAGAAATACAGGGTAACTTCCCTAAAATACTTGATTTACCAGATACCTCTTACAAAGAAACTACAATTATAGCAATCCCATAAAACACATGTTAGAAGGATAACAACTGTTGAAGTGTTAAGTCTGAAAATGCAATGAAAGATAAATAGGGGCTCATTATTGCTTAGTGCTAGTAGAAGTCTGGAAAAAGTCTTCCACTGGTCCAAGTCTAATGGACATTTTTCTTAATGACCTAGAATCACCCAGCTGATTTCTGATAACATTTCCAGGTGATACAAAGCCAGAGGGACTGCTGAAAAATGAAGGGAGCATGACAGTCCAGATAACAATGATCCATAGTGACCTATGGATCACTTTTTTGGGAATCAAGAAACATTATGTCATGGACAGCCAAATGTAAGGTCATATCTATAGGTAGAAAAAGTTCAGCCATACTTAGAACATGTGGATTCCTGGAAAAGGAAAACATGAACAAAATTGGAAAAAGGGATGACAGGGGTAACCAACTGATCTCCCACTTCTATGAGATGGCTAACCAGTCTCATTGGCCCTTGACTGAAGGGCCTCCTGTATCTGGAGAGATATGATTATGCTGGGACTGTGTACCAGGTCTGTGACCCACTTTCCATCTTGTAAAATTGAAAGCTAGAGAACTCAGAGAACAACAGGCATGACCAAAGGAATGGAAAGCATACTTTATAATGAGATTCAAAGATGTCAATCTATTTGGCTTAAATACAAGGAGGGATTGCATCTCTGTTCATAAGAATCCAGCTAGGAATATCAATTTGATAAGAAGGAGATTTGATACCTTCATAGACATAGGCATCAAATGACTACAAATTGCAGCTGAGGAATTAGAATTTAAAATAAGTCATGATATATCATTATCAAGAGATATTAGCTACTGAAATAGACAATTGAGCTTTCCAATAAAAAGTCTATTTGGTGTGGGTATCTTAAAAGCCCTAGCTAATTTTTCAGAAAGAGATAACCTCTCGATTCACCAAACTTTCTGGACTTGAAGCAGATGCTAATAGAAAAAACAAGTTTTAAGCGTTGATTTAAATTAGCCATAAAAGTAACCTCTTCTGATCTTAAGATGCAATGAATATTATATATTTGGGTTCTGTATACCAAAGGCCTGTTCACCACTATACTACATGACTCATGTGTCCTGCTACAAAACATTTTTCTCCTAAACCCTTTTGTCTCAGCCATTTCACTTTCAACAATTCCCCATCCCCATTCCCTTCCCTTTCTCTTTCTTCCCTCCTAACTTCTGGTCAATTCCAGAAGCATTTGCCAAATATAATCCAAACACTTTGGTTTTTTGGCCTTGGCCACTCTTGATATCTTAACAGGTAATTAGTGCAGAAATTTCTAAGAGAGAGGGAAAAAAAAGAAAGCTGTTGCTGATATCATTTTTCAAACAAGAACACATGCTTTCAGGGTGAGACCCATCTGCCTCATTTCAGATGTTTGCATGCGAGTGACAGGACTTACACACCAGAATTGCCTCTGTCCTGATGGCCCTAAGAAGAGCCCAGAGCGACGAGCTCAGATGTGGATGTCTGCCCAGTCCGCAGTTATGGGAGAGGAATCCTGTCCACTGCCTCTCTACTTGGACAGCGTTGTGGGAAAGCCTCTGGCAAGAAATCCCCTGGCTCTTTCTTCCCTGTGCTTGATGTGTCTCAGATGGACAGTTCTGCTTCCCTTTGTGCTCATGTGGGGCCTTGCCAATACACCCACATAAGTGGGTATTGTGTTGCTTTGAGCTACTTGATACACCTATGGGTGCTTGTTGGTCTTGTGGTTGGGTCCCCATGAGTAAGACAACCTGCAAAGCTTGTCTGAAGGCTGGGACAGTAGGAATCTTGGGGCTTTTCCTAGTGCTGTCACCAGCATGCTCAGGGCTCTGTGGGAGGCTGTTATGATCTCTCAGTGCCTCAGTTTACCAAATATCAACAAGCATTTTCAGAGCCTGGTATGAAAGCTGCTGAAGAAGTGTGAAACACTAATATGAAATCAAATCTGTCAACAGATTTCCTTGTTCTTAAGAGACTGCTGCTTTGATGAAATGGATTACAGTTAAATGGCCTTAAAGTGGGAATTTTTCTGCCATCTTTTATTCCACTAATGTCTCAGCTAGTTTGCTTACTGGAACTGCAATGTGAATTCTGCAGCATAATTGGCCAAGATGTGAAAGAAAATAGCTATGTGGATTTCCATGCATGAGAGCAAAGGTCCATCTGGATACACAGGTCACGCGCATAGCAAATGTTAAGTCCTGAATCCAAAACCTGAGTATGCTTAGGCTTTCTCCATGAAAACAGCTACCAGCTATTCTATTACTCCATTATCACAAAAAATAACCCCTGAACACATGAGATATCTAGCAGAAAAATACTACCCAGACAGTTAAACTTGGACTATGTTATATATAACTGAAAACAGGGATGTGTAAGGTAATTGTCATAATAACCGTGCCTAGAATAACCAGAAGACAGACAGGAATCGAGTAACCTTTTAAATGCTGAGACATCTTTATAGCTTGCCACAGCTGCATTGGTTTATAGACCATGCTTATTCTAACGGATGAGGATATTATATTATATTATATTATATTATATTATATTATATTATATTATATCAATTCTGTGGGGGATCGTTTGGTTGATTTAAAGAGGAACCAAGTCTTACAAGACTTTTGATCCCTTACAGAAAGAACCATGTGAAAATCTCCTGATAAATAACAGTTGCTAAGAGCAATTGCTCAACCCACATGCCTTGTACAGAAATGATCATCTACAGAAAGACTTTAAGAAAGCAGGAGAGTGCCTAAGAAAAAAACAGCAGGAGGAATGGAGGAGTGGAGGAAACAGTATATGGAGGCTGGGACCTTCTGTCAAATGATCACTGTGCAACTGCTTGCCTGAGTCAAGTGGCTTCTCTCTAAATATCTGCAGCATCAGGGCTTTGGTTGGTAACTTGAATATTAATGTAGTACATCAGCTTGTTCTAAATCGGTGCCTAAAGCTCCAAGGACTCTTCCTGCTTGTTCTCCTTCTCCTTCCCTTTCCCAACCAGCTTTGTGCAGTTGTGTCAGGTCATTTTAAGGGGGGAGGGGGAGACTCATCTGGAAAACTGCTGCATATTTATAATAAGGCCATCTATTACACCACTGCAGGATGGAATTGAAAACATATGGTGCCCTGGGAGCGGCTGTTTCTTTTTTTACCCCTCCTATGCCCTTCAGAAATGTCAAGATAAAGGAACGAAAATGTCAGGAAACTACAATATGCTTGCTCTAAAGGCCTCCCATTGGTGACGTATTTATGAAGCAGTTGGAAATTTGATTCACACAAGAGACGGGGTTTTAGAGACCCCATTGACCATGCTGTCTACTAAAAATTGTCCTTGTGTTTTGCACGTTGGAAGGACGTTCTTTGGCCTGGACACCAAGCCTCACACCTTGTTAGGAAGCTCCATTCCTGTAGTAGTGACTTGATGTCAGGCGTTTGTATCAGTCTAGGCAGCAGTCAGGTGTCCTAGTGCAATGAAGCTGCAATGACCTGGTGTCCCCAGCACCCCAGGCTTCACTGCACTGGTGAGCTGCTTCCATGGATGCTGCTGCTGTTGGATCGCGCAGGCCAATAGGATTCATACACAATTCTCATTGTCTAAAACCAAATAAAAGTGAGAAAAAAAGTTATCTTATGGGCTCTGTCCACACTGCACAAGTGCTTTCTAGCAACTCGAGGTTCTAAATGAGCAGTTGCTCTGCTGACTTGCTGTAGGCCTATCAGGTGCTGCACGTGACTGTGTGACCGCTCTGTGGTTTTCCCTCCATCGCTGTTTATGCAGACTGTGATCCCTCTGGCTGAGCACTGTGCAGAGCCTCACGCCACAGCCCCTGAGCTGTCTTCGGGCTGACTAGGTTTTAAAGGCTCAAATGTCCACTTGAATCTCATACAGTCAAAGTTCACCAGATCCTCCGACTATAAGGAGTCAAGCAGGAAAGGAACAACCAAGACCTTTTAAGTACTAGAACTACAAAACCCACTTTCCTGTAGGACCAGCTGAGAGACTGCTCGTACACTTTATGTGTCTACAGTAGACACATTAGAGCAGCCTCCCCAGGAACTGTTGGTGGAGTAGAACTGTCTCAAGTCTCAAATAAAGGTAAACTAAAGTTGCATATTTGCATTTGAAAAAAAATATTTCAAATATGTTCTGCTGTGCTGTCAGGTGCAAAGCTCTCGCCATGCTAAAGGAGTAGTGGCTTAGCCATAGTGCTGAACCATGTTAGAGATCACATCTGGGGCTCTCTTTTCAACCCTCCTTCAGCTTCATGGAGATCAAACCCATCAGGCCATCAGCTGGTGCCTATAAAATTCTCAGGCAAGCGACAGTGGAAGAAACATGGGACTCAGGGTCATGATGTCCTAGCTCGAGGCACACAGGAGCATGAACCCAGGCATGGCACTGCTCATGCCACTGTACAGCAGTAGCATTTCTTTCCCATGCCCACGACCAATAGCACAGTCCAACACAGGGGAGTAGCTTTTAGGAGGAGGTTGCAAGAGACAGTAGAAATATTTCAGTCAGTCATCCCTGTGCTTTCAGTAACTTGGACTCTTCCACTATACCACTTCCAATAGGCTCTGATAAGTTTCAGACTTATCACACATCGTAATTTTTTTTTTCGTTTTTAGCAAAAATTTCTAGTAGGGAGCATAGAGCTGACCACATTCCAATGCCTTTTATGGACTGTACTAGAGAAAAAGGGTGATAGGGGCTCTGGAAATAAAGAAGACCTGGGGAGGTGGGGAAGTAGAAACCCTGTTTCTAAGTCTAGAGTCCAGGAAGCAAGATAGAAAGGTGGTGAACTGAGAACAGACCAGAGCAAGGCAAAGTACTAGACTATTTCCATAGTAGGGTTGAGGGAGAAGAGAAAAGCTGAATCAGTGTGGAATTTGTGTAAAAAGCTCAGCATTTCTGATGTACCAGCAGGATGAAGCCTTTGGGTTAGCTTGTATTAACTGCCCCTTTGTAGTTACTTACCTACAAACACTTAACTGGATGCAGAGGTGAGATAAATTTCTTCTCCTTCAAGTCATTCCTTCAACTCATGCAGCCCTGGCACTTGCAGTTATCCCAGAGCAGGTGGGTTTTGGCAACTATTTCTGCGTGAGTCTTAAGCCTGCGTCTCCAGCAGGGACTGGGCAGGTTCTGCTCTAGGCTCAACATTGAGATAGAAACGTCACTCTGGAGGAGTGATGTGAGATAGCAAGCCAGGGTCATACACCTCATGGGAGAGGACGATGGCTCAGAATAATTTGGCCCTGACTGTAGACCTTTGGCCATAGCTCAGATATTGCTTCTAGCTACTGTTCTCTTCTATGTTCTTCTGTTGGGGGAAAAGAGCCTATTGGAGGTGGTAATGTAAAAGAGTCTAATAAAATAAAAAGCAGTGCATATGGGACAGGCAACCAGAGCAGGGAGAAGAGAATGGAAAAAAAATGTGTGTGTATTAGATATTGAGGAGCAAATAGAAGAACTGCAAGAGGGAAAAAAAAGGACATCACAACCTACTGGAAAGGATTAGCTTATGAGCAATGGTACAGAAAAAATCAAACAGCCCACACTTTTGCTTGCAGGAACAGTCTCTCCTGGTCTTTCACATATTTGTGTGTCTTCTTCCACCCCAGAACCAGTCTGCACATTTCCAAATGCAGAAATCCCTTCTGCTGGTTGTAGGTGGGGGATAATAAGCTTTGTTTGCAGCACCTCGGACTCCAAGCAGCCTTCTGAGAAGGGAGGGAAGAAGACCAGCAGGAATCATCTGTAGAGAAAGACTGAATATAGTCACACTAGAGATGAGGAAAGACAAAGAACAACACGGAGAAATGGTCTGAAATCCAGCCAGCTTTCTGAAGGAACTATACACATCTGTGTGGGTGATGGGTAGTTTATAAATATGGACGTGACAAATACCAATAAGAAATGCTAATGCAGTAAGTGATCTCCTCCGGTCCGACAGCTCAGGCTAGGAATAAAGCATCTCCACTGACTATAAAGCTACTTTAAATTGCCCCACTGTATTCCTGCTACAAGTCAGTTGCCGCTGGTTAAGATAAGAAGATAGTTCACCTTCCTGTTGTATCTGCAGGCATCCACCAGTAACCCCAGTCAGCTTTTGTGA
The DNA here is from genome assembly GCA_013389825.1 of Crypturellus undulatus. Lineage (NCBI taxonomy): Eukaryota > Metazoa > Chordata > Aves > Tinamiformes > Tinamidae > Crypturellus > Crypturellus undulatus. Next base: position 110,358 of record VWPW01001682.1, read on the forward strand.
GTCTTTCACAGCACAGATATCTGTACACTAGGAAAAGAAATGCAGCCTGGTTCCGAGTTCAGCAAGGTTCAGATTGAGAATGAGGGAGTGATGAGTTCTGCTTCTGACTTTGCTCTTGCTTTGTAAACAGACTGCCACTGCACCTCTGTGAAACCCTCTCCCTTCCTTTGAAACCTCATGTGGGTTAAATCTGTAGAAAAGTCAGGGTAAGTAAGTTTTCCAGGGTGCAAACTCTGAAAAACACTAAAGGGAAGTAGTATTCCGTATTCACATATAGAAGACATTTCTGTTGTTGCAGTGAGCCATCATCCCAAGATCCTCCAGCCTTAATTCTCAAAGATTGGAGTAGCTCAGCTGGTGGCTTAGGGGCGAGAGGTGTTGCACAAGGCCTTTTTTGGGACATGCAACCACCTCTTGCCCTTGCTCTTGATCCGCAAGCTGGGAACTCTCATGTGGGTGCAGGAGGTTGTGCTGGCCAGCCCCAGGGCATAACCTCGGCAGCTATTGCATAGCGGGGTGCAGACACAGCAGGTTGGACAGGAAGAGGGAGAAAAATCAGAAGTGCAAACCTGGAGCTAATTGTAGTCTGGTAGCTGCCCATTAGCGCCCAGGCTATTGGAAAGGAGAGGTGTGTGTATGAGTTACAGCAAGGGGGATTGATCAGCTCTTCTTCAGGCAGGGGTGGATTTGCTACCCCTGAAGCAGGGTCCTATTGCTCATGTGGGCTGTGTCCTCCTTTCATAGCAGTTCTTAAATCATAGAAGCTCAGCTTGCTTCTCTAATTGCTCAGATAAACCCATGTATGTGTCTGAAATGCTTTCGAAAACGTGACCCTTGGCTTCCCCTGCCTTTATTTCCCCTCTCTTCGTCTTGGAGATAACTGTGCTTATCTGCCCTTTGCCAAACATGCTGAGATCTGCAGGCGAGACAGACCAAATACTTGACTAATATTAATAGCATGCTCGTGCATCCATTTGCTGAACTCTGTCACACACAGCTTGCTAAGGATCAACTTTGAACCATTTTAATTACCTAGACAGGGGAGATTCACAGCCATTGCAGCTTCTCTGGGCTGTGGAGGTTCCACTGAAGAGCGTGTTCAAACATTTCAGCCTCTCCAGTAAGCTCTCCAAGTGAAAGTCCAAGCCACCAGCAGAGGTGGGTATGAACCAAGCACAGTAGGGAAGATAGCGAGAAGTTAATATTTCACAGGCATGATCTACAGCCATGAAATGTGATCATGGCTGGGAAATGTGGGTTTATATTTTCTTCTAAATTAAAGCAAAACCAAGGCCGGAGCTCCAGCAAAATATGGAGCCAGGGAGTTCTGTTTTAGTTTTGCAGCAAAGTTCAAGTTTGCCTTTAACACTGATTAAATCTTTTGCTGTTGTAGGAGAAAAAGTATCAACTAAGAGACTGACTGCCTCCAGAGCTTTTGATGTGGTTCTTTTTTTTGAAAGGAGAATTTGGGACACAGAGTTTGCAATGCTTTACTTCACTACCCTGGCCTGAAATAAATATGAAGATGCACGCCAAGAAGTAATGACAAGTAAAATATTTTCTGTGGGTTTCTGCCACAAAGTTGCAATGGGGATAGATGGATTAATTTGGGGCAGGTGATGAGCCTCTGGGTTGCAGGACAGACCAGGGCACAGCCATGGTGGAAGACAGGGAGGGAGCTCTCATTAACTTATAGCTTATGGCAGCCAGGAAGGGCTATGAGGTGCTGGTGCTGACAAGGCAGGGTGCTTTTGCAATGTTCCTCTTTAAGTAAAATCATTTATTGGGTGCAGTCTGCAGTTTGCTTTTACTAAGAAGGAGGCTGGCAGGATAATAAAATTTAGAATGAGAAGGAGTTAATGCATTTAAAGGGCTAAAACCTGCACCACTGGGATAAAAGCAAACTTAGTCAGTGACTTTATGGCAACTCAGCAGTAAATCTAGAGTCACTATTTTCTGTGGAGTGCAGATGTCTGAATACCGTCCCTGGATGGGAATGAAAGGAAATGCTGTTTACTGTGAACAAAACACATTATGAACAAACTCTGACACACCCTAAACCAACTTTCTTTTGAAAGCAAACAAGGGTTTCATTAAAAGCAAAATTTGTGAAAAGAGATTTACAGGATATGTAATAACTTGCTTGAATGATTAAAAATTAATTATAATAAGAGGGAGGATGTGGAGACATGTTATGTTAGGATACTGCTGCATGGACCAGACAAATCTGTTTCTGAGATTATAAACTCAGACTCCTTTTTCTGCCCTTCCCTCCTTTATATCTTACCCTTTCTGGGTTTACTGGACACTGATGCAGAGGCACATGAAAGCTTGAAAAGTAAAAATGATTCAATAGTGCAATTATTGTTGTTAAAACAGTTTATTGCCCCTCCGTTTATTCATGCAGTCACAGAGTGATGTTGAGCTTGTTACAGATAAGAGGAGGGAAAAAACTCCCATTGATTTCAGTAGAACCAGATGTTTCTCCAAGCCTTCCACATTAGAAGGGACCTTAATACTTATCAAGTCTGTAATCTTAAAGCTATCAAGCAAAACCACTAAAGAGATGGTGGAAGTGCTACAAAAACAGGATGCTTGGGGTCAGAGCTGGAGGCTAGGGCAGAAATCCTGCTCAGCCTCCACTGATGAGCCCCACACTCCTGGCTGGAAGGGGTGTTTGTCCTCCCTTCCACTTGCAGCCCTCCGTGCAGGCCTGCCGAGCAGCACGAGGAGCACGTCAGTCCCATCCTGTCCCCATGACCAGCACGTGCCCTTGGCTGGCTCTCCTGCTCCCCATCTGTGAGATGTCATGAGGTGCTTGGGGCAAGGAGCTCCCCTGGCGGGTAGACCAATAACTACTAGCTGGTTGTGACTAGCCTTGGGCTTGTCTTTCATTTTGGTCTGTTGGCTTTTATTTTTCTTCTTGGAGGAAGCTGTACAAAACTGCAGAGCAAAGAGGAAGCATATCTGCTAATGTGCTTGGCAAGTGGGGGAAACAGGGCTTGCTTTTCTTAGACTTACTCTGCATGGTCTCTTTAAGGAGCATAAAAACAGCCGTGGAGACTTTGCAGTGACTGCTGGTGGCTGTGTGGATTGTCCATGGGTACGCAGTGCAGAGCACACAGCTGAGCTGCCCTTGGCAGCTTGCATGAGAAATATTCTTTGACAGTCACACCTATAACCAAGGTTGAAGAAGGAGAAGCAGCTCAACAGTGAGTAGCAACACCAGCACACACTAGAGAACGGCTTTAAATGGAGAGCATCTGGGCTGAGCTGCTCATGCTTTCCTTGTTCTTTTAACTCCTCAAATATGATCAGCAGAAGTCCCGTCTGCAGCAGGTCTATTGCCCAAAGGCTGCTGATGCTGCTGACAGATGGACACCACTTCAGAAGAGAGACCAGAAGAGGGGTGGCTGGCAGCTAAGAGCAAACTTGTTTCTTGCCATCCATCCTTTCTCTTTTTCTTTCATTTTGCATTTGTGTTTCCTTGGTCATGTATACATAAATGCTTGTCCCATCCCAGTATGGAGCACCTCCCTTGTGGATTGGCCTGACTTTTCCATTCTCAGAAAGAGGAAGACAAAACATGGGAAGTTGGAAACTGGTTTTAGTTAAGCACTTGTCCTCTGGTTTCCTGAAAACAGGGAACTGGTTTGCAGCTTGTGTGCATTTCGGAGGCCTAATGCCATTTCATCCTGCCCAGGGAGCTCCTCAGGCACAAACCAGCATTAAAGACGCTTGGTCTTTGGTCCAGTCTCTGCTGACAGTCCCTTAACTCTGTTAAAATCCCATTTTCAAGCAAGCTAGATATTTTCTCCTCTATCTTATCCAGCCTTCAGCATTTGCAATAACATTATTAATCAGTCACAGCATTTGCAGCAATCGCCACAGCACAGTCTGAGGCTTAGCAGATGCAGAGTAGACTGCAAGAGTTTTCTCCTGCAATTCCTTTCCCATTAATTTCCAGCTACTTAGTTTTCTCCAGCCCCAGAGCTGTTTATCCTCGCTGTGAGCTCCTCAGCGGGCTGATTCACCCCTTGGGTTGCGCCAGCTTGTGCGAGGGAGCCCAGACCTTGCCAGCTGGCAGAGCCTCCAGCAACAGATGAGCTGGCCTCAAGAAGGTCTGAGGTCAGGCTGCCTGGAAGAGCTGCTCATTTGCCATTTCTCCAGGGTTTTCTCCAGTTGTGGGGCTAGAACCTGGGAGAGTTTAAAGAACCTCTGCAAGACTTTCAAGAGATGCAGGTTGGTTCGATGGCTAAAGTATTAACCTTGGGCTTGGCAGTTCTGACTTCAGGTCCTTTCCAGGGTTATTTACCCGCCTTGTGCTTCATTTCCTGCTGCTCTCCAGGGATAATGCTGTGCTCTTTCCCTAGAAATTAAAGATAGTGTGTGACTTGGACACTAGGATTGTGTAAATCTCTAAAGGCAGACTAGTGTTGGCCAAAGCTACAGCAATATTGGAAAGAGTCTGGTAAATGCAATTCTCCTGCTGACTTCAGTGGTAAGATTCCTGCGAGCACAGGAAGCAACAGACCCATTTCTTCTAACCTCTTCATTTTTACTCTCCTTCCAAACCTTCCCCTGTCCTGTATTTGCCTGCTCCTCCAGCTTTGCAATGCTAGGCTGTAAAGATGAAATCAGGATCAAATATGACTTACCAAGTAGAACCTTTTATTGTTGTTATTTCCTTTTTAGAGACTTAAAGTGACAGATGACTTTCACAAAAGGATCTGCAGGGCAGTGAAAGTCCTGTTCCCCACAATATAACATACCCATCTGTTGTGCAAAACAGGGAAAAAATATTTTTTTTGTCCTACAAAGGCAGAAAAGCTGGAAGCTCTGATAAAGGGGGTCAAGATATGAGGATCCTGTATAGATAATCCCCTAGGGATGTTGGAATGGCCTGACACAGCAGTTCCTCCCAACACATCCATCACCCGTCTGCTCCTTCCACCTTTTGCAATTCCACTCAGAGACCACTCCAAACAATGTGGGATCCTCTCTTTAAACCTTTTTTTCATCTTTTGTGAATCTTTTATCTCCTAGAAGCTCCTTCTACCCTTCTATCTGTAAATCCCACTTCGCATCCTGTTGCCTTTTCCACTCATCTTGTGTCCATCCAATGCTCCTATGCAAAATGCATCCTTTTCTCTACTTGGATTAAAGCAGTCCTTCAGAAGGATAGAGGAGATCACCTTTAATATCTTGGGTTTCATGTGAGTTTCAAGGTAACAGAGTCAGTGCTTGTATGAGGACTTGGAAAAGCAGCTTGTACCCCTGAACATTTCATTGTTTTTCTCCTCAGACATATGTCTGTGTGGGAAGGAGAGCACTGATGCACAAACAATCTGCTTGCAGTTTCATCTGCTCCAGGCAGGGTTTGCAGGCTTCACCAGCCCAGTACTGCTGGCCCAAATGCTGTCTCCGAAGAGGCTGATGTGGGGGCTGTGGCAAACGCTGCCATTGTTTCATTCCCAGCTTTAATGGGACAGTGGCCAACATAACCTCTGATCATGCCAGGACTCCCACCCTTCTCCAAGCATGCAGACAGGCAGAGTATCCCAAATTCTGCTCCTCCTGAGTCCAGTGCATTTGCCAGACCAAATCTGGAGTCCCTTGGCTGCCAGAGGAGCCGAGATAAAGTGGTTCTGTGGGCAGTAGGTGCAGCACGTCCTTTTCTCCTTGGGGTCGGCACATAAGTGCTGAGAACAGAAAACTGTCTGTCATAAATCACCCCCGGGTGCATTTGGGAAGACAGGCTGGCAGAAGCACCTCTCAGGGACTGACGGGCTTGGGTCAATGCCGACTGTCCTTAGTCATGCGAAACGCCCACTGGAGTCACGGGAAATTCACTGAGTGAATGGAGCTGCTGCCAGGTGGATATCATAGCTGAGACCTGAATCCGAACATCCTGTAGGCAAGTTATCTCTCTTTCCTTCCTCACACAATGTGCAACAATTTTAGACAACAGCTCAATGAAATTTCGCTCTAACTCTTTCCCGGTAAACTCCTCTTAAACAGAATAAGGCTTCTGCATTGTTTATCCAAGAGTTATATAGTCTCCAGTACTGTAGGAGAAACATTCTGTTTTTCTTTCTACAATTAGTCTTTTCCATATTTTCTTCTCGTGTGACCTTCTCAATCCTACCTCAAAATTATTCCTGCAATTTGTTTCAAGAATCCTATGTTAATCACTATTCTTCTAATTCTCACAAAGCTGGCTGTGTATGCCCCGCTGGCTCTCATGCACTCAGTTGCTGATAGTCAGTCTTTCGGTAGTGTTCTCGATGGATTTTTCATCTTCTCATACATTTGTTCATCTTCACTGGATTTGCTTGTCCCTTAGCTTCAGACTTCACAATTGCCATTCAAATGGTAACAAAGAATTACTTTTATTTTTCTTTTAAGTTCTCATCACATTCATTGCTATTTGAACAGGATAGTTTGCAAGCGAAGGATTTAAAAGCTCTGGAATGCAACATTTCTTCAGAGTGTTCAAAGAAGACTTTTTTTTTTATCTCCTGTCCATAGGATAATATTTTTTTTCTTGTAGTGGAGCTTATTGGAACTGTTAGCTTCAATTTGTCCCTCCCCAGGTTGATGTACGTCTCTGTGTGAGATTGTGCCTCAAGATTACTTTGGAAATGCTATACTTGAGTTTCTCTAGTCCAGAGAAGAGAAATTTGAGGAATCACAGCTTCACACTGCCGCAGGGGAAATACTTAGTTCTTTGACACGGTGAGGATAGGACAAGTACTGATTGGATGAAACTGTACAAAGAGCTTTGGAGATTAGACATTAGGAAAAAACTTCCTAATGGTAAAGAAGATAATCATTGCAAACAACTGCTTGGGGATGCTGAGGAACTTCCGTAAGAGGCTTTATGTACAGATTGGGCAAACATCTGTCAGGGATGGCCTGGGAGAACTCACCTAGAGGTAAGGGATTGTGGTAGAAACACTCTCAAGATCTGTTCCAGTCCAGCTTTTTTATGATTTTACTTTACAGCCTGACTAGAGAGCATTCTGGTCTGTAAATGTGGAAGAGCTTTCACTTTTGGGGCAGGTCTCCATAGCAGTGTGCTGAGTGAGTATTTTTTAAGATGAATTTTTAAATACATTGAATATGCAGTTCAGGCTCCCAAGGTATGAATTTTTAAAATCTAAAATTACTAATGAGAAGAACTGTTATTTCTAGACTTGGATAATAGACTGTCAACAGAACAGGAAGTTGCCTGGCACAGCAAGAATACTAGTGACTTGAATAAATCATTCATAATGATTTTATATTTGTTGAATTCACTTCCAGTGATGGGTCACAGCATGAAACTCTCAAATACATGAGTTATTTAAGAATATTCTCTTATTTCTTCATGTTTTTTTCTCCTTGTCAATGAAGTGAGGTTCTGCAGAAAACTTATGGTCACTGTATATGCCATTCAGGTGATGCAAACAAAATGGTGTTAAACATGTGTGATTCAAAGTTGTTTTTCATCATAGATGATTTCACCTGAAAGAACAGTTTCTGGGCAGTCTTTTGTGGGAGTGGGGAATACAGATGTTAGGACTGCCTCTGGGATGACTATTTCTGACACATGCATGGTGGTTCTTCAATGCCTTTGCTGGATGGCAATGCGAGATTTCCAACATTGAGTAATTCCAGCATGTATCTTATCTAGAGGGCTAGTTGCGGATAGGGATAATTTTCATCAGGAATTCACATGCACACACACGCACACTCTCTGCTGAACAGCTGGCATGTTTGGAGAGGGTAAAAAGAAAAGCTTACAAACATGACTGAGTCAACATTTGCTTTTGAATGTTAACGAGTGTCTGTGAGGGAATGCTTGTGCTCCGCTCAAGTAGCTCTCCTTTTACCTCTTGATATCACAGGCAAAAGCCCACACTTACCCCAACATGCAACCAAGGGCACTGAACTGCCCTAAGAGCATATAGAAATCACTGGGAAAAGTGATTGTGGTAAAAATTTGATACCTAAATAACTTTTGAGATATGTCTGTAAGTGGCCAGACTGAGTGAAATAAAGAATTTGAGTTTAGTGGATGCAGCAGAGTCCTTTGGACTGGTGCTGTTTGTTTTGAAGTGTTGCACTGATGATCCCTGAAAAAAAACATTAGTGTTCTAGTAAGTAAAGTATATGGTCAGTTGAAAATTCTGGAGATAAGTGTACAAGAATTTAATGTGGGGGATGTCATTCAGTGTTTGCCTTTGAGATTTTGAGGAATATTTTTTTTATGCTGTAGCAAAATATTTTTTTTTAGCTGTACCTGTTAAGTTGGATATTGTGACCTGAGATTCTCATACTTTCACTGGGCTCTTACAGCCAGGCCACTAAGGCCAGCATCTGATGTCATGAGTTTTGAAACAGAAACTGTTGGCCCTCTGGATTGTAGGCAACATCATGTCCCTCGTCTAGGGCTTCTCCAGACTGCCTCAGAGCTGATGAGAAATGCTGAGTACCATGGCCAGGCCTAGCTTTCGAGATGACCTCTGGACAGTATTGCCTTAGGCTGTTGGCAGCTGAGGGAACCGCAGCGATGATGTGCCAGCTTTTAAAACAGCTGACAATATAACCGCTGTTCGTGTTGATCGCTATAGATGGATTGCAATCAAAACCTTCAATTACACCTCAGTGATTTAATCAGCTCCCTGCCAAATGCTGCCTGGGCGTCCTGCAGTGCTGTACAAATACAGTAATTAGTGCCGTGTGCCATTTTGCAATAAAATATAATCTACCTGGATTAGAAAACACCATTCTGTTGTCAGCTGTCTGCAGCCCCTTGATTGGGCTCAATATATCTTTTTTAGGTTGCCACGGCTGTGCTCAAACAAAACTGTTTCTGTTCTGGAGTATTAAGTCACTTCTTTCGTGTTTATGAGATTAGGAAGTGTTGGGAGCAGCTTTCTGGATAAAGCTCTGGCTGAACTGAGCCTTATACACTAGAGAATCTGATTTGAAGCGGGGGAAAAAGGAACCATACAAATAGCCAATGCACAAAACTGAAAACAAGAGCTGACTAAGGCAGTTTTTTTGCTTTGCACAGCCATGGAAACACAGATGCGTTTCAATGAGAGAGATTTGAGAAGGGATGAACTCATCTGGAAGCCTTGTTTGTTCCTTTCTGCTCCTCCACCCATTGGCCACCCCCAGGAAAACAGCTCGGCTGTCTGGCACTTCAGCCCTTTGAGCTCTCTTTCCAAAATGTTTCTTACTCCTTTTCTTTCCCACTGGGCCTGGGGGACGTCTGTGCACTTTTGATAAGTTTACAAGCGCTTTGGTCTCTACCAGGAGCCAGAGCCTGCACCTCAGAGGGCTGCCACAGTGTCACTGCGGTGACACAGCTGGATGGCCCCAGGTGGTGGCACTCAGGCCATTTCCACACAGCTGTACAGGAGGATTGCTGGTTTTGGTTATATGGGGTCTACTCCCGTCTTGTAATGGCTCTTCCACGGGATAAGGCAGAGGAAGCAAAGACCTGCTTTTATCTTGTCTGAGAATCAGGAGAGAGCAGCCACAGTGGATCCAGGAAACATTTATGGGTTCTGCAATTTAACCATAGCCCACTGGTATTTCTCTCTCCTATCCTTATCTTGGGCTTGGCTTGACATATCCACATGTCTGCATCAAATGGGGAGCTCCAGGCCAAACTGCTAAGGATACTTTTATGCCATTGGAAGCTGTGACTATCCCCACAAATCCCTTGCCAGAGATTCGACATTCACATAGATGTGTGCATTGGGCCCAGCCATCAATCCAAGGAGGATGCCACAAAGGGTCAAACAGGACAAGCTTTGCCCACAGCCACCAAAATTGCTTCCTGTGCTTTCCCCCGCACTCCCCTCAAGCTTTCCCGGCAGCCCAGCTCATCGCCACGGCTGCTCTTGCAGGATGAGGCTCTCGTTTGCCCTGAGGAAAGCAGCAGGTGGGATAGCTTGCAGCTGTCTCAGGGCTTGGAAGGCTGCACCCTCCACATCTCTGCCCTGCTAATTGTGAGGAACGCAACCAGTGCGCACCAGGGGCTTCAGTCCAGACTGCTCAAGTATCCCTTGAGCAACTGTGAAGCACTGAAAACTGATCCTTGTCATGGAACTAGTGGAGCTAATACAGCCATAGATGAGAGGAGCTTTGATGTGGAGGCAGGAAGGCTCTCTGAAGTTTTGTTCTTCCCTAGAAGCTTGGGGATGCATTCTGGTGAAATGCCACACTCCCAGCGGAAAGGTCCCTATCCCTAGTGGGGAGAAAAGTGGGTATGATCATTAAAGAGTTCATTTTCCTGAAGCTTCATGGCTCAGGAGTGGAGTCTGTGGTATCTGGTCAGACATAAAGAACAGAAAACTTTTTCTGTAGCTTTTTGTATAGCCTGGGCATTCCTTACAGCACTGTCTGGTGGAGTTTCTCTGATATCTGCTATGGATTGCAGCCTTATCTGTGGTGCATCTGACAGGACAGTAATAAGTAATAGTTTTTGATTTTTTTTCTACTACAAGGATATCTGTTTTCCCAGCATCTGCAGGAATTTAAAATCTTGTAAATCTTTACTCCTCCATCAGATACAGTTAGAGTGAACCAATATTCAGCTCTTTGGTGGGGGAAGGGCATAGAGAGCATGGAGAGACCACAAACAGCACGATTGCTTGTGCATCATTTCCTTAGGAAACAAAGCTAAAAATGTGATGGGGAGTAAAAATGAAGTAAGAAGTGTGATAAACTGGGGAAGTAAGCACTGAATAGGAGAAGTATCTAAAATAAAAGCAATCTGGAAATAATAAGGGCAGAAGTAAAGAGATACAGAACAGAAAGATTTTTTTTTTTAAGCAGGCAGAAATCTGATGCTGCATTAGGGAAATGCCAGAGCAGGCAGGGTATTGCAGACATGGCACAGTGGGCTGTGGATGTAAAAAGTGCCGTGGCTGGTCTTGAGCTCTGTGTGAGGACTAAGGACCAAAAATCCTTTTCTCCTCTCCCCTCCTGCTCATCCAGAAAATGACAGACTGTTCCATAAAAAGTTTTGCGTTTATTCCCTTTTACTGAGAATAGGAAAGCCTTAGCCCTTCGATAGGACCAAGGGTGAGCGGTGAAGTCACAGCCCTCGTGCTGCGTTCACACAGGGGAAACAGCCCTCTCAGCAGTGCCAGACACGTGAGCGGGTCAGAAAAGAAGGGTAAAAGCATTGAAACGTTCCTACAGATTTATCCGTGACAAAGGATCTCATTCTTACGTGCTCTGCGTGCTCCCCTCCTCCGCATCGCGGGCAATCACGTCTCCGATCTGGGGAACAAGCGCGAGGCTCACAAACACCACGAAGAAATGGCATTTGTTGAGCGCTAAGAAAGCTTTGCAAACACTGCAGATTAGCTGGATTTCCAGCTCCCAAATGGAGGCTGAGTTCAATGGGAGGTGAGAGGGAAATATCTGAGAAGGAGGAGGAAAAAAAAAAGCTTAGGCATTGTAAGACGCTCGTTGTTGATGATGTTGTTGTGTGCTTGTTGGAGACACGGTGTCTCCGCCTGCCTTGACAGGACCCACCATGTAGAGTCTTTGCATTTAAAGGAAGGACGGGGACTTTGCTGGCTTGTGAGGAGCAGAAGATGATGATGCTGGTGCTGGACCTGCCCTAGTGTGATGGTAGAGGGCTTCAGGATGGCCTTTGAGTGCTGGTGACTGCTTGCACACGCGTGTGTTTTTCCCAGGGAAATGGCACTTCTAGCACTCCCAAATCAGCTGCCCCCATTTCCTTAAAACCAACAAAGCTCTGATTTAACAAAACTGCCCAAAAAAGCCTGCCAGTAATGTGATCTGTTGTCTCTTGTGGTGGCAGTGGTGGGTAGGCATGGCTGACCGTGCTATCAGGGCCTCCAATACCTGCCACCATCCAGCCATGCTCCCGCTTTGGGCTCGCACGGCCTTGCTGTGCCATTGGCATCTCCACACCCTGCAGTCCCCAGCCATTGGCCGTGGTGTTAGGTGACCCCAGCCAGCAGGTCTCCCCTCAGACATCTCCGTGTTCTTCACATGTCCCCTCACAGGACCGTGAGGAGAGCCGGCCTCTTCACAATGATAAACTCCTGTCTTGGTGGGGATCTGATTTTATGGGCCCCTGTTCCAAGCACCGGTCACTACCAAGGTGTGTTGCACCCAGAGCCAGCACAGCAGAACCGTAATGCGTCTGGGTTCCCTCTTGGCCTCATAATGACCATCCTGCTAGAAGTACGCGTGAGAAAATGGATGGACCTTTCCACCAGGTCGATAGTGGAACACATCAGGAAAACCAGCTAGCTAAGGACATTGAATTTGGAACAAGGATTTATGATAGGATGTATCCTTCTGTTGTGTTTTTTTTTAATTGAATTTATTTTTTCAAAGAAAATTTAGTTTTCCTGCCAAATCGAGGTTTTCACAGAAAGTGCCTGCCTAAAAATTTTGATTTTTTTAGTGATTTACTTAATGATTTCAATTTTGTCATGATCCCTCAATGAATTTGAGATGTTTCATTCTGATTGCCACATGGCTCTTGGTTTTCTCCATATTCTGAACTTCCAAGAAGTATTTGGGGAATACATTGTGGTGTGGTGGTAGCAAAAACTCTGATGTCTTACAGATGTTGTAGACCAGCTGAAGCAACTGAGAAGAGAATAGGAGCTGGAGGCATTTGAGTTTCCATTAATCTAAAAACATAGTTTTCAGCCACAAATTGCATTCATTTTTCAAATAAACTTTGAACTTTCTCACTTTTTTTTTCTCTCCTCCCTGAAATCATCATGATTTAGGGACCTAAATCATTTGGTGGAAACGAGCCTAAATTGAGAGCATCCAGGAACTGTTACTCTTGAGTTGATCAAGAGTCCATATGGAATGAGCTGTTGGTCTTATTTTCTATCACCATCAGCAGGTAACAAGGAAATAGATCTGCTAGTTCAAACCAAAGGTTTAATTGTTCTGTTCCCAGTCATTTTCTGATGCTTCACATCAGAACCCATTTTACTGGGCAATAAAAATAACACCTCTGAAAAAACCCCAAATCTAGCCAGTATGAAAAATGAATTCAGGAGGAAAGAGGAAGTTTCAGAACATGTGCTATCATACTCCCAAATTATTTCAAAGAGGAAGCAGAGTGGGCTTTCGAATGGAGTAGAAGACACATGCTGCCACCACAGTGTAGCTGTTCTGGCACAATAATTAGTTACAGGCAATTTATGTGGATTTTGCATGGTTCTAGGTCATGGCAAATCTCCTGAATCCTTCCTCCTTCTTCTTCCTCACTCTGCCATTCTCAATGGTGTGGTAACATGGGTTAAAAGATAACCAAGAAAAATGAGGCTGATTCTCCCATGGCACCTTCCCCTCTTCTGCAGATAAAGTCAAGAAATGTGCTTGTGACTGGAAGAGGGCCTACTGCAGAAGTTTAAATCTTTCTGTCTCTTCAGTCACATCAGGGTTGACCTCCCTTCATCTCTCCATCCCTTGGAAGGAGAACTGGAAACACTATGAGTGTTGCTGATGCTGGTGGTCACACTACGCAGCAGGATGCTTGTTTCTTGCGCCCTTCCATCCAGTCCTTCTCAACTCCCACGTTAGCTGGGAGCAAGCAAACTGTTGCTGGGCTTAGGGCTGCCTTGCTGTCATTCAAAATTTCATCGTACCTTAGCACTCGAAGGCTGCAGGGCTGTGTGAGCAAGAGAAATGTTCCAGAGAGCTGAGAGACTGGGGAAAGCCTTGGTGGAAAGAGAAAGAAAGAGAGAAGAGACTGAAAGAACAATGGGAAGAGGACAGGAATACCGGAGAGCCTAAAGAACAGAGGGAAGAACAGGCAGTGGAAAGAGTGCAAGAAAAATCTCCCCAGAGGTCATCGAGGAAGCAGCGTGCCCAGGGAAACAGCCTTTGTGGTCTCTCCCTTTTGGCCTCTGTTTAACATTTTAATTTTGTGTGGCTGTGGGCAGGATTGAAAAGTCTCAAAGAAAACGTGCAGCTCATGAGCTATAAGCTGACGCAAACAAGCTGTCTCTTCTCATGAGGTTAATTCTCATCTCTGTCAAGTCCTTCAAGTGGCTTTTTTTTCAAGGGAGAAAAACCCCAAAGGCCAGCTACCTTCCCTGTAACACAGACAAGAAAACGAAGCACAGAAATACAGAAAGACCCACCCTCCTCAAATGATTATTGTGGTCAAACAGCCCCCTTGACTGCCCTGATGCTGTTGAACATACCAACACAGATGGGCAGGAAGCAAATGAACAGAGGAACATACTCTAAACAAAAGTTTTAACTATGTCCTTTTTATGTCAGCATGTCCCGAGCATGTCCTCCCATTTCAGGAGTCAGCCTAGCAAAAGGGAATGAAGAAGAAGCGATGCCCTGTTGTGGCCCTCCATGTCACATGATCATGCATTCCCCACTTCCCAAAGCAGAATTAGTGCAGGAACAGGCTTTTACTCAGCGTAAACTGCAACGTGGCAAAGGAGTCCCAGGAAGTTCACTTGAGAACACTCTTGACGGGGTTAAGAGGTCCCCAAATTTCTCTGCTCAACTTAGGATTGTTGCAAGACCTTGTCCCAAAATGCTAAACCCACATATGAAAAAACGCAATCAAAAAGGAAGCGTATTTCCTCCAAAGTGTTGAAACCTTTTGATGCTGCTGCTGCTATTCAGCTGATCAGAAACTTTGTTTTTCCCATGGTTGCGTATGTGTCTGTCCTTCACCTTTCTTGGCACATGCACTAACTCTTTAAGGAAGGGAACATCCTTGTTTTCCATACAGCACCAAGCACAACAGGATCCATGCCCCTGACCAAATCCTCTGGGAAAAATAACTCTGACTTCTGCTGCAGAGGGTGACAGAAACAAGAATTTCATTTCAGCTCTTTAAAGATAATGCTATCTGCATTAATAAAATATATCTACATTTAATGCTACATGCAGCATTAAGAATGTACAGGGCTACTTCATATAATTTATCATCTGCTACTTCTAAAAAAATCCTTCTAGGCATTATATTCCTCCATGAAACAAATGGTCAGCAGCAATAATATTTTTTACTGAAGCAGCAAAACTCCTCACAAGGTCAGAACAATATCTGTGTTATTTTCTCCTATTTGAGTTATCATCTGGCCACTGTATAACTCTTTTTTTTGCGTTTCCTATTGATGCAAATCAAAAGCCTGCACTGTCTTTTTGCTGATTTTGTGCTTCAGTCACCCATTTCACTGGGGGTTCATTTATTCTTTTATATATAAATATATCTCAATGTCACAGAAGAACTCATTTTGGAGTAAAAGATCTATGTTTGTTGGTGAGTTTTCTGGTCTGTGCAATCCTGCGTTTGTGCTCCACAGTAAGTGTATTTCAGTGGAATCACAGAATCACACCCGTGGCAATGGAAGTAGTTGGTTTGGGGGGATTGCTGGTCTATAGGCTTTTTAAAAAGTCTAACTCCTGGTCATGGACTGACAAGCTGGGGAAAGACAGCAGCAGGATCTCACCAGCGATTCAGAGGAATCGTGAGAATGAGAGAGACTGAAGCAGGGCCCCATCAGGTTACAGGACATGATGCACCCAGGCCCAACCGTGGGGCCGCCTTACTGTGGCTGCCACAGATGCTATCACACGCATGAACTCTAGGCATCATTCTCACACACAACCTCAGTCATGTTTTAATGCTGTCCAGGCACTCAGCAGAGGCATTTGGTTAATGAGCCCATTCTGTTGCTGGCTGGAAATCTAAGGAGGGAGGCAAAGTCTCCAGGAGCTTCTGCAGCTCCCCTGCATGTGCACTCCTGGGCCTGCCTCCATCACTGCTCAGGCATGCAGGTGGGGGAAATCAGTCTGTCCAGGCACCACGTGAACCCTGGGCTTTGCTTTCTTCAGGATGAACAGGCAAGATCTGCAGATGGGAATGCCAGTCAGGAGAATCACCGATACACTCTACAACCACATCCCTAATGATGTTTTGGCTCCTGGCTCCTACATTTCCCCATCAATTGGGAGCTCTTGTTTGGCTGTGTATCAGTGTCTCCACCTGGAAGCTCCTGGGAAAGCTAAGCAGGGAGCAAGGAGGCAACAGGGCACCTTCCCCTGAGCAGGGAAGGCCGAGGACTGCAGAGGGACGGTGCTGATCCCAGCAGCCTCACTTCACCTGTATAACCGGAAATTAAAAAGCAGCGCTTGGCACCTCTCTGCTAACAGGGTGATACAGCACCACAGACCAGCATTGTTTTTGCCTGCAAAGCCTTAAGGGGGAAGTTTTCCAAAGTATGAAGGTAATTGTGCTGCCTAACTCCTGTTGGACGTAAATTGAGGCTGTAATACCCACTGATCCCCCAGGCGCTGGGAGATCTGTGGCACTCTTGAGAAGAGTTTTTCAGTTTTGGGGCTTAGATTCCTAATTATGTAATTTCCTATTACATGATTTCAGCAAGATTATGACTGTACAAAGTGAAAGCCGGCCCATGGTCAGGCAGTAGGGTGAACTGATGGAAATCTGCACTTTGGTTCTTAATGTCCCAGTCTGCTTAAAACTTCATATCTTAAACAAGCTGAGTGATGGACCATGCAACATGATCCTGAAAAAAATCAACAAGAACAAACAATAAGACTGTTATCTGACAGCCGAGTTCAGCATTTGCCCGGTTTTACAGCAGCTCTTCAACTTCTAAGCATTCAGTATGAAATGCAGGAGTTCAAAACTTCCATCAAAGATAGGTGTAAGCAGACATAGACAATACAATAAATAGATAAACTATTAAATAAGTGCAGAATGTGTATAAAAGCCTCTGTCTTGTGATACGGATTTAGTTTCAAGTATTTCAAACAGACCCATCGTGGAGACCCAGGTGGGGGACTGGTTGGAAACATGTATTTCTCTCCTCAAGAAGATAGATTCCACTGACAAGAGAGATTCTTCTGTGAAGGATTTCCATGCTACCTCAGTCCTATTCTGTCTCTAGAAAGCAATGACAATGCTAACCCTTATTTTTTTCAGCCACAGATCATCAAACCAGGCTACCACAGCATCAGCCACATTTTACATTCTGAATAGAGCTAGATGCCTCTATCACAGTGACAATGGGAAGAGAGGAGCTGGCTCCATAGCAGGACACATGTTCTCCCACGACTTTCTGCAGATCACCACTACAGAGAGCAAAGGCAGAACCTTCTAATTTGAACCTGCTTAGTCCATCACACTTACCTTAACTTCCAACGTTGCTAGGGCAACTTTATTGAGTGAATACACTGGTGACATCCCCTGCTATGGACACAGTTTGGTTTACACAGATATGACAAAACCATCTTTCCCATGCAAAAAAAGCAAACTGAGTTTTACTTTTATACCCGTGTCCACTTTGACAGTGCCTGTGCTGCTGAATAGAAGAGGGCCTTGAGACAAAGTGGGACCACATGGCTTGCCCCATCACCACAGCTTTGTCTTAGACAAGTCTAGAGCACCTAAAGTGCTACATGAAAGAGAAGCAGAAAAAAAAAAAAGCTGTGATATTTACATCATGAAAGCACTACTGGACATCATGAGTAGGCACATACTGCATACCTGCTGAAAACTTACAAATGATCCCAGTCACAGAGCCCTTTTAATCTACCACCCACCCACCCTGAAGCACAGATCTTCTGAATCGCTTTTCTAGCCTCTATCTATAACATAGCACCAAAGAAGTCATCCAACTTCTTGCCCAGTATTCATTTCAAATGGCCTAGAAACCTATCAAATGGCCTAATCACCCATCCACATTCTCACCAGAACGCAGAAATATTTCCTATGGTAATACTAATTTAAATTCCAGAAGATTCCTTTAATACCAGATTACTTCTCCACTTTGCAGAACTACTGGAAAACATTTGTGCTGTATCTGGTAACAGTATAGCTATAGGCAGAGGTTTCTGAAAACTATTAGGGAGATAAATACTACCAGGAATGGTAGGGTTATGTGTGATTTTCATTTATTAAACATAGATGGTAGAAATGCTACTGTAGCTGTGACATTTTCTTCAAAGCGAGAGCCAGCAGAATTTTTTAAACAACATAGGTAGTGAATCAAATAAAGGCAATACTGCTTTAGCCTTTCTCTTGGTGAAAAGTCATAAAAGTCGTAGAGCATAAAAATATCCTTGGATTGAGGAAATACAGTAGATTTTGCTTGAGCTAGATACAAAAGCAAATAAAAATAAAAGTAACAGAAAGCTTGTAATTTTAAAGCAAGAAATGCTCATTAGTTTCAAAGGAAAATTCTGAAAATTTTGATTGAATGAGAACAAAATCTGGAATTTCTTTACATAAGTGTTGGTTTCCTTTCTTCTCTGTCTAATATCTGAAACAGCAAACAGGCCTTGCAGATCAGGAATGGTAAAGACGAAATTACAAGTAATCAGATAATAAACTCAAACACATAAGAATGTTTTCCAAATGAAGATAAGGAAAGAAATAGAGTCTTGTGCCATGAGAATTAAAGGTATTATGAGTACTTAATGAAATTAATAATTTGCAACAGTTTTCAAAAATGGTAATGCTGAATATAGGAGAAAAGGAAAGATAACACAGGAGTGTGAGAACATATATGTTCATTTCTGATCTAGAATTGACCTTTAAAAACTTTGTAGGTACTGAGAATCAAAGGTGCATTCTCTATGTCTGAAGACAGGTAGAACCAGCATATGAAACTGCAGGGGCAGAGCAAGGGAGCCTTATGAATTAGCAAAGCTGCAAATGCAGCACCTACTCTTAGGAAGGAAAGGAAGAGTGATAAAGGCAATTGCAATCTTCTTTACCTCAATAATATATTAGGCAGTAGAATAAACTGCATGGAAAGAATCACTAAGAAATAGGGACGTAGATGGAAAATGAATTAAAAGTATCAGCAGCTTATAAAAGTAATGCCAGATGAACTCAATCTCTTTGTCTAATGCAATTATTCTTTACACAGGGACCTCCAGTAGGTCTAATATTTGGTATGATGACACAAGAAAATTCATTATGTGAAGTAGGAAAAATGGGGATTATGTAATGAGTGGTAAATGAGGAGGAAGCTGATGAAAGAAGAGATGGCATAAAGTAATTTTGTAAGAAGCAACATCTGGAGGGAGGAAGATCATCAGCAGGGTTCCTCAAAGAGGAGGCTTTGAGATGTATTAACTGAATAATTTCATGAATAATCTCAAAACAGTAGGAATATGCTTGTGAAATATCCTGTTGTCATAATATCAGAGGGAAATGTGAATTGATAGGAGGAACTCAGTATCATTCAGAAAAATTTAAATCACTCTCAGAACAGTAGCAATAAACAAACACATACTGATTTCAAGGTCATGCACTCAGAGAAAGGGAGGACCTTTGCAAACTTCTACATATTTCCGCAATCCACTAAGAAAAACTTATACTAGGAGAAAAACATGGGCATATTAACCAACAATTTGAACAAGTTGTAAGTGCAGCAAGGCTCCAAGCAAGGGAAATAAGATTGGGACGTTACTGCTAAGGTGCTTCCAGTAGAGAAGAGGAGGTACTAAGACTATGTTGAAAGCAGTGTTCTGTTCTGGGCACTCCTGCTCATAAAAAAGAAATCAAATAGGTAAGGTGTAAAAATAAAGGCTGCAAGGAAGCACAAGGGAATAGAGACCCTCTTTTATGAGGCAAGATCAAAAGCGTAACATTATGCAGCCTGAGCGGTGATACAACCACTCTCCATAGTTGCATTTGAGGTAGGCATAGGATGCGGAGGAGAAGAACTATTGGTTTAAAAGAAAACACTGGCATAAGAACAAACGGGAATATACTAACCACAAAGCTGGAAATGACGTTTCTCCTCAGAGGCATGAAGTTTTGGAACAGTCTTCCAGTAGGAGGACTGAAGGCAAAACCACAACTGCCTGCAAGATGGAGCTAGCTCCGTCTCTGAATGGGGTTATATGACGTGGCTGCTTCTGATAAGTGGGTGGAGGCAGGGTTTACATTTGGTGAGACAGGAACTCTACTGTTCTACAGCACAATATATTGTCAGGGCAATAGTTAGACAGCAATAAGAGCTTGTCTTTCAGGAAAATGTAGCTGTACTGTAATAGTAAAAGGGTAAAGATCTTTGTATATCAACAGCATAAACGTGTTCCTCTGTGTTTTTGTCTGTCATCTCTGGCCCTGAGCAGCAAGGTGATTTTAACTTTTTTCTTTGTTTCTAAATAACCACATCAAATGACTAAGCTGCAAAGAGTATTGCCAAGAGCAGACCAAATATGTTTTCAAAATTCAGGCCAACAGGAATGTCACTATCAAGGAGAGACCACAAAAGTGTAATTTGCCATCAGAAAAGATAGCAAATATTGGTTGATGATACAGATTTAGCTGGACAGGTAAATTGCAATAGTGTCATTGTATAAATTGAAGGTTTAATCCTGTATTCTGCATGGGCTTGTTCTCAGAAGTAGTGGTAGTAGCTGATATAGGGGTTCTCAGCACAACTGCACTCTAATGGGAGAATCCATCAAGGAGAAGAGCTTGAATAAGAAATAACTTTGCTAGTTCAGCTCTACTCACCTTGGGAATGTAACTTAAAGCAATTGCCATTTGTAACAGTAATGCATAATTCAGATTATAGAAATTAGTGAAACACAAATAAATACCTACATCTCATCAGCTGAGTAGTGCTCCACATTCTCCTGAGTTCTGTGATTCAATTACCTACTGACTAGGGGCTCTGTTTATTTGCCCACACATGGGTGGCAAGTAGCAGCTGAGATACCTATGGATAGCTGAAGCATCACACAAGACGGGCAAATATGGGCAAGAAGATGAATGGGAGACTGGTGCCTTCTGGAATAACATGTAGAGGTTTAGTGGGATGTGGGTACTTAGAGCACTGCAGACGACATCTGCCCTATGTCGACATCCAACTTCAACCCTGCTCTCCACTTAGAAACTCATCTTGTATATAGACACCTTCAGTTAGACACCTATATTTAGATATCCATGTGTCTGGAGACTGTATTTTCCCAAAATATCAATGGTGGAGAGCTAAGGAAGACCAATATTTGTCCATAGACTTTGGGGAGAGAAATTAATATTTTAAAAGTACATACAGACCAGAGTAAGATGAACCTTAAACAATCTTGCAATTTTATCACAATTATCCCTGAACTCAAATTTCACAAAGCTCCAGCTCCTTGAGCCTTGGGAGTCAACTTCTGAGAGCCTCAACTTCTGTTTTAAACAGCTATGGGGGAAAAAACTTGAAATTGTGACTTGAGCATATGCCAAAGATTTAGAAAAAAAAAAGTAAATGAAATGGATGCCAAATTTTAATGCTTGTTTTTATTATTAAAAAAAAACCCTTAAAACACTCTCTATTTTAAAGCTAATCTCTCAACTTCTGAGGCCTGACTCATTATTCTTGAAAGCTTGATATTGGCAATGCTGTTAGCTCAGACACTCTTTCAAGAGGATTTGCGGAAACAGACCGAAACAACTGCAGTGTTCCTGAGTAACAGGTCCCTGGGGAACACCCAGGGAATGCTTATGCTCTGTAGAAAGGCTGGTAAATGGGTAATGCTTGATCTCCTTCTTTTCAGATTAAAATAAGAGAATAAGGACAACAAGTGCTGTCAGGAAGAAGATGTGCCTGAGTGTTTGAAATGAAGACTGCAAATAACGGTGCTACAACTATCCCCCGAGCAGCTCGGCACACTGATGCCTCCTTGCCAGGCAAGTGGGAGGTGGTGGTGATGGTCACTGGTCCTCCAAGGGAGCAGGAGAGGAGGCATGTGGAGCTGGGGAGCAGGAGGGAAGCTTTTGAACGCTCTTGTTTTGCCAGAGACCACCAGACATGCGGAGGGTTGTGCTCTCATCTACCTCCCCTTTCCCTTTCCTGTGCCAGACAGGGAGCTCCGTGTATCTCACGGTGCTTATGGAGACCATATGCCTTTAAAAAGGATTACAGTCTCAGTCCTGTAGTGTCAAGTACTCCACAAGATACAAGCTCCTCCATGAGTGACAGTGTGGCGGGATCCAGCTGTGTGAGCTTTGCGCTCTGTGTGTGAGGGCAGAAGGGTCTGTTCACCTGCAGGGTGGATGCTTGCTCCGGGCCTGGAGCCAACTGCGCGTTGGAAAACTATTGCAGACTTGTGAGCCTGCCTCCAGCTATACACACGCAGAAGCATCCTGGGTGCTCATCATGTGAGATGGGAGATAACTCTAGAAATTGTTGCTTGGCACAGTCATGCCGTGGCACATGCAATCAGTCCTCTCAACAGGTCTGCTTGGAAGAACCTCATACCTCCAAGTCTGTAGCTGAATATAAATGGAAAACAGAGACCGGGGGGATATTTTTTTTTCCGCCTCTGGTTTTAAGGAAGAGAAAAATGTAAAATTTTGCTCAAAAGCAGTTTTGTGTCTGCAAACAAGAATTATTTTTACAGGATTTTTAATTCCATCCAGATGTTTATTTATAAAATAATTTAGGACTTATATCCAAACAGACATCAAAGAAGCCTTCTGGGAGTAGCTCTGTCAGTAGCAAAGGGATTTAATGATCCACGAGGCGAGTGAATGGGTTTGAAGAGTGTCGGAGCGCTGTAGGGTAGTGTGTGCATGGATCCAATTAGGAGTCCATTTCGAGGTCACTCTGACATGGCAGCAAAGATGCCTCCTTTGGGAGCAGGATGCCTACTGTTGCACACAGTGGTATTCAGGGGATTGCAGAGCACACACATTTCCCCAAAGACAGTACCAGGAAAGCTGCTGTCTTGAAGGTGCCATGCAAGCTACTCACCATGGCAATTGCCTTGAGTCTTACCTAGCAGTATGAGGAGTTGCCTGCCCCAAGGAGAGCACCATCATCTTCCTTTGATTATGCTGTTGGTTTTTGAGGGTGATGTATCCATTCTGCCAGCACACCATCTCCTCTCATGGCATCCCTTTGGCAGCCAGGTACAATCTCTAGCTCTTTGACAGCCCAGAAGCTGAACATTTCAGAGCCAGATGTGGCCTCTTCATTGTCTCCTAGCCTGAGTTCAGGGAGGGATATACTGGGGAAAGAGTCTCCCTGACATTCGTTTTTGCTTTCATGCTGCCTAAAAATCCCATCTCTCATCAGAACAGGTAACATCTGCTGCTGTCTCCCAGCCTGAAGGCAGATAAACAAATCCTGTGACCTTAACGTAAATTTTATGGGTCAAACATCGGTGTGTCACCTCAGTCTCTAGTAATTTACACTCCACATAGTAATGTGCATTGGCTTGCTTGTTCTCCTTTCCTTTCCTTTCCTTTCCTTTCCTTTCCTTTCCTTTCCTTTCCTTTCCTTTCCTTTCCTTTCCTTTCCTTTCCTTTCCTTTCCTTTCCTTTCCTTTCCTTTCC
>VWPW01001682.1:134010-157587 GCA_013389825.1 Crypturellus undulatus
CCTCTCCTCTCCTCTCCTCTCCTCTCCTCTCCTCTCCTCTCTTCTCTTCTCCTTTGCTTTCATTTGATTACATCCTTAAAACTTTATGTCTTTTAAAAATTATTTTCCAGTGATGGTTTTCAGGTCTTTTGACCCTTGATAAGTTTTGGTAAATCAGTGTAAGCCAAGTTCCAGTTGCCTGACATGTCTACTCCTGTTTAACTGCATTATTTTAAGAAGATCCTTAATCAAATCTGTGCAAATTTGCTTATAGGTTTTTTTATTATTATTTATTAACACCAAGTTCTCACTGAGTAAAAAGTTGAACTTTTGTGTTTGTCTTAGTGTTCCCCATTCAGATTTTTGCCTGTGCAACTAAGGTTATGATTTTTACTGCAAAAATACAGTGCAACATTAAAGATCTTTATGTCCTTCAGTGCTGAACTCCATAATATGGCACAGGCATGAGGGAAGAATGGGCCAGATTTGCTGCAGGTAGGATTTCTTTTTCTGTGGGAAGGATATAGAAAGGTTTGTTTAACAGAATAATGACATGGGACTCTCCAAGCATAACCGGAATCCCTCACGGAATCACAGAATGGTTGAGGTTGGAAGGGACCTCTAGAGATCACCTAGTCCAACCCCCTGCTCCAGCAGGGACACCCAGAGCACGGGGCACAGGGTGGCATCCAGGCCGGTTTGGAAGATCTGCAGAGAAGGAGACTCCACAGCCTCTCTGGGCAGCCTGTGCCAGGGCTCTGTCACCCCCACAGGAAAGAAGTTCTTCCTCACATGGAGGTGGAACTTCCTGTGTTTTAATTTATATCCCTAAATACACCCCTCAGTGCAGAGGATTTTTGTCTGAACACCTTTTACTCCAGGGAGTGCAGTATTGCTGGCAACATGATGCAGTGGCATCTTCTAGACCGGTTCTTGCTGCTGGGGCATGGAGGACCTGCCTTGGATGGTCCCACCAGCTTGTGGCCAGCATCATCTCAACGGCTCCGGTCTCACTCTGGGCTGCTCTGTGCACTTCCATAGGGAAGCACCCCGGCACAACTGGGCAAGGGCTTTGCAGCGTGGCCCTGAGGAGGGTGGCCAAGCCGGTTGGGTGCGTGCTGCATTCTCATGGGTAACAGGTTCCTCTGAGGTTGAGCTTTGCAAATGGGGCTGTTGGCAGGTCTGCATTCTGCAGTGCCGAGAGCAGCAGCGGGAAGTGTGGTTGCAAGAGAAAACAAGCAGATTTGAAGCAGCACACACTCCAAGGGATTACACAAATCATACCGAGTGACAATGGAGCTATTTACTCAGTTGACACTGTGAAGAAAACTTCTCCTTTTATCTGCTTATGGTGGTTGGTGGCTTCGTCTTTCCACAGCCTCTGTTGCTACTTGCCGCTTTCCTTGACGTTTCTCTCTGCTACTTTTGTTCCAGCTTCCTTTCAAAGCTGTTTATGTGGGCAGGGTAGAGGCTCCCTGCCAGCACAGGGCAGCTGCAAGGCACACGGCGAGCAGCCTAGCAGATGTCCCGGCCTGTACCCATAGTCTGCCCATGACCACTGGAATGGCTTTTCTTCAGCCCAGACTATATAAATGTGAACACACCACAGAGACTCTGCAATGGAGGAAGAGCTGGTGATTTTGTTCTACTTTTCTTGCTCATTTCAATACTTTGTTTTTCCTCACATCCTTGCAAGAACATCAATAAAAAAGGCATTCTCCATGCCCTGCAAGGGATAACAGCTGATGTGCCAGTGCAGTTCTTGTTTTCTGCTTGTTTCTATTCCACTTGCTCCCATTCAGCTAACTCACACCAATAGGATAGGCTTTATAATGGGGTAAAAGAATTCTTGGCAATGGTTTAGACTTCAAAATTGAGATTTGGGGGATTATGGCACAGTTTATATTTATGGTATCTTGTGTCTATGTTCAGGATTCAGGATTGTTCATGGCATTAGAGCTGTGAATAATGTTCTCAAATGCCATCTGAGCAGAGTACCTCCCTTCAAGGTACAAGGTGCAAGGTCTGCATGAGGTAGCTAGCTCTGACGGCCCTTAGAGTAACTGGTATAAATTATGATATTGTCTTTGCTGAATTTGCACACAACTAAGTTGTACCCACACTGTGGTAGTGTCTGCATGAGGAAACTATCCCTAACCATTGACTGTTGACTCTATTTGCATCAATGCTCCCTGGGTCAGCTCTACCTTGCAGGGTTATGTCTTTTTCTTTAAGAAGCATGTGTGAAGGTGGGGCTCGTGAAAACTGCAGGTAGTGCATCATCCTTGGAACCCAAATCCTACATCTGCCAGATGATGGTAACAGGGCAGGAGACAAGCTTCAGCACAGCACGTCAGCCCATGACTTAGCCTGGAACCAACAGAACCCCATTCACAAGCAAAGAGCTAGTTCAGCTTCCCTGCAGCTCTGCTGAGACTAGCAGCAAAGATTTTTTCTTTTTTTTTGATGTGATCCGTTTGCCAATTCAAAGCCACCAAAACAGGCATTAGGAACCAGAAACTTCTGGTCACTGCAGGTCTGGGCAACATGAATAGGTTTTATTAAAGTAAATGTAAGCCATCTGAAAACTGGAGATCAAGGCTAAACTAGTAATTTTGGGTTCCTCTAAGGACTATTTGTGGTTACTTCCAAAGAGCACTTCAGGTAGGTTGTGAGACATCTGAGCTTAAATTGTCTTTCTAAGATGCCTTTCTCCATTGCCGTGGGTGCCTGCAAGTTTTAGAAATCTTAGGCTCACCTCCTAATTTTTAAACAACAAAGGTAGATAAAATGAATTCCAGCAGCTTTCACTACTGTGCGTTAGAGCCCAGCACAAGGTAAAAAGTTCAGCTGCCCACTGACAGAACCACAAAGGCTCTCTTGTGCAGTTAATTTTGTCTGTCTGAGGTTAAAGTCAACCTCTTTGCAATTGACTTTTTGGTTGCAATTGTCTCCCATTATCTTAAAAGGCATCTTTCTGGGATCTTCTTCGTGCGTAATTGTTGATTTCAAATTAAGCCCCTTCCTTTCTCCCCTGCCAAGCATCAAAATAAATAGGGAAGTCCTTAAGGATGTTCCACCAAATTTACATGAGGTCAAAGCAGA
The DNA here is from genome assembly GCA_013389825.1 of Crypturellus undulatus. Taxonomy (NCBI): domain Eukaryota; kingdom Metazoa; phylum Chordata; class Aves; order Tinamiformes; family Tinamidae; genus Crypturellus; species Crypturellus undulatus. The sequence goes on from VWPW01001682.1 coordinate 137,095, forward strand.
CCGGGCTAAAGTGTCTTTTGGTCCCTTTGGGGTTCTGAATGTGTCCACTGAGTGCTCTGTGACACATAAAGACCACCCGGCACCCACTTAGGGTCCTGCAGCCAGTGGTTGGGGATGTAAACACGAAGAACTGCTGCTCTTTCAGCTGCTGGAGACCAAAAACTAAAAAAAAAAAGAAAAAAAAGAAAACTTGATCTTATGACTTCCTGCCAATAGAAAGGCACATGTGTTTTCTATCTACTGATAAGGAAACCAGTGATACTGAGTTTTGCTGGAGGAACGTCTGTGTTTTTTAACAGCCACACAAAATCTTTCCTTCATGAACTTAGTTTAATTTCATCTCCAATAGGCAATACCATCAGTCTGCAGAGAGTTCTTCTGTGGCTGACTAAATATTTGCAATATATTTTCAATTTGAGAATACAAACCAAAAAGCTATGCTCCCCAACCCCCTCTCAGTTGAATGCTGACATTAGGAGAGTGTTGAGTAGTGCAAGGGAAAAGAAGTAAGTTTGTATGCCAGGTGCAGAGTGGAGATGAGGAGCGGTACTTCTTTTTTTTAGGCTGAGATCCTCAAACATCTCAGTTAAAAAAAGAATTGATAAAAGGAATAGAAGAATGGGATCCTAGTAGCACATGAGAGCACATGAGAGAAGAATGGCTCCATCACTCCAAAATGGAATGATTTGATGCAGAAAAAAAGAAGCCGAAATCCACCCTGTTCTTGTGTCCATCCGGAATTACTCTGCTGGGGAAGAACTTGCTATGAATAACTCATGGAGAAGAGGAAAGGATGGTTAGAAGAGAGCTCAGAAAGGGAATGGTGAGGAAGTTGAAGAGACATTTATGTTTGGAAGTAATTTAAGTTGGAGGCGTTCCTGGGATAGAGTTACTGCAAGCTGGTATAAGAGATGGAGACTGATACGAGGAATTCATTCTCCAAATGGGAGAGGCTAACCAGGACTAGTGATATGATGAGGATATGACTAATAGTGAGAGATGGGCCCAAACCACAGAACTTAGGCCTGGTTTCATAGCCAAAGTACTCCAAGTACAGTGTCAGTAAGAGCCAGCGAATACAAGGGCAGGACGAAGCTTTGAAAGCTGGATACAAATGAGATCTTTCAGAGTTCTTTCAATCCCAGAGAGACTTGGCTTTGGCTTGTCTTTACTGAAAATGATATTTATTAAAAAAAATGATATCTGAATCACCAAAAGCTTGAAGTTGAATTCAATTCCCAGTGCTTGTATATTTGCCTTGAATAAAGTTGAATACCTGAATCTGCAGCACAGCTCAAAAAACCCCACGGGAAAATAAGACTTTTAATAGGAACCAGAAATATGAGGGGAACACAACTTCTTTGACAGAAATGGGCTCTTTCATCATGAATCTCATCCAAAATCCCAATGTGCAAAGACAAAGTGTGCAGACAGTCTTCTGCACTGAAATGAAGTTCATCTCAGGGTCAGTAATCAAAGTGGTGAAGAGTGGTGGTGGGTGGAGGAAGAGACGCTCAATTTTATCTAAAGGTTTTATCCTTTAATACCTGCCTTACAGCATGTATTTTAAGAGACAGATAAGGGGAGAGCATCCCCTATGGCTGCTTACACATATTAGGTTAGAGATCATTATATGGAGGAGAGGAGCTGTTAGCCTACAGCACCTGCAGACTATTCATCCTGTTGTGGTGAATGAATTAGGTGGTCTCTCAAGATCTCTTCCTGTGATTCATTAACCCTTAGGCATACTGTTGTGAAGAACCAGAAGGTGAGATTATTTAGTTAAGTGGTAGATACCCTTTTAATTAAAGAAAAACCCATATTGAGCATCCCCATCAATATTTGATGCATAGAGTTTCTCAAGCATAGAGTTTCCTCTATGCTTGAATATATTTGTTAATCTAGAATTTTACATTGGAAGCAACCCTTTACATTTCACTGAGTCTTTACAAAAAAAAAAAGAGATGTCTTCTGCATAACAAGGCAGAGATTGATTCATCTCATCTCTCATTATTTTTATTGCCAACTTCATAGCTTTTGATTGCACAATGTAAAAGTGATAACACTGCAGGGCAGCAGAATGACTCAACAGGCACCATTGCTTGCTGTTAGCAAAGTCTTTTCTATTTACCTAGGTGCTTATGTGGCCTTCATCACCATGGTGTTTAAGTGCTTCCCAAACAAAATAAAACTGTCTCTGCCCCTGCTGCCTCTGCAGACCCAGCTGGAGCGTGGGGCTGCCTGGCAGCTTGGGGAGCCATGGGGTGACCAGGGACCCTACCTGCTGCCATATCCTGAGGACCTGAGAGTTCTAATCCACAGACCGTGGGCAGGTGGGAGATGAAAGCCAGGAAAACACTCCCAAGCAGAGAGGTGAAGAGCGAGTGGAGGGGTGCCCGTGAGGGGCACTCACAAATGGAACTAGCTCCACACGGTTGTTTTTCAGACCAATAAAGCTTGAAATGTTCAAAAAGAAATCTCTCCTAATCACAGATTTTCCAAACGGGAATGGAGCCAAATGTAACTGCTGGTTCACTGGACACTGGGTATTCCCTTGCACATCACTGCAGGATAAGAGCAGAGAAAGTAGTGCATTTTCAGCTTTATTATGAGCAGAGTTTTTCCCAGATGCACATGTCTATCAAATCGAGGATGGCAACAAATGGGATTGCCCCCATATTGTCCTGTGAGAAGGGCTAGGAAACAGCTGCCTGCTGAGTGCTGAAAATGGGGACAAGTCCTCTCTGGACAATCTCCCACACATGTATATGTTCACTACCATTCCCTTTGGATGCTGGAGGTCAAAACAAGTCAGCAATGTCCAGTAACAGGAGAGAAGAGTTGCTTTTGAATTCGGGGCCCGTGCAAACATTGATAGCCCAAGAGGAGGGCAGATCTTGAATGCTTATCCTACTGGTTTTAGCCCTTGGCTTATAGAATCAGCGCAAAACCCAAACACTTTGGGTCAGACGTTTCAATCCCCTTTGCAGTTGTGTTCAAGCATGAGCAATTGCAATCAGGCTCAAACTCTCTGTTTGCACAGAGACTCCTTTGGCATTTCACAGTTAAGACAGGCTAGTGAGGACTGAATCAAATCTGAACTCTCCTGTGGCCCAGGAGTATTTAATCCTGGTTTCAGCTCAGGTACCATGGGGATCATCCTGGCTTCCCTGAAACCCCAGAACCAGCAGATTTGGTTCTGGGGCTGGGAAGGGTCATCATCAAGGGTCGCCCACTGAGCTGCCATGAGTCACGAGTGGTTCTTTCTCCCCCTAACACCCCCACACATCAAAGGGAAGCTGAGCTTCTTCATGTGCAGAAGCGAGATGATACAGAGACATCCAGGTCCTGTGCAGAGGTGCTGCCCTTAATTATAAAGCAGAGAAAACAACTGTTTTGGTTTGTTTTTTTATGAGAAAAATACAGTTTGAGGTTATGGGAATTCCATATGAGACAATGTCTCACAGTAGTAAAAGATTATAAAACTGAATTACCGTTCAAACCAGTAAGTGTTACATTATGCACGGAGACACGTAGACTGTAAGGCTTAACAATACTCCAAAGCTGCCAACACCAGAAAAAGGCAAAGGGCCTCCTTTTAAAACTCATTTTAACAGTGCCTGACACAGAATCAGTAATAATGTTAAGCAACAGAGTGGACCATAAAACACTGCTATATGCCATAGCTATTATCCTACATGCTAATCTTCATATCACATTATTTCCTCAAATAATCATAATATTGCACCAATAGCCACTCCAATCTGCCTCATTATTTCTTGGCCTTAGTTCCTTCACAAGGACTAGAGCTTGCTCTAACAGCACCCTCGGGGTCTGTAAGCAAAGCAGTGCCCTGCAATATACCCATAACACAGGAAGTCTTTTCCTTGGTCATTCATATTGGTTTTGTTTTGCATTGTCTATGTTTTTTCCTTCATGAAATTATGAGGTAATAGGAAAGACTATTGTGGAATAATATACAGAAATCCTCTATTATCACAAGCCTTTCAGGCACTGACCACTGTCCTGGTTTGTCTGCTGGTTACAGTTTTTCCTCCTTGCTCTCACTCTTAATCAACGGAGTCCTTATGTTTGCACCTCTCTTTATGCGGTGTCTCTTCTAGCACTGCACAATGTGCTCCTGCTGTGAACTATCAGCATTGACTTTCTGCAAATAAAAAACTCTTGTCATTATTTTGTCACACTTTCAGCTTCTACTAAATAAATAATTCACAACAATAAACCTCCTGGTTGCCATTAAAGGCAGGCTGCCAAAGAGTTTAGATGAAATGTTCTGTTATGTTGTTTTTATAAAGGTTTCCCAAAACCTGATGTGAATAGACTTTGGTTTTGTGACTTAAAGTAAAACATTTGTTTAATTTCGTATTCAAAATATTACTACCCAGGGCTGGAGACGCGAATGTAATGATTTTGGGGTCCCATGCCAGTACAAACAAACTTCTCATGCAGTTCATACACAAAACCAAATGTCTCCTAGTTTACATGGAATGCACTAAAATAAGATTGCCTCCTTCTTTGTGTTTCCCCATGTACCCATGCGCTAGGCTTACATTTCAACTCACGGCGCTGGCCCTGGGGCTTGGTTTGAGTTTTGTACAGCACCTGGCACAGAGGGAGCCTGGCCTGCGCAAGAAGAGGAAGCAAGCGCTGATAAAAGCAAAGTTGTCACTGAGAGCAGCTGGGCAGTTCATCACCTCCTGCCTGCCTGTTCCATCCACCCGCTGACCGAACTCCTTGAGTCTTTGCAGGTTTCATGCAGTAAATGTGGCAGTTAGTTACCTTCCCTCCTGGTGGGTACTGGGGAAGAAAAAAAAAATCATCTATTTTTTGCAGTAAATTTCTGCTATAAATCCACAGATGCAATTGCACACAATCTGATTTCTGACTCCTGGGCCCACATTCATCCTTGTCCAACTATTCCCCTTGACTGAGCTGATTAGATTATAGGCAAGGGCAGGCTCTCTAAATTCAAGGTCATATAGCTTAAATTAAATCTAAAGAAGCTACAGTAATATATATAACACAGCTTCGAGAACTTTACTATTAAAGAGGTGGGCAAAGGCATTCAGACAGCTCCACTCCAGGGGACATTTGGCCCTGAGAAGAGCAAAGTGTCTTGGTGCTCATTTGGAAGTCCCTTGGGACTTGGCTCCCAGATAGAATCTGATTGCTCCCAGAAACCAGGTTTCTAGAGTCATTTGATGTTCCTACAGGTAATATGTAACCTACAGGAACCACGCTCTCCACATCACTGCCTGTGGAACAGCAGAGCAGGAGGGAAGGAGACAGATTCAGAAACAAGAAATACTGGGGTGTCCCACAGCGGGGGACACTGAGGGCTCTGGGTTGCGGCGTATCATGTGTGATGGATGGAGAATGAATCAACCTGGCCCAAAATCCAGATGCTTCTTTCATACAGAGAAGTGCTTTTCTACTACAAAACAGGTTTAAAGCCTCTTTTGTTTGAGGAGACTTTTTGGCCTGGTGTATCATCCAGTTGTTTTATTTTGTAAGCAAAGTAGCTTGCCTTTTTCTGGCTACCACTGATTTTTTTCTTCTTTTAGAACAAATGGATGATGGACTTGCACAATTTCTGACAAATGCTGCGTATTTATGAGGAACATAAAAGGCTGCCATTTCCCAACACACAGCATGAGCTGAACATCTTTCTGTGCTCCGAGTTCCCAGTCCTGGTCTGGCCAGCAATCAGCGCAAAAGCACTTCCTTAGGAATAAGCATTTTGGCTCTTCCTTTCTGCCTTGCTTGCGCTCCTTTCTGGTCCTGCTCCTGCTCCCTCCTCTGCATTCAGCTTCGTTCCACAAAGCATTTTCCCTCGACCCCATCAATATTGCCATTGTTAACAAGCACTCAAAGTGAAAACTGAGATGTCATTCATGAGAATTAGAATGAGAACAAAATGGTTTGACAGAACTAGAATGGCACTTGAACTGCGAGGCTGACCTGCTGAAGCAATGAGAACAGGCAGAAGTGGTATGGAGAGAGGAGCTGAACAGCATTTTTCTAAGCTGATCTAGCCAAGGAACCAAGAGAAGCAATTCTTAAAGCAGAACAAATGTTGAACACTCATGCATTTCTGAAACTTGCTGTCATGAGCCTGCAGCTCAGAAAAAAAAAGTAATTGTTCTGGTTATTTAACTAGAACCAACTAAAACTCCAGAATTGCATCAGAAGTTGTGCTATCAGGAAGAACGCAGTCAGAGCCACAGCTGAACTGCTGCGTGAGGGACGAAATAAGATCTGCAACTACTGCCTCGCTGACACAAACTGCAGTAACGCTGACACCAGGGCTCAGTCCCCAGAGCTGTGCCCACTGGGGGCTGCTGCAGTGGCCACCGCTCTGGCTGCCAGGGGAAACTCCATCACACGTTTGGTGGGGACCCAGGATGCGAATACAAGCAGTCTGGGAGTTAAGTGCCTAAAAGAAGTGCAGAGCTTGTCTTCTGCACCCAGCTCTTCATCCAAGAGCCTGAGCACAGAGAGGCTGGAGCTGAGTGCTGCAGCTCCTCTCTCGAGCACTTGAGCTGAAGCAGGAACCTTTTAAGCAAACATTATCAGATGGGACTGGAAGGCTGGACACAGAGTGGACACCAGCCACTGCAAGAGGCCAAGTGTCCACAAAGGCTTCTTTCTTTCTGGCACAAGTGCCTTTGGGAGCCTAATGGGAGCACAGAGGTGTTACCTGACTGTTCCCTCGCTGCAAAGGAGCAGGGCTGCAGGATGGGCACCCACCAGCAGAGACCAGAGTGCTGGGAAGCCGGGGTGACAACAGCATCACCCAGGTGCATGGGCCAGGTGACTGATTTATCTTGTCAGAGTTTCTCCTGTCAGCAAAAGAAATGAGAGGTTATGAGCAATATGCTCAACCTGTCAGAGCTGCTCAACCTGACAGGGTAAGGTTGTTTTCATAGGAAGGGCTGGTTTTCTGCAGCTATCTTCACTACTGCCCTTGAGTGGGGAAACCACAGTTGACGATGTTCTGGGAGGCTTTCTGAGGAGGCAGAGCTGGACTGGGGCAGCAATGCAGCATCCTCCCATTTTGGTGACCTGAGTTTGTGAAAGTCAGGCATTACAGACTCGGTGACTCTGAAGTGGCGTTCTCTGAGGCAGAAAATGGACAAAAGGAGGAAGAAATACATCAAAACCAGGAAAACAAAAAACAGAGTAGAACAGGGAAGGAACAGCTGAGAATTGACACAGATGGGGAAACAAGGGAAACATGATACTGAGCTACAAAAGAGACAGTGAAAACCTGCCGTAAAGGTGCCTTTTCTTCTCTTTCACCTGCATGTACCTTTTAACACCTGTTGTGGACTAAGTTTAGAATGATCAAGTAGCAAAAATTGCAAAGGAAATGCCTGGGTTTTCCTTCCGACGCTGATCAGTCGCACCAACAAGAACCCCAACCAAAAGCCATCATTTTGTTGGAGGTGTAAAGGTTAGCTTCCGATCAGGCCAGGGACACAGCAGGACATTTACCCTGCCAGAAGGAAAGACAAATTCAATCCAAATGCTTCATATGCACAGGTGGCTTTTTATTATTATTTCTGCTGTTTGCAGGATAAAATGAAGATGCACATCTTGGGAACCGCTGGTAGCAGCTGATGCACTGTTTAATGCCACGTCTCTACTACCAAGTCTTGCCAGCTCTAACCCAGCCAGCTCAACTCCCACTACAGACACAACTTACACCAGAATCAAAGACAGTTCTTGAGGCAAGCTCTGTATGTCCATACAGGTATGCCCTTAGCAGTCCCATTCAGTTTTCAGAAGTGCTAAATATTAATCCAAAAATGTGCATCTTATCATGCAATAAACCCATCCACGTGACCGCTGGGAGCATTTGTTCACAGACGTTTGACTGCTGGTTTCCATGTGAATGCAGTATGATGTGATGCCCCATCTCAATCTCAGGATTTGCTGGATCTTCACATCCTGGCTAATCTTTATGTCCATGTAGCATGATCCAAGTTGAGAGAGCGCTTGGCTCTAGCTTGGCCTGGTGTTCTGGAGTTCAGGGGAACTGAGTCACCTCCTGCAGAAATAGCCCACCTCATCCTTTGGTGTCATTAAATGATAAAGGCAAAAGAGGTCCTGCAAGCTCTAGTGGTTTCTGTTGACAGGCTCCTAGGACTTCAGTTGCTTCACCCCACTCTGCCCATCTCTGCCATAGGCTGACATGTCCCTGGTACAGAGAACATAAGAGCCCAAGACAACTCCTCTTTTCTGCCTTTCGAATCAAACAGATCTTCATGGGAATTGAAGGCAAAATGGATATGAGTCCAAGGGCCAGCAGAAACTCCTTGAAGCCTGGAGCAGATCCTGGAGATATTGCAGGAAGCCTGACTGAATCTCAGTTCAGCCTCAGGAACGGTGGCTGTGAGCCTGCAGAAGTCCTTGGCAAACCTGGGATCTGCACAGCAATCTGCTATGAACAGACTCTACTAAGGGCTCCCTTTGCCTCTGGGGCCAGCAGAGCTCCTCAGCTGGAGGTGCTGTGGTGGCCAAGGGGAGGTGGCATCTAAGCCTTTAGAAAGGGATGGTTTGGGTGAGAAAAACAAAGCAGAGATTGTCTTTTATAGCAAACAAAGGAGCTGGATTCCACAGGAAGGAATGCACTGCAATATGCTGCCGTGTGACAGAAGCATTGAGTGAACCAAAACAATCTTACGGGAAAAGCCTGAGGTCCCATTCCCATCCCAATGGGTACAGTTAAACACTCCACCATCAGTCACAGAATAAGGAAAGACAATGTGCCCATCCCAGAGAAGATGCAGGGAGACCAACCTGCAGTAGTCCTGAGCAAGAACTGCAGGGTCTGGGTTTACAACACGGGTAGTATGTTGAAGCCTGATTACCTAGCTCAGGAAAACAAGACAGACCCCGTCACAGAGACACAGAAGAGTTTGCTGCAGCTTCTGCGCTCTCCACAAGGACCGCAGATGTCCTTCCCTGCCCGGATCTCCTGTGCTCAAGGGCTGCACATCAAAGGATCGAACTCCACGAGCTTTCCGAATGCCATGCCCCCAAAGCCACACAGCATGTGTGCGTTTCGGCCTGGAAAATCCTGCATGGCCCGGTGACATCCTGAGCCACAGACCTGGCCCAGGCGCAGAGGGAAAGGCCTGACATGCACAGCTCACATGAGCTGATGAAAGGCAGTTCAGCTCCCTAAGGCCCTTCCCTGCTAGGAACTGTACTGAGGGAAACAGGACCCGAAATGTCCACATTTGCAGCCTGATCATCTACAAAACAAGTAGTCTGCTCTTGCTCACTGAACAGTCCCCATCGTGTTGCAGCTGCTCCCTTTTCTGTCATCCCCCAGCACCCAACCATCGAGATTCAGGTTAAGGCTGGTGGGAAATGACAAATCCTTTCCACATAAGTCTTAACACTGGCTTGAGTTCGTTGAGAAACTGTGCTGATTTATGGGGGATTAACAGATCAGAGTGGAGGAATGTAAAGAGGTTTAGGCTAACTAAGTGGAACGCTTAGAGTTGGGTCAGAGAGAATTTGATTCAGACTTAGGACTATTAAATGGCGCGCAAAAAAAAAAAAAAGTAGAAGAGAGAAGCAGGCATTTCAAGTGCCCCTTAAAGCTTCGAAGGCTGTTTTCTTGTGTTATGGTCTGGAGAAAATATTTAAGCAACCATGTGTGATGCCATTTCTGGGTCCTAAAGGCCAGCAGAAACATTACTGTAAAGGTGCAATTATTTTTGCTACTGCTTGTAGTCATGCATTTCCAGCAGATAGAGGGTTGATAGAATAAGAAAGATAGTAAAGACAGTGGGTCTGCGAGTCTATATGAGATGTTAAAGGTAATGCACTCAAGGAAGGATTAACAGATCATTCCTATGAGAGAAGAGACAGAGTCAAAGAAGAGCACCTGGGAAAAGCAAGGAGCAATCACCTTGTGCCTTGCTTTGAATTTTTTTCTCATTTGCTTTGTGGTTATGTGATTTCTGTGGTGCACTGCCTAATAAATAAGCACATGACATTTCCTGAAGCTTGGGGCTTAATTTCAAATCCCTAGGCTCACAAAACAGCAGCTCCCCACAAGGCTTCTGAACAGCTGGGTTCTGCTTTTGCCATGGCCCAGAACTTCCTAGCACAGCACCAGGTAGCCCTGCACATTACTGGCCCATCGCATCCCACACAGAAGGACTGGCGCCTCCTTCCCTCCCTCGGAGCATGACAGGAGAGCTCAGCTAGAGAATATCAGTCAGGCAATCAAATACTGAGGTTCAGGAGGCCAGGTGAATAATTGCAAATTGGCCAGCTTGAGTAAAATTATTTGGAATGACGCAAGTTGATGCAAAATAATATTCATGTCAGAAGTCGTGATGGAGCCAGTGGTCTTAACTGAGATTACTCATGTGAATTACATTATACAGAACTGGACCCTACTTACTGCATAACATTTATGTATTTTGCTGTCCTCCAGTTTCTAAATAATCTCTTTATCCAACTAGTGATATTTCTCACATAATTTGTAATAAAACTTCAGAATACTGCTAGACATTCCTCTCCAGAATTACCTTTTTTTTTAAGGCCAAAATTTTCTTTAATTCTACCAACTACAAGACAGAGGAACAGCAATTAAGTTCAACTCCATAAACATTTTAATGTGGTTTTAGGGGATTCTTTAATGTTTGTATACTAGCAGATAAGCTATGCATCCACCCATCCATTTAATTATAGGCTTAGTACATCCAGTCACCCTGTTTTTTAATTTAATTTGTTGCCCAGTTAGAATCTGTAGGAACCTTTGCCATAACATGTCTACCACCTGCATCTCCAATCCATTGTCTTAAGTATAAACTTAAAAAATGAGCAGTTCTTTACCTATGCAAGACTGGGTGAGTAGGTTTATTTTACAGTATTTCTTTCTTCATTCTTATCAGGTGGGCAAGGAATACATTTCTGTATCCTGAACTCTGAGCAGAGACATGTATGCATGGTGGATTAAATGATTACTTGCAACCTCCGCATTAAAGCCATCAGTATTTTCAAATGTGACCAGTAATTCTGATGTGACTTTGCTTCCAGGCATACAGCCTGGCTTTCAAGTCTGGGACATGACTGAGAAACTTAGAAAGGATCAGTCTCGGCTATTTACTCATGACTGACACTTGTCCAAAAGCGGGGAGTAAACCCAAGACAGGCAGGGAAGAGCTGAGAGGAGAAACCTTCCTTCTCTGGAAGAAGCCCTCGGTAGCTACCCAGCAGGGTAGCACTTCTCTTTCAGCTGTGCTGTTTATTATTTGTGGTTAGTTCAAACACATTTTACTGGTTGATGACACTTCCAATCCTCCTTGAGAGATCACAGAATTATTGAGGTTGGAAGGGACCTCTAGACATTACCCAGTCCAAACCCCTGCACAAGCAGGGTCACCTACAGCACTCAGCACAGGATCGTGTCCAGGAGGGTTCTGAATATCCCCAGGGAAGGAGACTCCACAACCTCTCTTCCAGTGCTTGGTCATCCTAATAGTCAAGTTTTCCCTCAAATTCAGATAGAAAAGCAATATGTTTTTGAGCAACAATCTTCATATCACCATGGACTTTTACTGAGTAAGGTTTCATAAGTGGATGTTAGCAAAAGCTTGAGCATGGTATAACAGGCACATTCACCAGAGAAATGTGAAGGTCTGTTGCTGCAGTGTAGCTCTTCGTCTCAGCTAACACACAAAAAAAATCATTAGGATATTAAAAAGGAAACACACAAAATTAGTACATGGCTTCTCTATTCATTTACTCCATCACTGCAGGAATTACCAGGGATCACTTAGCTGAACCCAAGTAAAGCAGAGAAACTTTTTAAAAATGCATTTCACTTTTCAAAAAAAAAAAAGAAAAAGATTATCAATAATAGCAAAAGTCATTAAAAGAATGATTCTGTTATAGTCAGAATGACGGGGCTGAAAAGGTGGCAAATTAAGCAAGTTGATGGACTCTCAGCAATGATACTACCCGTTACTGAGAACTGCATTTCTGCTAGTAGAAGGGGAATTTCTACCATTTGACATCAGTGTCAGCAGAGTCACAGCAAAGATGAGAAACTGGTCCCTGATTATTTGACTGCCAAATATCTGTGCCAAGAGGCAATTGCTAAGGTTTTTTTTCCACTCCCTTCTGCATCAGCAGCTCCCAGGGCACTAATGCAAAATTGACTTAATGAAATGCAAAATCCATATGGGGAAATTCATCTTCCTTGCTGCTTCAGATCTCAAGTCTGCACTGCCAGTGACACCTGTATAAACCTCAGAGTGGGTGTCATAAGCTTGTACTTGGCCTGTTGGGATGGGGAGCAGCAGAGAGTTGGATCCAATGAGCAGTAACATAAACCTCAATTTAGCTATGGAATAGATGGGGTGGGAAGCGCTACAGATAGCATGACAGTGTTCTAACAAAACCACAGCTTGTATCACTGCAGGAACATGCAGGAGTTCCTCAAGGAGCATCTTTTTTTACTCTTCTGGAGTTCAACTTCAACTTGAAACCAGCTCGCTCTCAGGGTGCTCGGATGGGAGAGCAGAAAATCCTCCATAAGGCCTGGGCATGGTCTCTAAGCCAGGCTGATCAAGGAGGGCTCTTTGCATTAGAAATGGCACATGGTGGTCACAACCTGAGCATGGGATCAGCAGTCCTAACCCTGTCTCTGTTGTTGATATTGGTAAAATCATGACAACTCGGGGTATTATACCACAAGAGAGTTATTTTGGTGGCATAAGGGCCTGGATGGCCGAACCAAAGCTGTTTGTGTGCCTGACACCCAGGAGCTGGGCTATGAGGCTGTGCTGAGAGTGCTGGATACCTTACAGAGTGTTGGCTGGGCAGAACTGATGTAAGGACTTTAAGCAGTATCAGACAAGCCTTAAATCAGTGTTGTAATGACCAGCTAAACTACTGCTATATACACTGACTCACCCCTAACAATGCAACTATGTGAGGTTTAATTAATCAATATCTGTAAAAATCCTTGGATAAAAATCTCTCTAGAAGTAATAGTCCCAGTCTGACCCCATATTTGCTCTTCAGGGCAAGCACTGTGCTACCATGAGTGGGTTTGTACTGTGCTTAGTGCACAGAGCCTCAACTCTAACTTGAGATCAGGGTCCTGCTGCAAAGTAAATAACAAGGAGTAATGATTACCAGGAAAAGAGTTCTTGAAAGACTCCATCTCTCACAGCAGATATGTTTGACAGCCAGTGACTAAATGTTCTGTCTTTCATAACCATAATGACTCACAGCCCTAGAAGGGAGAATGAGTGCAAGACAGTGAGTGCTATTGTTCAGAGCCCATCAAAATAAGCAAGGTCATTTTCAGCATTTAAAACAAAATGACAACCCATTGGAATAATCTGTGAAAAAAAAAGACCACAGGGGAAAAAAAAAAGGAACGATGAGTAAATTTTCAGAGATTAAAGTTCACAAGCAGATGCAAATCCAAATTTTATAACTACACAAGCAAGTCAAAGCATGAGTTTGACTTTGATACCATTTGCTCAGCTATAAATCACAATTAACCCTATGTGGATTTATAATGAACCCTATGTGGATTTATAAAGGCATAAGTCTGGCATAAAACAAGAAAATGCAGTTTAGAGTTCTAAGTACACCTGGGTGCCTTCTGCATTGCCTGGCATTGCCAGGATCAAAGACAATGTTCCACCACTGCAGCTTTACAGCCTACAGATGCATCCTAAATTAAGTAAATAATCTCTATACGTGCAAGATGCCATAAACACAAGACAACTAGCATCAGCTGTAACACTCCCTAGAGTATGTTCTGAATAGTCAGACTGTAAGGTTAAAATTTGAGGCAGCTGAAGGAATACAGCTTCGAAATTGTATTTTGGTGTAATTATTAAGAAAACAGAAGTGTAATGACTTGAGTATCAGCTCCAGGTGAATATTAGATTTTCAAAGACAGATTGTTCACTGTGATAAAATGGTGTACAGCCATATATTCCAATTTACCCTAAGCAAGGATACAGATTCTAGCCTTCACTAGACCACAGTCAGCACAAGTCCAACTTTTATCAGGTAGATCAACTGAGCACTGTGCTAGCTACAGAATAAAGTGGATTGTGTTTTTTAGGGGGTTTCTAAAATGGAAATCCATTTGGCTAAGTGGCCTAGTTGCTCTGAATTGCTGAGGATCCATCAGGAGGTTGCAGGGTAATTTATACATCTGAAAATCAGACCATTTTGATGGTAACTTTAGAGTCAACAGCTTTTGTGGTACTATTTCTTGAATTCTGGTCTGATGGGCAAGACTTTTGAAGCCCAGTGGTAGACTCCATAGAAAAGGAGCTTTACTTGTGCATGCTACATAAAAATCTGTCTCAACTCGTTCATTCACAGTGTTTCTGCACACTATTTGGTTTCTGTCTTTCACAGAATAAGTTACACCAGAACAGATAAATGATCTATCAAGTCTGACTGACAATTCAGCAATGTTTATGCCCTTCCTAAGAGACATGAGATATTCTCTGCTAAGAAAGACATTCCGTACTGTGTCTCAGCCAGAGGCACCATCAGATCAGTTTTCTAGATCACAGGGAAGCTATTCCTTCATATTGGTGTCATGTGGCCTGATCCTGCTATCCTCACTCAGGCAAGATGTCACTGATGGATATTCCACAGTATTTGGTCTCATCAGAGAAAAGGGAATGCTTTGGATTGAGGTGACAAATGTCAAGAGACATCAGTTATAATTTTCCATCATGATTCTCAGAGAAAACACAGCCCAGTATGCCCCAAATTACTTTATACTTCTACGAGAGACAGTTCCCACCAAGGCTCCAGCTGCAGGAGAAGCCTTCCTAGGTCTCTGGTTTACAGACAGACAATCTGATACCTCAGAGACAAGGCCAGAATAAAACTGGGAAATCAAATTGTGACCAGCCTACCTGGTCACTGATTAAGTGTGATGCCTTTAGGGCTCCCCAGCGCTGCATGTGGGACAATGAGCCCTATGCCTCATGGTTTAGAAGAGGAAATAACACCTACAAACTTCAAACAAGGAGAAGAATAAGGGGCAAGTTTGCCATCTGATTCCTGGTGGTAGGCATTACCTAGGCAAATATTTGTCAAAGATAGCTCTGTTCCTTTGAACAAAGAAGGGAAGAAGAGGGGCAGAGACTTGCCCAAGGTCAGCCACCAATCTGCAGCAGAGTCAGAGTCCTATGGATCCCAGAGCAACCCTCCCCTCTGGATGGTATCACATCTTCCCAGGAAACAGCAGTTTCACATCTTGGTTTGAACGTGCTGTGTTTTCCTTCTTTCTGTTACTTGGTCCTTGTGTTGAGATTCTGGATATTATCCCAATTCCCTGAATCATGGCTCTAATTTCTTTTTCTCATAGTGAGCAGTGCTTTTGGGTGTAATTGCATGGGACAAAGAGTCCAAAACATTTTAGAATTATGAGCAATATCAGACTTCAAAATGTTTAATGGGCAGCTCTTCCCTGCCATCACTTGAAAATACCATGAAACCAATACAGTGCTCTTCTGTGGACAACCTGGTGGCCTGAGCTACTATGAATCTCTACCTACAAAAGACTGTCATAGAAACAATAATTTCATGAAGCACAGAAATTACATGTCCATAACTAACTGGGGTAGCTCACTGGGATTTCTAGGACACGGTGCTGTACTCAGAACATTATGAGTGGGCTACATTAATATCTGATTAATACCAATGACTAAAGTTTCCCACTCACCAGAAGAGTCAATAAAGCTGACTAAGGTTCGGATGAAGGAGAAAGCAAGCCATCATATTACCATGGATAAGACATGGTTACAGATATAACGTGACTTGATCCAATGCTCAATGAAAGCCATGGGATTCTCCATTGCATTGGGCTTTGGAGGGACATGCAGTTTGGAAGAAATAAAATGGTACTAGTCTGACACATATGCTCAAACCCTGCTGGGGAAGTCTTCGGGGTTTCCTGAGTGGAAATCCCACAGTAAGCCCTGTTTATTAAAGCGCTAAAACCAGTTCCATTCCGTGATACTTTCAGATCTAGATTTCACCTGCCGCCTGCAGATAATTTGCAAGGAGGCACTTGGCTCCTGCCGCAGCCACCCACACTCTGCTGCCCACTCGCTGACATGGGAGCAGAAATCGGAGAGATGGAGAGAGGGAAGGGGAGCTCCTTGCCTCAGAGAGGCACTTCCAGGAGCTGCTCTTTTACCATAAAGAATAATTGCTGCTCAAATCAATCCTTCTTTTTCCTAGACGTTCCTTAGAGTCTTTATTTCTTTCTACTCTGACACGCACTTTTTCAGCTGATAGCTGCAGCCAGGTTGCTCCTGAGCAATACATGAAACTAATAGATGCACTTTATATTTGCAGTGTTCTGCCTTTTGTATGGGCGAAAATTCAACTTAGGGCATTGTTTTTAAAATAATTTCTCCTGGGCTTTTTGATTAACTTGGGGGAAATATTCCAAAATCAAAGTGCTTGGGAAAGCCTGGTGCAGCCCGCATTCAGGGGCTGTGTGAGCTCAGAAAGCAGGGCAGACGTGTTGCTGGGGGCCTGCTGCACTCCTGCGCATTTCCATCAGCAGCCTGGAACGAACCATAAAGTCACCACTGATAAGATATGTGGATAGTCCCAACACAGGCCTAGGAGTAAATAATGAGGCCATTATATGAAGCAATCAGGATCTGTTCAAACAAAATATGTTTTAATAAATCCTGATTTGCACCTCTGCTGGTGCAGGGAGTTCAGCTCCCATGATTTACGGCCGGAGCTGGGAAGCAGTTCTCCCAAGTGCAGAGCAGGAGCGGTTATATGACCTTTGGATACTGAAACAGGAGAATAATGTCTGGAACAAGGAAGGTGATTTTACCTCTTCCTATAGATTTGATGAGATCAATACCACAAGCGTACGCAAGTTAAATGCCAGTATTTTAAAAAGGTTTTTGAAAAATTGTAGAGGTGTCAGAAAATACAAGGTTGTGAGGTGCCTGCAAGGAGAATTACAGCAATCTTGAGCTGCTCATTTTATCAGAAAGAAAACGGAGCAGCGGCTTTGAGCAGAGCGTGCAAGTACCAGGCTGAGCAATGGAGGGTCTCAGCTGGCTGTTTTGTTTGGCAGGGGAAGATACTGAAAGCCAGAAAGCTCCGCGCAGGGAAACAAAACAGGAATCAAAACACATCAAGCACGCTGCAGGCAAAGCTTGGGGTTGGTTGGTTGGTTGTGTTTCTTTTTTTTCTTTTCTTTTTTTTTTTCTTTCAGAATGGTGAACACGTTTTCGACCTGGCAGGTGACCCTGTTGCTCAGCGAGGGAAGCCTGCGCTGGGGGCCCCTGTCTCTGGCTTTCTCCCCGGTGGAAGGAGCCGCTGGCACCGCAGGATCCCGCTCCCGGGCCTGGCTGGTAACGAGGCTTCTTGCTAAGCCCTGTGCCATCCTTCAGGATCCCTTCCAGCACCGCTCACATGAACCAACCTCTGCAGCGCGCCCTGGGGAGAAATCAGTGCACAAGTTCACTAGGGAGGTCAGCACGACCTCCATACTGCGGATAGGAGGTTGGTGACTTTTTGCTGGAGAAAAACCAAGTATCTCGAATGATTCTACATGCACACCCTGTGTCTCAGACCAGAGTTACAACCTGAGGGCAACAACAGCATCTGAGGAGATTTTGTGCCAATAAAGCAAAGATTTTGCTTTGTGTATGCACTCTTGTGTATAACTTCGTACCATTAACCTGGGAGATATTCAGCCTTTCAAACAAGAGTTATTTCCAGTGTTCGCTGTGCAGTTTGCACTGATGAAAAATCCAGTACAGGCCAGTAAAATATCTGAAACAGCCAAAGTGAGGCTGATTCTTTCTGCCACACAACCATGCAGAGTAACCCCTACGCATCCAAAGCGGATGGCAGCAGGCGGTGCATGTTTTGCTAGGGATTATTAGGACAGCACTGAAAGAAATATCTAAAGAAATCCCTTCAAATAAGTATCTAATGAAATATCACTCAAGCAAGAGCAGAGTCAGCCCCCTCAGCCGCCCTATGGCTGCAGCAACCCGTACAGATCCATGAAGCAGGCAGAGAGACGGCTTCAAGCAGGGATCAGCGCTGGCTGCCCAGCAAGTAGCAACAGGCAGCCGAGTTCGGACCTGTGCAGGGAATGCTGACAGGATGCACGGTCTTGTCCTGCCTCCAAAAAGAAGATAATGGTTTCTTTTAAATATCACCATACCCAAGGAGTTAAGTGGAGAAAACATATCATACCTCAGAACCAGTGCAACTAATTTGGATGAGAAAGTTTCGCAGGCAGTCTGCACCCCTCAGAAATCGCTGTATCTTCTGTGGGGGGAACCTCTGCCTCCCTGCCCCAGCTCTGTCCTGGGAGTTTGGCCTCCTCTGGTTAAATAGACAGCTAAAGTCACAGACATGTCCTTCAGAAGACCTGCCTCCCACACATGTTGATTCCTACGCCTGCTGCCCTTTTCCCAAGGGTTAAGTGGCCGTATTTGCCTTTGTACGTGGCTCACTCTTCCATCACTTCCAGACCTTCACTAGCATGTGGGGAGTACAATCTCTCTGCCTTGCCTATGCTATGTTATCGCTCTGTGCCTATGCAGAATGAGTCCTGCCCTGAAAGCAGATGCACAAGCTTAGTACTTGTTCTTGATTAATGCTGGTGGCACCAGAGCCAATTGCACCAAACAACATGCACTGGACAGTGCGAAATGGCTGGACAGGACACTAACCACTTCTGTCTTCACATGTCAGCCGGTCTTCACCTCATTAGATCACCAGATTTCTAAGCTTAGGATATCCTTTTAACCTATCATGCATTTAGCATAAACCAATTACTAGCTGAGTAGGTTTAGAAATAAACTTTTCCATGTGGAGTTCTTGCATCTTCCTGTAAAGAAGCTTGAGTCGCTCCTTTGCTGTTTTTCCCTCAGCTGTGCCAGTCACAAAGTGTGAGAGTCTAAACACCTATTAGGACAAGAAGGACTGCCCATAACCAGAACCAGTGATGTTGATGACTTCAAGCTCTTTCTCACCTTAGCAGCAGCTAGTGTTGCATTTAATATCAGCTACTGCTCCTCTTGGTTACTGATAATTCCATTTCTATCCTGTGCATATAACAAAGTGGGAATGGAGGACTCAAGGTACTGTGATCATCTGAGCTTGAAGGTAGATGAGACACTCAGTCATTCTCGAAACGAAGATCAAAGTATGGATTCCCCAAAGAGCTTGTGTTTATTTGCCTCCCACCAGTGCTGGACCACTCTGCATTCATCCCACATGATGGGAGAATGCACCGACCTCAAACCATATTCCAAACATTCCACCAATAAAATAATCTTAAAAGCAGTAGTAGTGCTTAAGCATTAAATACCAGATTCACTGTGATGATTTGACTTAATACCAGGTGTGTAATGGGCTTATTAACTGCAGTCTGCAAAAACATTGGCAGCATGTTCTAGCAGCTTCAGTAGATGCTCTCAGGTTGCCACACTATGATATTCTTCTTGGGCAGTGCATAGATAAACTGTGTTTGTGGGAGATGTTATTCCTATTTTACTTTGCACATTGATGATACTGCCAAGTGGGAATGCATAGTGCCGCAGGCAGTCCTAATTTCTTAAGCCAAACCTGAACTCCATAAAATCAGACTTGGACAGGCAGTGTTTACACAGGACAGCATGTGGTCCTTCCACTCTGGTATGTGAGGTAGGCATCAAAACTTCTCAGTTCTGCAGAGAGGAAATAGGAAATACTTTAAATGTATGGATCTTTACTTTCATTTCCTATATTTTTTGGAGCATTACATGTAGCCACAAACCTTCTCATTTGTTACAGTCTTGCTACTTCTAGAAGAGAGATCCAGGCTTTCTGTGTTCTCCAAAAGGTCTTGAAGCTATTTGGCTTTCTAATGTGCTCTTCCTACAGGAGATACTTCAGCATGTATCTGTGACATGGCTTCAGATGGTTTCAGAACTGCTTCTTGCCTTTCACCCATGCCTCTCAACCCACAATTGTAATGCTAGAGTAAATATCCTGAGGTCAGCACAATTAATTACTTTTGGTGCAACTGGGATCAATATCTGTCCTTCATATGCACTTTCCACTCTCTGCTGAAGAATTCTTTATGGGCTGCCAGGATCTCTTCGCCGGTGGGCTGGCTTTAAAACGTTTCTCCTCTTGGTAGTAAACTGCCTTTTCCAGTGTTTCCTCTGGTAATGTCTAGATTTTGTAGGCAACCTTCATAGGTGGTCTAATTTAGGCCAGATGCGCACACTTGTTAACGTGTCCATGATGATATATAAAAGCTCTACATTTAGAAATGCCTAATAGGGCATTTCAGTAGTAAAATTAAAAGAAAGAGAGAAAGAGAGAGAAAGAGAGAGAAAGAGAGAGAAAGAGAGAGAGAAAGAGAGAGAAAGAGAGAGAAAGAGAGAGAGAAAGAGAGAGAGA
>VWPW01001682.1:157789-194441 GCA_013389825.1 Crypturellus undulatus
AAAGAAAGAAAGAAAGAAAGAAAGAAAGAAAGAAAGAAAGAAAGAAAGAAAGAAAGAAAGAAAGAAAGAAAGAAAGAAAGAAAAAACTCTGCTATATGTAGTGCTTGTGACACTAGTAAAAGAACAACTCAGAAAAGGCAGCTTTTGGTGTCTGCTGAAACCAGCGTCAGGTCTTAGGGTGTGATAACAAGCTAGCCAGAGGTCACCCTGGGATCAGAGAGTCTCAGATGCTGGTGCCACTTCAGGCCAGCAGAAGCTCACAGAAGCTCTAAATTGAGAGCCAGATTCAGCAAATCACTCCTGAAAAAACCTAGAGAAACAGACTGATGAATTAAACTTTCAATTCTGTCCATCCATTTGAAGCATTCCAGTTGTAATCTAAAAATCCCTTTCCAAACAAGCCATTGCTGACCACAAGAAATTACTGACTACAGTTATTGCAAACACAGTAGTCTCAGCAAGGTTGCATTCTTTGAATTAGTGGACCAAACTTGACTCATTTTCGGTATAGAGAAAATTTTTGAATACTAGCTAGTCAGCTGAACTTTGCATAACTTTCAAGCTTAACTATTTGAAGAGACTGTTCCAGACCAGGTGACAGTAGGTAAGAAACTGAATAAACTGTAAATACCAGATCTCACTGTAAATGTATAACATTTCTATGACTTCCTTGCTGTAATCCCAATCTGACTAGGATTAAGTATTCTATAAGGTTTGAATGGTCATGGATCACCCCAAATAAAATGGAAATTATTTAAAACAACTGCAAATGCATATATGCTTTTCCATAATGTTCCCATTGTGTTTCTTTTGTCCTACTTGAAGAGCTTTGCAACTCAGGATAGTCTCTATATCCTTTCACATTAATTTGTGACACATGTTTTTCCACACAGAGATATTTCCCATCCAGTGGTTCCCTATGCACCAGTTCTGGACAGCAGAGCAATGTCAGCCAGGACACCACTTCTCCTTCTTTCCTTATCCTCCTGATCCCTAAAGGTGACACAGGGGTGAGCAGAACAGCCACTCATGAAATGCTTAAAAATCATTTAGAGGCAACTACTTCCCAAGCCGTGGCCTTGTAAGCCCCCAGCACACACTTATAGGAGGGAAAGCCTGTCATGTCATGATACCAGAAGAGACTTTCCTGAAAACTATCTTAAAGTCTTGGAAAGGTTGAGCTGCCCTTTATGAGATAATGGTTGTGCTGAATATATTTAAAACAATATGAGGTCTCAGCCTATTTTAATATTTAATAATTTCCACTTAAAATGTGTACAGATTGCAAAACAAAATCTAGGTAAGAATGTCCAGGGTTTGAAATATGTGAAAATCTTAAAAACCGGCCAATTACTTTTTCCTTTTTAAAGTAAGGAAATAAATCAACAGGCTCAAACTCACCCTCTCTTATCTTATCGCTCAAATAGTGTAGTTTCAACCTGTATCTGTCATAAAGCAAACACAAGTAGGTTCACAAGTAAGATGTTTTTTCCCTCATCACTGCTCTATCAACACTTCTGAGGAGCTAGAAATAAAACCATAATAAAACCATGAACTTCAGCTCAGGTTTCTTTGTTAACCAGAACAAAAGGATGTAACAGCACCTGGCTGCCTACTCGACAGGGAGCTCTGAGCAAGCCTCCATGAGCTGCTCACCATTTTCTTCTCTCTTAGAAGTGGTCTTCAGATGCTTAGATTGGTGTAGCACTAAGCTAATTTAACCCAGATGAGGATCTCTCTTTTCTCTTTTTTCCTTTTCCTTCACCACAAGTTTTAACCAAACCCAGATTCTTAAAGCTTCTGGCACCACTCCTGTAAGTCTGCAGGATTTACAATAACCAGAAGCTGCAGTAAACAGGGACTGAAGATAGCAATGTTCACTGCTGATCCACCAAGGACTCGTAATATAACAGGAGCCTTAAAATAAAAGTGTGTGAGCTGAAGCAGAGGACTGCAACAGCACTGCATCATGTTAAAAATATGATTTATAAAATACCTGGCTGTCCAGTTGGCATACAGGACCAAAAATACTCAAAAATACAATTTCAGGGTTTCAAAACTAAGAATTTTCTACCTTACACTTTTTGATTCCCTAAATGTTACAGCCAATTGCACAACTAAGTTATGTACATCTTTTAATCTTCCCTGTCTCTTTCCTTCTCCTGTTAGTAATTTCCTCTTTGCAGGGTAAATGTTGCTTTTTCTACCAAAGTTCTTTGTCTTTTCAAGCTTGACATTACTCCTTCAGCTTCAGTGACTTTGCTTTCTGTGAACTGAGATGATGCAGAGACATAGCAAAATAATGTAGTTACTTTTTACTGCTCCTGTCCCTCCCACTTCCAGAGCCCTTCATCTTATCCATACTGCACTTCCACAGTACTGTTATGCCTTGTGTTTCCCTGAAGACTGAGCACATGTCTGAACTCCAGCCTGTTTTGTGACCACACTTTCCCCATGCTTTAGAATCTGACTAAGCTCTAGACTTAAACACTCTGCTCTGACGCATATTAAGTAATGATAACACTCTGTGCAGCACTCTGCCTTTCCGAGGCCTGTTTAAACAATAATTAAACGAGGTGGTGTCACCCCAACCCGTGGGATTATGGCCACTGGCCGTAGCAGGGTAGCTGGCCCCAGCAAACCCCGTGGAGATGCGGCTCTGCGATGCTGCCCGAAGTGACCGGTGCGTCGCTGCACGACACCATGCTGGGGACCAGCACCAAGCACATTGACCACCACTGCTCTCAACACAAGGCATGGGGACAAGGAGAGGAGAGGGCAGAAGGAGACAGAGGTTTCAGCCTTGAATCTGGCCATCAGTGCTCTAAAAAGGGCTATTAAAGCCAAATCCCTGAGGCAACATGTGACCGTTCGCTTGGAACTGTATCTTGTATGTGTCCATCCTCCTGAAGAAAAAGAAAGAAGACCATCCTCACTGGAAAGAAAAAGAAGAGCCACCAGACTGGGAAGGGAAGTGTTTATGGCTTTTCTTTCCCTCTGTCAGGGGACTAGTATATAATATATTGTGTCAGGGAATAACTTGCCATGTTCTACTTGTTAAAAGTTACAACAGAGACAACTGATTGTACACAGAGTTTGGGGATGTGATGGAAAATGATGACTAAGATAGTCATGGATGGATCAGGTCCTGAACGTGGGTTCACGAACATGGGAATGCTGAACTGGAGTCAAGCAGTTACAGAAGCTCAGTGTTAGGCGCTGGTGTGACTCTTCAGCTTTAGTGTCCACATTTTAAGAGGAAGGTCAATAAACTGGATAGGGCTTAGGGAAGAGATCTGGGAACAACTAAAGGGCTAGAACAGACTTAAAATGTTCAATCAATTTAACTTATAGAGAAAGACATTAGTGACTTGACGACCCTTTGTAAGTTCCTCCCCCACAGGAATCAAAACAACAAAGGATTCATCAGTCTCATGGACAAACCTATAATAGGATCCAATGTCTAGCAGCTGACATTTGGCAAATTCAGAGTAAAAATAGGAGAGAAAGAAGATGAATTTTAATAGTGATAGGATTAATCATGGGAACAGCTCACATTGTTATGGAGAATTCTCTATCAAAGGAATTTTTTAAATCAGGACTCATGTTTTTCTTATAGGCATTGTAATTATGGCTAATTCCTGCAGTCATGGTTTTACAGATTCTGGCTTCAGGGAGTGACACGAAGTTGTAAAATGGCCTATGTTATGCAGATCAGATTAGAAATGCTCAATAGCTGTTTCTAAGCTCTATAGTCTCTTTTTTTGATAAACCCAGCAGATGACTCTTCTCCCATCATGTGAGCACTGTGGTTTGTAGGTGTATCCTGAATCTGTTGCTAACTCACTCGGGAAGACTTTGCTCATCAATAATGACTACCTTGCTTCTCAAAGCACTTTTAAAAAACATGGAGAGTTAGAAATACAGCGGATTTAGTGAACTATGTTGGGGTTTTTTAGGGTGAAGAACTATTTTTAAAGTGGGATATATTTCATCTTTCACCATCTTAAAATTAGAAGTGGAGGTCAGTCATAGATTTCAGACACCTTTATGCAGCTGCCTACAATATATGGTCTACATATGATCTGGGTGTCTAAGTCCCCTCTGTAGCCCATTGAGACCTGAGTCTTGATTCACATGGGGAAGTAGCACAATTCAAGATGCCGGGATATCCTGCCTGTTCTCTAGATGCTTCAAAAGATCTCTCATCCGTCTCGTGTCTGCCAGCCCTGTTTGGACATCTTGAAGCTGTCAGTCATCTGAAATGTCACTACATCTCATTTGTGGACAACCAAATCCTACCCCAGTCCATAGAATCTATGAGTGGTTCAGTTTATTTCTAAAGTAAGTATCTGTATGTTCCCAGCTGAATCTCTCTGGAGGCTCCATTGATTGTATTGCTTATTTATCCACTGATTATAGTGGTTTTAGACCCAAAGTGACATGCAGTCAACATCTACATGTATGTGCCTTAAACCAAGACCGCATCCCACCCTTGGGTTTTGGTTTGCTTGCCTACCATAGGCGCTTGGTGCCACATGGCATGTGTTTGCTTGTCCTGTCTGCTTCCAACCACCCCTTATTAGGGCACTCATATCCACCAGCCTCATGCAGGTGCCTCATGGGCTCTGGAGACCCTCAAATGGCACAAGATGCTATGCTTTTTAGGCAACCAAATCATAGCTTAGTATGCAATCCAAGACAGCTGTGTAGAGTCTTTGGATAGCTGATGAAGACTGAAATCTCCATTTGAAGGTGATAAGTCACATCTGTTTTAGACAGCTCTCTTAGGATCACTTATACTACACCAGCCTTGCAATGGCTGACATGTGGTGTTGGTTTAATCTAATTTTGAACACAATATGCAAAACTTTTTTTGCAACTGTATTTTGCTCATTTCCTATCCACATTTTCTTGTCAAAAACTTACCTTAGGTAGAAAGAACAATTTCCTGTAGTCCAGTAATCAGCCACGTAGTCAAATACAAGCTGACATTTTCAACTTTTTTGCTTTTCTACCTTCAGCAGGAAGGGAATAAATTGCTAAATGCTTGCAAATAGCTCCAGGCATGTTATAAAGAAGGAATAAAAAAGGGAAACTATTCAACAAAAGGCAAACATTTGCGCAAATACCCATTTCTGTGGTTAAATTAAAGCCTACACTCAAAAGCAAGATGGTACAAGAAATAATCCTTTAACAAAACAAAATGGGAAAAGAAATACTTGGGTGCAATTCTCCTCACAAAGATGTTCTGAAGCGGTGATAAGACTCTTCATGTTTAGCACGCTCAGTACTCTATACTGTTGTACTCCTGTAAGTCTGGGTACTAGATCCCAACTGGCATCACTGGAAGCGGTGCCATGAACCCAGGATAACTTCATTTGCTCACATAGTTTTCATGCAGGCTTTTGCATAAGTGCAACGAGACCACCGAGTGCTCCAGCTGCAGTCTAGCAGCATTCAGCACAGTCCTGGGACAGGTGGAAGGAAGGACAGTTACAGCAAACCCCTGCTGAGGCCCTGAACTTCTTCTGAGGGCAAGTATACACCAGTGAGTGGGCACAGAGCCAAACTGCAAGGGCTGGGAAATGCATCTGAACTGCCCTGAGCTCCCTCTGGCCTAGGTGACAAGTTACACTAGCCTAGCTAGTCCGCAGCTGGAGCCACATGGTTAACTCGGCGGACTCACCGCTGAAATCTTTGCTAGCTCATTGCGCAGTGCAGACATGAGCAGACAGGAATAAGAGAGAGAGCAGTTCTCTGGCCCTCAGCCAGGAGTTATATCATTCAATTCTTTTTCATAGGAAATCTATGTCTGTCTGTATTTGCTTGCTGATGTCCAAGTTTTTTAAACTCTTTATTTGCAAGTTCCATCTTCAACTCTAAAGATTAGAGGTTTCTTAAAAGGAAATCCTTGATAACAATTGCAAAATCATTTGTCTCCAGAAGCTGAAGCTTTAACACTGCTGATATTACAAGACTAACCAATAAAATGCTGAGTCCTGCCTGTTGGATACCCACGAATGTTGATATGGACAAGAGCTAGAGAAGTGGGCCCACATAAGCTGGACATAGGCTCACGTGCAAACTGCAGATCTGGTACACTCTTTTACCTCTTAAAGAAGTGATACACTGAGTATGATTGTACATTATAAATTTCTAAAAAGCTTAAACTTGCATGCTAACACTCATCCATTGTGAATGGCAATATTTGCAATTGTTATTTTCTGAACTGTTTTGTTCATGCCAGAATGCTGTGCATAAGAAGCACATATACATATATATGAGAGAGACAGACAGAAAGAAATGAAATTTCCCCCATCCTGTTGACTGAAGTTAGTTTTTCCTCATTAGCAAAATAAGGCCTTGATAAACTACAAAATGCAATGATCAGAACTCTGATAATCATCAAGTTGAAAGCAGCACACAAAGCTAAAAATACAGAGAGGGAAAATAATAAAAAACAGTGATCTCAGCAAAGCAATTGCCAGTAGGTGAACTAATGAAGCAGACACCATATTAACATCAATTCTGCAGTCCCATCTGAGCACTGGTGGAAATAGCAATGGCTATTACCACACTGACATCATCTCAGTCCTAGCAAGCACACATCTAAGGAAAAACAACTCAGAAAGGTCTGCCGAACCTAATGGTTCTTTGTTCAGGGTTCTCCTCAACCTTTAGGCAGACTCTTTATATATATGTGTGTGTGTGTGTATATACATATATATATATATATATATATATGTATAACTATGAAAATTAAAAGTGGGTGATTGTGCAAACTTAACTCCTAGGAGGCTTAGAAACACATGCCCAGATTCCACTTGGAGTGCACTCTCGTCTGGCAGCATAAGGCACAGCATGAAGGTTTTATTGACACAAATATTTGATAGTAAGTACCATAAATGGCAAAAAAAAAGTTTGGAATCTAAAGTCTCTTGAGCCTGGAAAAACTCTTGGTTAAGACGTAAGCTCAGTTAGGCAAGGTACTCAAAAAGGAGCCAATAATGTTCTCTGCCTCCCAGATCTGATATATTTTCATGCATCAACAAGAGAACATCTCTTCAGTTAATAATCACTTAGGGGAGGCAGTTTTAATAGTGGACATTTCTCATACCCCCTTTTGTGTTAAGGTAAGTCTTTGGTCGTGTAAGTCTAATTGAGTGAGATAAAAAGGAAAAAAAATCCTCATGCAATTGATGAATTTTCAACAGATCTTAAAATCATATAAAATAGTTTTCAGGAGCTAAAAACACCATTTCAAACCATTCTATGCCTTAGTTTGTCAGATGTCTCAGAGGAAAGCTGTGATTTACTCTTTTCTAGTCACATAAACTTCCCTTTTTCAATCCTGCCTGTTCACAGAATAATTGGACCTCAAATCCATTTTTTGGTCCAGGACTGAATATTGTCTATCCTGCTCATTATTAGAGGTGGGAAAGGAATTTCCCCACAGGGGTAAAAAGGGAAGCAGTTTTGCGGCAGGTTGATTTCACTTCAAGGAGTGGTGGCTGCTGGCAGCTGCTGAGAGGTTTTGGAGCAGCAGAAGTGCCCTTAAGAGATGGATTAGCGTGGCTGCGTGCGGTGGTCAAAGGTATACGATCAATTTATCAGGAACACTGCTGCGGATTTGGTGTGTTCGTCTGTATTTATGCGTGCGTATAACATAATACATTTGCATTGTTGGTTAAAAGGATCATTGCCATCTAGCCAAATATTTCATATTTTTTTATGGTCTGCTTAGCCTTGGACCTGCTGATACATTGAAACGCACCAGTAAGTGCTGTATAATAGATTGCAGACCTCTGTGAAAAACCACTATCAGTGTTTCAGCAGCACATTGTACATGCATCAGAGAAGTGCACTGTCAGCAGGACAGAGGCTGGGCGCCTATCCATATTTTCCTTACTTTTAGAAGGGCTGCTGCCCTTCCAGAGGCCTGGATCAAAATGGGATGACTAAAACTTCACTAGGAATTACAGTTCTTGGTGCGACTTCTGTCATTGCACATAAAATGGAATATATGTCCATATGTGGATGTAGAAATGGAGTTTGGGTATTTCTTGGGCACTTAGCTCAGTCATACACTCTCACACTGCTAAGAATAAACAGTACCTTGCATAACAGAGCTTCCAGAAAAAGATCTGGAAAGCTAGAAAACAAACAAGTTAAAAAAAAACAAACCCAAAACTTAAAGCATAGAACTCAGCCCACATATCCAGATTGCTCTTCTAGTTTGGTTTTCGCTCTCTGTCTCCTGCAGCCCTGTTGCATGAAGATATGGACAGAATGTGCCTGCTGCTCTGTTTTTAGGTGTTTACAGAGGGAAGCAATGTACACAAGATATAAAAAGGGGTGCAGGGGAGGAAGCCACAGAAAGAAGTAGAACAACAGGGAGGCTGTGGGGATGCAAAATGAACACAGAGGGACTCTAGAGACGAGACGCTGGGAGCTTCCTGGAGTTAAGTTGTTCCATAGCTATCAAAAGAGTATCATCAGCATTACAGAGCAATATTGCATGTCATGTGGGAAAGGAAAACAGACATGAAACACTCCTTTTGGGTCTTGCCTGGAGTGTCTTGGAATCAGTGGAAATTTTTTTACTGACTTTTGCACTGACCTTTGAATCGGGACTTTCCAGTGCTGAGGAAAGTCAGCGCTGTCAAGGTTGGAGCAAAG
The DNA here is from genome assembly GCA_013389825.1 of Crypturellus undulatus. Classification (NCBI taxonomy): domain Eukaryota; kingdom Metazoa; phylum Chordata; class Aves; order Tinamiformes; family Tinamidae; genus Crypturellus; species Crypturellus undulatus. The sequence continues at coordinate 166,472 of VWPW01001682.1, forward strand.
GCTGCAGGACTGGTAATTAAATTCAGCACATTACAGTGCTGTGATAGTCTACTAGGACTAGCTGAGCTTCTCTAAGTGGACTCTGAGCTTCTCAAAAAAAATATACACATCTGAATGATTAATTCAGACTAGCTTAAAGGAGAAATTTTAGGTAAGGCATTCTCAAAAACTTTTTTTTTTTTCAACTTGACTCCCACAATCATAATTATGGTTATGCACTGAAGGATATGAGCAAAAGTGCATCTTCCCTTCAGGTGGTGGACAACTTTAATGGGACTAGACCAAATAACATGGAAGATGCTACATGGACTGTGTTTAGATAAAAGCAAATTCTGATTTCAGCAAGTGCCCTAGCAGGTCAAACATCTATGACGAGGATTCTTGAACTCAGCTTACATCAAAACATTTGAGATGCTTGGAGTGGGAGACATCTCCTTAGCATGAGTTGTGCACAACAAGCATCAGTCTACATCAGAGTTACCTCTCTAGACCCCACTAACCTCCATAGAGGTAAGTCTCTCTTAAGGGCAATGCATCTGACCTACTCTGATGAGGTGTGAGTTGTACCCTCAAACCGTTGATGGTTTGATGTGAGAGGGGCCATGCCACTTGCCCACATGCAGATGTGACCTTTACAGGTGTCTTTCCAGTCCTTGTTCCCAGCACACAAGCAATTAGCTATGATTTGTCGACCACCCAATGATCAAAGGATATGTTTCAAATCAACAGTGTTTTAAATGGAAAAAAACAACTGTTTAATTTCAAATATACATTAAGAAAAAATGTCCTTCAATGCTTATAAGAAAATGTAAAAGATCACAATCAATACTTTCTCCCAGTCTGCAAATACCGCTACCTTCTCCCAACCAGCCATGGACGTCTCCTGGATTTCTGTTGCTGCCTCTCCCCGCTCCCAGGACTGCTGGTGACTGCTCTTTGTGAAGGGACTTGGCCTTGAGTTTGGAACCCAGCGCTTACATGGGTCCCAAACAGGATGCTGAAGAACAACAACAACAACAACAAAGGATATTCTAATGTGAAAACCGCAAAGAAGAGCTCTTCATTTAGGGTGAAGCCTTGGATCTGTTGTAATCAAGAGGTATTTTGCCATTGTTTTCTGTGGGGCAGGGCTAAGCATGTCAGACTGGATCTGTTTTAGCTCTGTTTTCTTGGAATTTTGCTTTTCAATCAAGCCTAGGGTGTAGGCTTTCTGGATGTAAAACTTTGACAAATAGATCTGAAGACTAGAGTATGAACAAGGGGCTCTGCTGCAGGGGACTGTACCTGCAGCAATCCCAGGTGAGTTAAAGAGCTGCAAGGAATCCCTTGATCTTGTAGAGCTGTTGTTTTACCTCTGACAGGATGATCGCCATTTGCTCTTTTTGTAGCGAACGGCTCTCAAGGGTAGGTAGCCTTTCCTTACGGAGACACGTCTTCCTCCCCCACACGCCCCCTAACCCTGGTCAAACTGGAAGAACTGGATACCTTCCCAAGATACACCCCAACTTCTGAAGCACTGCGTTGCTGACATGGTGTAAACCACGGCTCAGCTCGGCCCCACCGCATACAGTGACACAAACTCTCCTTGACTCCTACAACTATGGACATTAGGAACGTTTTGTCCAAATTGCCTCACAAACCTTAAAGGCACAATATGTGCTGACGAGTGTAGCTGGAGAGACTGAGGCAGAAGTTGCTCTTTGGAGGAAGAGTCAGCAGCAGGATTCATTGCAGAATTTCCTCCATTCCCTGACAAACGGGGTTGTGCAGTCATTGCTGGAAAATAATCTGGTCATTTTCTGTATTCACAATTTCCACCAGGATCATAAGTGTATTAGGACATGTTCTCAGAAAAAGACAGGGTCTGGAAATTATCGTAGCAGCATAACTGGAAGAAGGAAAAGCAGGAAAGATCTCTTGGCTAAAAGGGTGAGCCGGGAGAGTGCTCAGCAGGTCATGGAGATAGGAGGATGGAGAGATCCTTTAGTCCTTAGTGTCTGAGAAAGCAAAAGGAGAGCTGAAGGATGGCAAGATGCAGATGTTGCTTCTAACATGGGATTGGTGTCCCCTGACTGGGAGAATTTGGTTGGTCTCATTGGACACAGGAAGCAACAAACTCAGATTTAATTAGGGCGCTTGGGGAGCAAAGAAGAGCTGCTCCTCAGGACCAGCCTCATTCCAAATGGGAGTAGCTGAGGCAGAGCAGATTCCCACGGGTGCCAAAAGGTGAAGACTATGAGGGTCTGGTCAGTGAAAGCCAGACCAGGGACTCTATAAGGAATGTGCACTTGCAAAAGAGAGCAGGAAAGCAGAACGGCCTTGGAAGTAGGCCCACATCTCCATCCCTGTTTACTCTCTGCCTGAGTTTCATCAGCAATATTTCTGTGCAGACACAGTTCTTAGGCACTAGTGAGAACCCTGCTTTGCCCTCATATTTGGACAGCCTTGTCTCCTGCACTCCCCAAGACAGGACTGTGGCATCAAGATTTATGAGGCCCAGTGCAGGATTTGGCCTCTGGATAGTCAAATATAAAAGAGCAATATTTGATCACACAGCTTTAGTATTAACTTACTCAAGTGAAAAGAAATTGGGTCATTTCTTGAGGAGAATAGGATCTATGCGTAAATAATAGCTCTGAAAATTCAATTTATTTTTTCTAGTTGTCGCTGTATTTGATCTGTGATAGTTGAGAGCCTGGACTGACCTTTAAAAGGAACAGGTTGCAAGTTTAAAACAAACAAGTGAGTGAACTTTTATCACCCAACACATAATTAAATTGTAGAACACAGTGACATGGGATGCTGCAGGGGCCAGAAACTCAGACAAGCTCAAAGAGGACAGATCCACAGGTAACTGCTGAATGGAATGGTCTGGATGTAAGTCCCTGGTCAGGAAGATCTCAGGCTGCCAACTGTGATGAGATTTCTGTCTTTCCTTAACCTCCTGCTGCTGACCAGCTTGAGCCAGAACTGAGCTGGATGGACTTTCACTCTGGCTGCAAAAGCTGCACATTCTTGTGCAGCCTCTCTCTACTGAACATAAAGCTGCTTTTTTCTGGTGTACCTCACACTGTAGAACCACACTTTAAGGTCAGGTGTTGTTTGCTTGTTCTGGAGGGGTATTTGTTTGCTTGGGTTTTGGTTGGTTTTGTTTTGAAGAATGATGCGGTTAAACAAAAAAAGCAGCAGGCTGGACTCTTGCATTATTCATCTGAGTTAGGCAATCCCAAACAAAGGCAGGTTGGCATTAGTGGGAGTTTCATGTGTTACTTGTTCCTCAAGGAGATCTGCTGCAACAGCGGTAATTGGTGGCCTCACCATTAGGAGTCAGATTCTCAGTCTGTGTCTACCTTTCCCAGGGTATGACAACATGGAGCTCACTCTCAGCCATGGCAGAAAACGCCCAGGATGTGCCACATCCATCCCCATAAGGTTTGCGGGATAAAGGAGTAGGAAAACAGCTGACCCATACATGGCCTCAAAGACTGGATGGACTGTAAGAAAACAGAGAAGATGGATGAGTGATACTTGAATAGGAAAGTGGGCACATTAGGTTGGACTCTTTTCATCACGGAGGTACACAGCAAGACTTGCAGGGACATACAGTGACAAGAGACAGCCCTGTAGCGTGGAGATGGAGCCAGCAGGCATGTGCTCAGGCACTCCTGCTGGTGGGGTGATGGGTGATGTGTGCTTGGGCTGACTCATCACAATGTTCCTTTGGTGGCTCCCCATTGCTGTCGGGGCAGCAGCATCAGCATAAAACACGGAATCACACAGCAGTGGAGAGCTGCGGGAGCTGTGTTTGCATTAGAGCTGGCCTCTCTTTGCCATGGTCTTCGCTATGAAGAATAAATAAAATTACAGCATGAACTGAACTTTCAAACTCAGGAGGTTCAAGTGGGCTCAAAATTAGGACCTTCTTGATTAAAAATGAAAGGGTATTTACAGCATTAAGGTACCCTTTGATATAGTTAAAACTGCAAGAGGGAAACACATTAGAATCTCAGCTTGGGTTTAGAAATGTAGTTGTTTCACCTCAGTGAAACACAGGTTGCTTACAAAGTTAATGTTTATAGTAGCAATAAAGAGCCCTCACACAGAACAAGAGAAGCCCTTTTACCTGTGAGAAGAATTGGTAACAGGATGCCTGAGTTAAAATCCTTAGTTCAGCAGGGCATACTGAAATGAGTTATTCTGTGCTGCTTTCTGTTGATTTAAAATGAGATGACACAGAGACAGATTAGCTAAAACCACAGACATTATAAATTGCAATTTGACCTCAAAAGCTGAAATGCTTTGATCTGTGACTCAGTTGGGGCCAAACTGAAAAGTATTTGAAGGGGGAAAAACATGTATAAAGAAGAAAAAAAATGGACATAAACATTTTCTCAAATTGTAGTAACCAGCCTGAATAGGTCCTCAGCATTAATTTCATCCCAGTTTAACCATGTCTACCAGGGAAGGTGCATTGCAGCAACTGTGCGTAGAGCTTCTTCTACAACAAAACATGATGGTCACTAATACGTTCATTAATCACAATTCCAGAAGGCAATTGCTCATTGCCTGGCCAATTTTTGGCCCACATTTGTTCTAGCCTTTCTGTGAGAAGTGCCATAGAAGATTTTGGAGCTGAGACATAAGCAATTGGTTTGATTTATGTTTTTTCAAATAGAATCAGAAAAAGGGGATTTGGCAGATTTTAAAGTTAGTAGGGGTTAAGAATATGCTTAAAGTTAAGTACACGAATCAGTGTTTGCTGAAGCAGGAACAAAATGATCCTGCTCCTTAAAAGAGAAGGATTCTCCACTTCCTTCTCCTCTTTGCCTTCTCCCTCCTTTCTGGCTCAGCAAGCCTTTCCCGCTTCACCCAGTGGACTGTGATGCAAAACCAAGGTTGGTTTATTTTCTCAGCAACATGCACCTTTCTCCTTGTTCTTTAAGCACTGTAGCCATCTCCTGCAGCCTCTTGCAACATTCATTCTTTAAAGTAACTTTTTTCCCCACCTTGCAAGCGCTCCTCCTGAGTGCCTTGGCAAGCGTTTCACACTTCTTACTTTCTCCAGTGGGATGGAGTGAGTCACAGACATCCTGCTGGGGACCAAGTGTGACCATCCCCAAAGCTGGGCTGGCAGCAGCCTGGTGGCAACCGGAAATCCATTCAGGCAGCAAAAGCCATGCTACAGGACGCCCTGGGGCTTTCATGAGCGCTGGGAGAGCCAGCTTGAGGCCTTGAGCTGCATATGAGGGGAGCATCTGTGGAGCACAGCAGACAGAAGCCATCAAATTGGCTTCGTCAGGAGTTTGGCACAGGTAGCTTCAAGTCAGAGGATCTTTCTATTTCCCTGTACCTAAACAAAGCACATTTCTCTAGCCCTTCTCTAGTCAGCCTCTTCACAGCCTTGTGAGCATTAGCAAACCGTGTTAGCTACATCTCCAGCCCCATCAGCAGTTTCCTTTTCTTCCTTGCCTTCACTCCCATTTCTTTTATTGGCTCTAAGGCTGTACCAGCTTTTGTTTGCACCACTTTTCAGAGCTCTACTGGCATATTTGGTGTGCCCAGGATTCTATGACCATCTTGCTCCCAGCAAATGTCCTCTCAGGTGAGAAGGGAGCCTGGGAATTGCCAGGATCAGCCCTGGCTGAAGGCAGGAGTCTTTGCGCTCACCAGACTGGCGGCAGCATTTGACGACCCAAAGATCTCATCTTCGTCCTGACTCTCCGCACGCTGTAAGTCATTTGGTTGTTCTGTCCCAGCTTCCCTTGGGCAAAAGGAAAGTAGTCACATTTCCAAGTATAATTTCACTGTCTAATTAGATAGCAGGCCTTGTTTTGTTCTTTTATTTTTAATTGCTTAACTGAATGCTCCTACTGAAGACAGACCTGTCTCCAAAGCAGGGCAACCAAGATTCAATCCAGTATTTCCACAGACCCCCAGTAGGGAATGTTGCTAAAGTGTTTGGATGGAAGAGCAAAGAAGACTCACTTTCAAAGTGCCTGAATTTTGAGAGGTTGATCATTCAGAGTTACTGATTCAGCATATTACTGAACCAAATGCCCCTCTTTTGTCTGCAACCCCACTCTTACCACTCATGTGCTTAAAACTAAGCATATGCTTAAATAATTTGTCAGATGAGGTCTTTAGAGCTCCACTAGTGCTGTATGTTTTTGCTCTAAATTCTCTGTAATTGTTTCTCATTGAATAGATGTTCACTGAGTAAGATTTAAAAAGAGCATGGGAACAAAGGGGCCCTCAATCTGAGACTTTGATCCACATATTATTCAAATACATAATGACTGCTTTGATTTATGGATTTATAATTCTATTGAGGCATTCCGGAGATTACCCAAAACATCCCATCTCGAGTCTATGCTGGAGGGTGTTACTGGGCCCCTGCCTGGAATCAGAGGGATAAAATTTAGTTGCTTGTTTGCTACTGAGATTACATCACAGATTGCGAGATAACAGCAAGCTGCATGACCCTGCACTCTATTATATTTGGTGCTAATTGCAACGGCTTTTTTTTTCTTTTTCCTGTGACCTAAGAAAAGCCTCTAGAAGTTCAGACTCTGCTCTACCCGCAGTATATAGCATTTTGGCAGTATAACAAGACAGCAGACTACATAGTGGGTGTGTTTAAAGAAGGAGCAGATGGTAGATTGCTAGCACAAGAATTTAGCAGTGCATTTAGAAAACAGATTATTTTGGAAGATGTGAAATTATGGGGTATGATCACCTCCCTGCCCCCCCTACTCCTACTGCCCTCCCCAAACATATCCCCACAAAATGTTCACTTGGCCATGCACCATAGGAATGACTCAGCTCCGATATTCAACAGGACTCTTGCAAGAATCCAAATAGGTGGCAGCTGTGATGAAAACCCCCCCTCCTTTTCATTTGCATGGGTACCAGTTTGTCTTTTTAAATGTGTTTCACCTTACACAGTAGATCCACCCTATTTCTAATAGGGAGGATTACTAGTAAGAGACCTGACCTGTATGAAGGACCATTCCCAGACAGTAGTGACTCAGGGACTCGCTCAGAAACTGCTGCTGCTGTTGTCTGCTCCCCAATTATCATCACTCTTGTGGGTAAGGGTGAGTCTCAGGCAATAGCAGCTCAGGGCTAGGATGACTTGCCTTCATGGCTGTAAAATTTCCTTCCTCTCGTTCTTAGCACATTTTTTATGCTGAGAGACATAGGCATGGGATAAATTGCAGCGGTCATGGGGACTTTTGCTGTGTTAACAGACAGCAAGAATAAGACCTCCCTAAGTGTTGAATCTCATAGCGTTAACTTGTCTGGGATTAGAAGAGCAACATCAGAAATGGGGACAGGCAGTACTGGGAGACTCTAGGGAGACTTCTACTTATCTAAGTACTCTCCTCTTTTGGAAAGGTGGCCTTAGAGTGGACAGCAGATAGATAAAGAGTTTGTACTGTGAATAGATGAAAGTCCTGGCAATATGGGATTGAATTTCTGCCCACTGATAAGGTTCTGGAAGCAGGACCGATGGGCTAGCTGGACACCAGCCTGGGGAATGGCTACTAATGCCTCTCACTGCTTTGTCACAGTGACAAAAGGGGACTTAAGAAGGACATAAAGGAATTGTAGAACAGTGTCTGGAAAGCCCTTCATGTGAAACAAGGAGAGGGAGCTGAGCAGGAATTACGAGTGATTTTCTAGTATGGTGTCAGAAGGTCACTACTAGGAACCCCCTTCTTGCTGCGGCAGCTGTATCTCTTCATGGCTGTTGTCATCACTGCAGTAACAGGGACCCAATATCCACATTAGCATGGAAGTCTGGTGTCTTCCCTCTCTTTGATATGTTGCAATTAGGTAATAACAAACAGTATACAGACTGTGGAGAGTTTAACTCTGGTTGTTTCCAGTTCATCTACTTAGGGAGTTATGTTGTCAGGACACAAGAGATTCGCCTAGAGACATATGATCATTTTGGATCTTTCAATTCATGTCATCCTAAATGAGATGTCTGAGCTAAACCAGATGCACAGTATTCTAAAAGCGCCAATTTCTTTCCAAGGACTCTAAAGGACTCTAAAAAGAGCAATCAGCTCAGATATAGATTATTACCCCACAGACATCTATGCTGGATCCTAGTTAACTTCGAGAAATGTTCTGCTGGCAGGAAAATCAGCCACCTCCACCTAAAAATAAAGTTAGTGTGTTCCCTATACATGACAACAATATCAACACAGCTATCACTTAACAGTACACCGTGACTTAAAGGCCACTATAGAGAAGAGGAGGCCGTACTGGTCAGAGAGGAGTCTCTCTGGAGATGGGAGAAAGTGTCTACTTCAGCATGAAATGACACTGGGGTTAGTGTATCATTTGCCCACATGCACCATCAGGTCATGTTGTATCACTTCAGAAGTTAACTGAATTCCTCGGTACCATGACACCAGCAACGGTCATTCCTGGCAATGTCAACCTGCCTGTGGACGATGCAACTTAGGAGCAGCTGAGAATTTTCTGGCCATCAAAGCTGCTATGTCTCAGTAATTACAAATGGCTGAGTGTTCAGATTTCATTTTGAGGATGGGAGTGGAGTATAAGAAATGAGATCCTGGATCATCTATCAACCTTCAACTCTGTTCTTTGATGCTGGGGTACAGCCCTCCAGACACCACCTATTTTCCATTCACACTAAGACTGATTCCTTTTCAGTCTACAGAATCATGGGCAGAGGTTTGTTTTGTTCTGATTTTAGATAAACTGGTAAGTCTGGATGGTCTTGATCACATTGCAAAGTCATATGCCCATAATCACAAAGGAACTGTTCTTTTGTGGATAAGGTTGATCTGGTGGCACAACATTTCATAAGGAAACAAAAGCTTCACCTTCTCTGGCGGGGTGCTGACTGGAGGTGCCTCTCAGGTCCCCACTTCCACAGACCTTATCTTGCATCTCTGTCCTCTGCAGTGGATGAAAGACAATGCAGAAAAAAACAGGTCCAGATTCAAAGATAGCATTGCTTTTGAGGAAGGCGGACTGACTTCACTTTGAAAGAATCAATAAGACGATTTTTGCTCAAGAAGTCATTACTGAGTGTTGGCAATCCTGGTCACTGCTGGCTAAGCATTTTTCTTTTGAGACTCAGATGTGGACAGGTTGTACAGAGGCAGCTCTCCCCAGAGCCTTTGCTGGTTTTGGTCTCCATCTCCCTCCTCAGTTTCAATACAACTCTGACTAAGATACAGATTCGGCTTAAAAACCTCCCTGTGGAGACTGGCAATCACCAGGTATATAGCGCTGTTCGGATGACTGTTTGTTGGAAGCTTTCCAAATAAGCATTTTTTCCCCCTGAAAATGCTGATCTGTCACAAACAAAACATACTTTAGGAATGGCATGATTTTGACAAAATTCTGATAGAAACCAGGCAAGGTTCCAGCAGAATCGCACTTGCCAGGTGGGTTTCCAAACCCTCCTGGTTTCTTGTCAGCTCACTCTCAGACCGTGGCAGCTCAGCTAAATCCCAAGCATATGGCTCTTCAGAATAGCAAGCTCTCAGAGCTTCCAGCTACTACATGGAAAAAGCCCGGAAAAGGTGAATGATCTCAGGGTTGCAGGGCTAAGATACCCATCCTCCCTGCGTCTCCTCTCTGGAAGCTCTCTGGGAGTCTTGGGAATGCTTGTAAATGGTTGACACAAGATACCATCCGAACGTTTTCTCAAATGACTCCTGGAACTTTGCCACTTCAAAGTTTCATGTGCTTCTGGACTAAATCTATTTATTTATTTATTTATTCTGCCTCAGCTCTGGAACTGCGTATGGAAAATGCTGCAGATTCATTTGCTCAAACTACCGGTTATTTCTGACACTGTTTATCAGGAGGCTTTGCTACATTGCCCGTAGATGCTCCTGGCAGTGCATGTGACCTGTCCTCAGTAGCTTCCTCCTTTATCTCTGGCTGATCTCCTCAAACAATCACACTCCCCACTCATCTTCCCCAAAGACTCTCAACTGTGGGGTACCACAAGGTCTTGGCTACTTCTGCCAACATGTCTTGTTCCTTATGGTCTCATTATTCTCATGGAAAGGTGATTTAGCCAGGTGCACTTCCCTTTTCCATTAGATCTAGGACAGTCAAACACTGTTTCCTCTGGAAGACACAGACCAGCTTCAACCGGCGCCACCAAGGACAAGCAAAAGGAAACTCCAAGCAGGGGAGTTGAGGCTAGTCATGGCAGCCTGGAGACATGGTGGAAGCAACTTTGGACTCCAGGATTACGATTCCTTACTTCACAGAAAACTTGCAGTTTACATTTTAGATTTCCTTCTTTGTTGGTTTTATTATGACAGTGGCACAGTCATCTCTGTAGTGTCTGTATATTCCCAGCAAGTTGCGAGAGGAACCAGCCTATCTTTTCCACACTTTTCCATGCTTTTCTCACCTTATGATCAGGTGGTTGTAATACCCCAGGCCTTTTCCTGTAATGCTGCATTTAAAGCCACATAAGGGCCTAGGTTGGATGCCGGAGACCATCTCACTGAGCTCATGAAACCCACTGGTCTTTGGTGGAATTTAAGCGCAGCCTCTAAAGCTGCAAACTCCTGGGCACAGCCCATGCAAGAAACACTCTTCTTGGAGCTGTGGTCAGTCCTGATGCCAGGAGAAGGCAAGATCCTGACTTTCCCCCTTGCTCAAACAACCCTACTTTTGGAGGCTGTCCAGACAAGGTTGCTGGTGAAGGTCTGCATGGAAGGCACAGGACGTGATGTTTGGAGTTCCCTCCAGGCATCTGTGGAGGGTCTGCTCCCTTCCCTGTCACAGGGAACTCCAGCAGGGCCTTCAGAGCCCACTGCCCACGACGCCCTGGGCTCCCAGCACGCTCCCTTCCTCGGCGATACGGCAGAAGGGTCTCGCCGATGGCTGTTGCCATTCCCTGCACCAACCTCCCAGTGCTGCCAGGGCCTCGCTTGGCTGCATTTACTGTCATGGTCCACCATGTCGGGACTTCTAGAACCTGCCTTGTTCTTCCGTGAACACTAAGAAACACGCTTATCCTAAGACAAACCAGCAAAGTTCATGTGTATCTGGTCCCTGCGAGGAGCAGGGATTGGGACAGAGCCCATGGCTGGCTGTTTTCAGAGATTCCTACCTGTGTGTCTGCCTCGTTGGTCTGACTAGGCAGAAAAAGTGTCTCTGAGAAAAGAGAACCCAAATTTCACTATGTATTTTTTTAACAAGCCAATCTGGGCTTTTTGCTGGGGAGGGGCGATAGGGCCTTGGGGCTCTCCTGCCCGCTGACGTTTTGGGGCCTGGGGCCTGGCCTTGGCGCTCGGGTTTCAGCATGAGCGCAGCCAAGGGAGCAGCCGGAAGCTGTTCCCTGCCGCAAGACCCACCTGGCAGCGGCACCGCAAGCACTCGGCTCTCCTTAAATAAAATGCTTGAAAGGCTCCATGGCCGGGGAAGAGAAATGCACTAGAAGCAGTGTGAGGAGCTGGCTGATGGGCTGGGGACAGGCTGCAAGCTGTGTTTTAGCATCCAAAACCTATGAAATGGGCAGCTCAATCAATAGCCATGGTAATGGGAGGTAAAGATTTATCCTTTCTCTTTCCCTTTGTTGCTTATTCCCGTCCCTCCTCCCCTGTATCCTAGATGTGCTGGCTGGCCTGCGAGAGGGAGGGAGTGGCTGCTGTTTAAAGCTGCTATTTAAACCTATTTCAGACCTCCCATAAGACTCACTGTCCCATGTTGCTTTATTCCCCACATTTCCTGACCACCAGTCCTGTTGTCCGGTATCCTGCTGGGTTGGTCTTTTAATCCCCAGTAAGGTGTTTTTACAACTCACCTCACTGCAACCTCTCAGCTTGTCGCAGCCTGCGACGTGTTTATCTTCCCCATTCCTGGGGGGACGAACCCTCCCTCTTCTCGTGGGGACACCCAGGCACTGCACAGGTGAGAGAAGTTGTATTTCCTTTATTATACCAGTGTAACATGTACAAACTAACAACTCACACAATTACCTAAAAGAATGAGATACAAAATTTCGATCAGAATCAAATGAAGGAGAGATGTTATTCTGATTTATAGTGCCTAGAAGGTCACTGTCCTGGTTCCCACAGTGAGCAACGCTGGAACTTCCCAAGACGGGCCCAGAATCACTCCCGTAAGCAGATGCGGAGGCAGATGTGGTCTCCAGTAATTACAGATTAGCTTCAGACCAGTCATGTCCCTGTTGTCATTTTGCAAGGAGTCAGGACTCATCCACAGGCAGCACGGAGCCCGTGACAGCATCAATCTCAAAAGACTGGCCTTAAGCTGTGGCCCATCCTCTATTTGAGTCATAAAAGTCCTGGGTGGTGGGCAGTGCATCAGCCTGGGCTTGCGCAGCCCCCATAGAAGTGTGCAGTGCCCTGCACATTAGATTTAATCCCAGCCATGGAAACAGTGGAGGCAGACAGGCCCAGCTCGGTATTGTTTGGAGCTAGTTCCACTGGGGAACTTTGGAATTCGGATTGCCCAACTCCAGCTCAGCAGGTCTGCATGCCAAGGCATTTGGGCACAAAATGGTCAACTCAGACTTCTTTTTTTTTTTTTTTTTTTTTCTGTAGGCAGACAATATTTCTATCCCCCGTCATGACTGGGAAAGAGAAACAGCAATTAGGTTGCATCAGCAGATGTGCTTGCTTTTAGTGACTGTCGGTCTTACCAGCATGCAAGCTATAGTCTGTTCTGGACAAAGATCTTTTCATTTCCAAATATAACATGGACCCTGAAAGTGCTTAGTCGGCCATCTGAAAAGCTGAGCAGGGCTGGCACTCTCTTTCAGCCCCTCATGCATCTCTTGGCCCAGAAAAGTGCAGATGTTTCTTCAGCCACTTCTCATGCCACTTCTCTGGGCAGTGGGCATAAAACGGAGACCTCGCATCTGCTTCATTAAGGCAGAACGAGAACAGCCTGTGCGATCACTCAGAGTCCCGAAGAAAAGAACAGCAGATTTTGTTTCCACATGGGCACAAAACAGCTTAGTTTCACCAGGTTTGTTCTGCTCCAAGGAGCCGCAGAGGGCACAGCTCCTCTGTGGCAGCCTCTCCCCTCCTGTGAACTGGCTACAGCTGAAGCTCTTGGTCGCAGCCGGTCACAGGGCGTCCCTCTGCAGTCAGAGAGGAGATGAGCTTTGCAGTCAGTCTGTCATTAGTGCTCTAAAGCCAACCAAGAGAAATGGTGACTCATCTGGTCCTGGGTGTCTTCAAGAGATGAGACAAGCTGTCTGCTGAGGCTGCTACCCCTGAAGGTGAGTGCCAGGAGCTGGAGCCGGGCACCTTGCTGCTCGGTGACAAAAGCCGGTGACACAAATCGCACCCTCTACCTGCACATAACGTCTGCAGCCATAAATCCCTGAACATGCAGCACCCACAAATCCACCTGGTATCAGCAAAACGCCACTTCTGAAAGCCAGGTCTTAGCCGTGCCTCCAGCTCCATAGGAATTTTTGCATGTTGGAGCAACTACGGGATTAAGTGCAATAATATACCCAAATTCCACTCAAATTAGCTGAGACACAGCGTAAGTGAGGGTTTTCTGACTAGGCAGGTCTCCCAGCCTCTCGCAGAGCCAGGACAGGGCTCAGCTTTCTGCTGGCGCAGCTCGCTGCTGGCACGGACACGTGCCAGGCCTGGCACGCGCGGAGGGCAGGAGCATCGGCGCGGCGGCACGGGCAGCCCTGGCTGCAGCCCTCTACTCTGGAAACACCCTGGAGAGCAACAATGCAGGGAAAGCTCCAGCGTGGAACGTTTAAGAACACGCGGCCCCATTTTCAGCTGAGTCTCTTTGGTCTCTGCAGAGTATTAATAGAGTTTAATGGAATATCACATATCACAAGAGCACAAAATGCTCATGTTATCTCCAGGCTGCCTGCAAGGTGAAAAGCTTCATCACTCCATGTTAGATGGGTTTGTTTTACAGGCTAGTGTTTTTAATAAAGTTTGAAATTAAAACTAAGCCCTTACTCTTCCCATTGCTTCTGTTACATTCACTTTGCTCTTTTTTCTCTCTCTTTTCTGGTATGCATATATATTTATGCTGTTACAATAATCAGCATGCAGGACTCAGAACACAAGCACATCTATGTGAAGGTCACCTGAAAGTTTTCTCTTGCCTTTCTACCTGTACCTGATACTATTTTGCATCTGGCCTTGCAGCTTCGGCTGTGGCTGTCGGTCACTGCAAGCTGCAGTAGCTGAAGCCTCAGCGTGTTGTGAATGTGCTGCAAGTTGGAGAAAGGGTTCAAGAGCGCTAGAAGTGCAGGGACTTTTCTACATGAAGTTATGCAGACCGTGGGTTATGGTTTATGGAGCGACTCTGACAGAACAACACTGCATTGGAAGCCCAAAGAGTCCCTGGAGCTTTCTCTCCAATGTGTCCCTTGTGGGAAAATTTCACTAGATGCAATTTAAGAGATATCAAGCTCTTTCCTAAGATCATTTGTCTATATAAATAATTATTACCGCTGACAAAAGGATATTCTGGGATCCCAAAAGTATGGGAAGTAGCATTAAGAGCTGGAAATGCCTGGACAGACTTGAGGCCCTCTGAAAGAAAACAGCGTTATGTTTTCCACACGAGCTGCGTGGGGCTTCATTTCAGTGCCTGGAAATGTTTTCTAGTGTGGGAAAAGCCCCATGAAGTGCAGAGTCCTGGCTTCTCTCCGCTTCCTCCTGAGCTGGGCTCAGAGCTGGGTTGACCCTTGACTGCTTAGGAGGGTTTCAGTCAGAGCCTCCTTTAGATACTCAAAAGGTTTGGACTTACTGCTACTCATCCCAGGTTCATGTGTTATGTGTTTCTACCACTCATTGTGTGCGTGTGTGGTCGTGCATGTCTGAGTTTCCTCCTCAGCACAGTGGGGGTCTCATCTATTAAAACATACATTGATTGTCTCTGCTTTATCAGCCCATATATCCCAGTTGCTGAAGCAGGGCCACCAAGGCATGAAGTGTCCACCAAAATACTCTCCACCACTGTGCGGGTCCTGCATTCTCCGATCCGTGTCTGGTGAGTGGCAGAGACTGAGTGGCCTCAAGTATCTCTATTTACTGAACTAAAGAACTGATCTGCACAAAGTCCTTGGGAGACCCACAGCCAGCCTGGCTGGGGAGCCCAAGGCTCAGCCCCAGACATAAGTAACCTCTGAAATACAGATACATCCTAAAACTGTGTCCCTAAATTATGCACCCTTCCTGTCTGGGTTGTCAGCGGACAATTTTATGAGTTTCCAGTGGTGCTTCAGACATCAAACAGGCTGCATTACCCATAGGGAAGACCCATTTCTGCTGTGGGGTTCATCCCAAAGGGAGTTGGGGCATCCATGGTCCTGACCAGGACTCCCACTGCACGCACAGCTTAGGTGAGCTGAAAACGGACAACTCTGTGCACTGAGCAGAGGTTCCCAACACAGCGGCATTTTGAAGGGGTGGCAAAACGAGGGTAGGCGCTGCAGAGGGAAACTGGCTTGCCTTTTTTTCTTTTTTTTTCTTTTTTTTTTTTTGAAAGAAAGCTCAAAGAGCCTTTTATATTTTTTCCGTTCGTTTTTGAAGTGGGTTGTGCTTTTTTCCCCGTCTCATTCTCATGCAATGGGCAGCCGTAGCCAGCAGCGCAGGGCACGCGCCATCCCCTCTGCGCACGCCGTGAGCCCCGGGGCGTCCCCCGCTGTCCTCCGGCCTCAGAAACGGAGGCACGAGGGACCAGAGCGGCTCGGAGCGACCAGGCGCTCGCGCTTCCCCAGGAGCTAATGAAGCGCCGCTATTTTGGACACTCGCATCACTAATTTCAATGCTCGACGCATGGAACGGGTGCGATGGCCGCGCGCGGCACGGGACGCGCGGCAGAGCCCTGGCACCACGCAAGCGAACACACCGTGAACCGCGTTTTCACAGCTCGGAAACGCCGCTAATTCGCCAGAGTTGCTTAACACGCGCCTGCCCGCTGTGCCTTTATTAAAAATAATAATATTAATAACGATAAAGCGGCGCTGCTCCCCTCCCCGCCGCAGCGCGCACGCGCGGGGGACAGAGCGAGCGCCCCCTCCCCCGCCCGCCTCGTCCGCCATTGGCCGCCGGCCGCGCCCGTGACGTCACGCTGTTGCTGGGTGGAAAAGCCGCGCGGCGCCGTTGGGGGGTGAACGTACCGCGCCGCCTCCGGCCGCGGCTCTGGGGCGCGGGCGGCTCCAGCGCCCTGCGTGAGGCGTCTTCGCCCTCCTGCCGCGGCCCGAGCGCGCAACGGGCAGGGGCAGCGCGTTGGGTGCCCCTGGCGGGGGATTCCTGCCCTTGGCGGGTGCAGGGAGCTGCTGCGGAGCCCATAACGGCGTGTCCCCAGTGCCGGGGCCTCGGCCAGGGAGTGTGGCCCCATCACGCAGCTGCTCCCCGGGACCCTGCCGGGGGCTCCCGCTGCGGAGATGCAAAAGTGGGGTCAACCCGCGGTGCCCTGCGAGGATGGGGAGCGAAGCGAGTTGGCTGAGATGAAGGCTGCCCCTAGGCCAGGTTTCACCCAGGAGCGAGGAGAGGCCGTGGCTTCCCAACTGTAGCTGCCGTGGGGAGGCTGTGCCCGAGGCCGTGGCGTGGATGAGCTCCTGCTGCCTTGGACACGACCCGCCCCAGCCATGGTGGAAGCAAGGGCTGTGCTTGCTCCCTGCCATCCTGGCGGGTCATAAGTTGCCCTTCAGCACGTGCTCGGCGTGAGCCGTGAGCCAAAGCTGGTTGTGCTGGAGCCCGTGCAGCCACAGGGGAAGCAGCAGCAGGACGTGGGGGCTCCGCGCATGCACCATCAGCACGGGCAGCGGGGTGGCACGCGGACATGGCTCAGACCCTGCGTGGCCGAGCAGGGAGCAGGTCCAGGCGCCAACGTGTCTGTGCCTCTGCTTAGATCAGACTGGCTGTTTTTCTGAATACAGATCTACGTAAATAGAAAGGAGCCATTCATCTCAGCTGGGAGGACTGGCAGCTTTTGGAGTCACCCTGTCCGACGATATCCGACCACCTTATTTTTTGCCCTCTCTTTGATTTTTGCCCTCCTCCCGCCCCAGTGCTATTCCCATGGCATGCCCCTCGTGAAATGCTCTTTTGTTTGTAGGTGCTTGTGCCTCTTTGGCTAACTGCTTCGTTTCGCACTGACACCCAAACTGCTGGTTTCATCTTCCTGGTAGCGATTGTCTCCGATGACGTTTCAGTGTCGCCGTTTCTTATCTGCGGTTTCAGAGCCCTATTTTCACCAGCCAGAAGCCCTTACACTTGCCTGACCTCTGCAATTGCTTGATGCTCATTCTCAAATGGTTTAGCCCCTGGCCATGGCGCAGCTTCCTAGCAGGGCCCATGTTGCTAAGCCATGTGAGACCCATGGACAGCACTTAGTTTGTTTAAAATGTCTCGCTCTTACTAAAATTTCATTCAAATGCACTGCTGTGATCTCGCTTGCTGTGAAGTACGGTTTCGATTATGGTGTCATTTGAATACTGCCTGCGGCGGAAGAGACTGCCTGGCCTCACCTCCGGAGGTTCTACTTATTTTCTGCTTTATTTGCTCCTTAATCTAAAAGAAAAGGCTCTAGTCAGTCCGAACTGCAAGTCTCTAGTGGAACCCCACTTGTTGCACTAGACAAGTAGGGAAGAGGCACAAGAGAAGTGCAAAGGAATCATTAAATACAGCTCTTCGGGGCTGTGTCATCTCCAGTGCGTTTCTGGAGGAGCTTATGCAGGTCTCTTAGTGCAGTTGGGATATTGCACTAGATGTGTGTTCCCTTTGGTTTCCATTATACCGTGAACATGTGTCTAACTTCAGCCAGCACCTTCTCATAGCTCTTCAGCAGGTCCCACACATCTGCTGATGTCTTGGGTGGTGTCCGGAGATGCAGCATGCGCTTCTGCCGTCCTCTGGCAGGGCGAAGAGCACAGGGTGTCAGTGCTTCCGCTGCACTTTGAATGGGAATAAATGCAAGCCTGCCACATGCCTGATACGCTGATGCTTCAAGCAGGTCCATCTTTGACTTGAGCCATGACCCTGCCCTGGATCCCCCCATCATGGCACGGCTGCATTGTGGTGCAAAAAGTGCTCCAGAGCAGCTGAGGGAAGAACGCAAACACCAGTGTCCAGGCCGTCCACGCCGGGAAGTGTTCTCTGCTCCGGCTTTCTAGGATGGATACCTGCGTGGTATCCATCTGCATGGTGCCAAGTGGGAGGTAACAGTTCTAGGGTGGCTTTTCTCCTGTACTTCCTAGAGTGGCGTTCTAATGAGGTTGTCCAGGGTCCCACTGGGCCTTTCACTTCTAAGAAATCCTCACTTGGCCAATCACTTAGCATGAACTGCAGCAACAGGTAAGTAGCCGAATATGGGATGACACTAAAACTATCACACTGCTTTTCTTGAGCACAAGAGTGAAATATATGTAAATTAGTAACTCAGATGACTTCAGATTCTGGGTGCGTAGTATGTTGAGCTCTTCCTATTGATGTCTTTATCAAGAGCTCAGCAGTGACATTGTTTTTTGTTTCGTAGTTTTCCTGTTTTACTTTCTCTGCAACTAGTCCAGTGGTAGACATTGTTCTTTGAATTCTCCAGACAGCTTCTTTTTTTCCAGACTTCTATTTTTGCTATTAAGCACCCTTTTTGAATGGATCTCTAAGGGCTTCAGGAAGCACAAGTCTGAAAGTCTGTATTAGGAAGCAGGGTGGGGGGGTCTAATACTGCAGTGGCTCATGGTGGTTTTTCTTACTACACGAAGCACATAAAGACCCCCAAAACAACTCCTTGTGTTGGAAAGGAGACTGATTTGGTGGAATTGTCCATCATGGCCAGGTTTCATGATGAAGCTGGATGCCAGTGAGCATCGTGTCTCTGAAAAAAATCTCTTGCAAAAGAAAAGAAGCTTGTGGCAGCCCCAGAAACAAAACACATGGCGGCTTTTTTTTTTTTTTAAGATTAGGCCTCAGCACAAGGACTAAGTAAAGAAGCTGGGACTGGTGTCAGTGGGGATCAGAAAATGATATTTCTGGTGCTGGAAAGTCTAATTGCTGCCAAGATACCTACCTAGGATGGGTGCCTTTGTGGCAGCTGGCCAGCAGCCCTTTTCCCTTCAGAATAATGTGTTACTCCTGCTGTCCTGGTGGGCAGAGGAAAACATGCTGGAGAATGGACACTCCAGGGATTTTTTTAGTGGAAACCAACTATTTTATCTCATATTTTTTAGATCAAACGTCAACTTCTCTGCTCTGGGCAGACAGCATAAGCTGTCTGCAGTCAAACGTGATTCATTACTAGTGCCCCTCTCCTACCTGTAGCCAAACAGTGATTTGGCTTTAACAACAGCTGCCCGTGGCGGCTGAAAACACAACTAGCAGAATCACCTGGCCCGCGCGCAAGCCATTCATCACCCTGACAAACCAGCCACTTACTTCATCGGCCCCCCTGATTTAGTCACGTTGCAGATGCTGCACACAAACCACATCCTTCTGTTGCAGAATGACTTGCGCTCGCCAACGGTGACACGCTTGCCTGCCCGCTTGCATCGTGAGGAGGCAGGTCGGAAGGGTCCTGGCCTGCACAGAAAAGCCTCTGAGCTGCTGGAGAAGCAGCTTGAGGCAGGAGGGCTCCCTGTGCCCTTACCAAGCGCTGCCCAAGCGCTTTCCCTGCTGTATTGCCTGGTATCACGTCATTGTGCTCTACTGGAACAAATCTAAATACCTTGCCGGGGAAATAAGGTGGGAAATTCCCTTGTATTAATGTAAACGAACCAAAAGGAAGCAAATTCTCTACCTCCCCACAAGAACCTGCCTGCAAACAGGCCTCAAGTAAACATCCATTATGTGTTGCAGAATGACATCAGGCATGATTACTGCCAGCCATCTCTTCCAGAAACTCAATAGACTTTGGTATTTATATACAGACCTTACGGTTGAGCATGCATCAGCAGAAATATACGTTTATTAATCCTCTAATAAACATTGGGCCTTATTGACTCTTATGTCACTCGCAGATATTTTTTTTCCTATCATGCTTAAAGTAAGTTAAACCAAGAGTGAATAATCTTTAAACAGAACAAGTAATACGCTTTAGGCTACAATCAGCAGTATTTTTCTTATTTCACTTGATCAAACTGATTTCTAAGCAGAAGGCTACATTCTGTTCAGTGGTACATTAGGTAATGGTTTGTGACTCCAGTGGTTACAGTGCAGGGGCTCTGAGCACAGGTCAGCAAAGGAGAGAGCGAGAATTTGGCTGAGGATTCTCAAAATAGGAATGGAGTTAGGCCAGAGTTTGGGCCATGCTCTTTCTGAAATGATAGAGCCAAATAATACAAAAAAAAAAATGTATAGCCTGTTCATAGGAGAAACCATGATTCCCAGGTGTTTATGTATCCTGATAAGAGGAAGGTTAAGTTTCAAATGCAGTGTAACATAGAAGAAGCTCTTTCTCCGTATAAAAGGACATCTTAATAGAGGTAGGTACATATAAAATTCTTAAGACATGACCTTGCTGTTGAAATATTGTCCTTTCATATTATCCATCTCAGGACACACTCCTGCATCATACGAAGGCATCGCTTTGCATTTAAAACAAACATTTCATGGCTACTCCTGCCCAGCATTCTCAGGAATCTTTACCCGGTATCAACACTGCCGTAGCGGCAGTAAATGGGTCAGAGGTTCGGGTGATTTACCTGGCAGTCAGCAAATGAGATGCAGTGACCCCTGTTATTACTCATTTATTTGCCTAAACAGAAATGAGGTCTCGCTCCTCGCACATCTCGGGCTCCGCTCTTAAAGTTTGTGCCATGAGAGCAGCAGCCATGGAGCAAGGTGGGATTTTTGCTTCCCTTTTTTCATTCCAGGTTGATCTCCTTCATCTCTCCCTATGCTGTAAGAACAGCTCATGTCTACTGCAAAAAATGGGCTGAAATAGGCCAGAGAGTCTTCAAAGGAAAACGTGGCCATCGTGCAGCAGGCAAACGGGCAGGCTGGAGAGACAGGAGAGGAGGTGGCGCTGGCTGGTGTTAACCCACGGCAGAAATTGAAGCTGCAGCTCCTTTTCCCTTACTCTGTGGTGCCAGGTGGCTGTGCCTGTTCCGGTTTCTTTATTTTTGGATATCCCAGCATATGCACTGGTAATGCCGGGCATCGCAGGATGGGGGAAATTGAAAGCACCTGGATTTGCGGATCTGCACGGAGCAGTCAGTGCAACACGCTCCACTTCTGAGCAGGCCATCCACTTCCCTTGAAGGAGCATCCTTAAGGCTGAACTGCAGAGTTTGGGACTTCCCTGTCCAAGAACATTCCTGGCATCCTGATGCAAAAAAGAAGCCCAAACCAAAAACATGGCCACGCAAACATACCTTCAGTGCTGAGCCCATTTCGGGGGGAATATCCCCTGTGCTGGCTGCCCTCAGTCACGCACCTCATTGCCTGACTACCTTTGTGTAGCACCTTGGAGAAAAGCCCACTCCGCCTCAGGGTGCAACTGTCAGAAAAATAATGAAACAGGGTAAAAGCATTTTTTAATCAAAATACGCCAAGTCCATAACAGATGCAAATCTTTCAGCACTTCGGCACTTCATTGTCTAGAAACAAAGAATAAAACTGTGTCATAATTCAGCATGATCTTCCAACATACTCACATTCATATCTTGGGGGCTTCACTGGGAAATGGACCTAAATTATGTGCCGTATCCCCAAAGCTGCTGAGTTTTGTATTTGTTGTGAAAATAATGAAAGTCACAGCACTGCCAGTGAATACAGGAAGCTAATTTCACTGATCATCTCCGTCCCTAATGTGGCATCGTGCAGTACCATGTGTTTCATTTGCAAAATGGGAACACACAAGTTTTCCTCTATGAGAAATGTTTGGGTTTTTTTTTTTTTTTTTTTTTTTTTCAGCAAGACAAAGACATTTTTGCACCTCCCACTGGCCTAAGCGCTGAACTAAGCCAGAGCAGCTGGAGGTTGCAGGTAGCAAATTCTTCACTCCAGTTCCCTTCTGTAAATGGCAGGTAGCTGAGCCAGCTCCCTCTTGCTTGTCCTGTTTTTGACTCTTTGGCTTTTCAGCTCTTGGCTTCAGAGGACGCTGGCTCCAAAAGGAGAGTTCAAGGTGCTTTTACCCAGCCTAACCTGTAGTCTCAAGGTCAGGTTACCCTCTGGAGATGTGAGATTTAGATGGGAGCCAATGGAGAAAGACACCTGCATCTCGGCGGGATGAGCCTTTCGGCACATCCTTCTCAGTGCTACGGCGATGCTCTGTGCCAAGCCCCTATGTGTTCCAGGGACAAGAGTGCAGGCCTTATGAGGAGCAGCTGAGAGAGCTGGGGTTATTTAGTCAGAACAGGAGGCTCGGGAGACCTTATTGCTCTCTACAACTACCTGAAAGGAGGCTGTAGTGAGACGTGGGTCGATCTCTTTTCCAGAATAACTATGGGCAGGACAAGAGGAAATGGACTCAAGTTGTGCCAGGGGAGGTTCAGGTTAGATATTAGGAAAAAAATCTACACAGAGTAGTCAAACCCTGGAACAGGCTGCCCAGGGAAGTGGTGGAGACACTGTCACTGGCAGCGTTCGAGAAATGTGTAGATGAGGCGCTGAGAGTCATGGTTTAGCAGCCCTGATATTGAGGCATTTATGGCTGAACTTGATGATCCTAAAGCTCTTTTCCGACCATAATGATTCTATGATTCTGTGACGTCCACCTCTAGACTTGTGCCCCTAACTTACAAGCACCGGAGCTCGTGCACTGCCGTTTCCCTACCTTCTTTTCTAGAAACTGTTCTGGCACAGGGCCTGACGCCCTGATGGAGCTGTACTGCCCTGTCCATACCCACTGCAATGCCCTCGACTGCTGCAGTGTTTACTTCATTGTAAGGGCCGCCAGCACCTACTCCTGCCTGGTTTGCAGGAAGACATGTTGAGGCTTTGGGCAGACCCATCACTAATATTTGACGCACGCTGTGTCAGCCTAAACTAATCAAGTTTTGACCACGGCCAAGCTGAAGCTGGACCCCTTATCTGCCGACTGCATTCAGGATGGGAAATCCAGCACAGGTTGAGGGATGGCTGGCTGGCTCCAACACCCTGCAAACCAGGGGGACCCCCAAAAGCCTGGATGCATGAAGGATCTCATCAGGGAAGCCAGGATCCTCTCCCTTCCGCCTTCAGCTGCTGTTGAGGAGGTTTGGTGGTCGGTGGATTTACAGACTTGGGAGCAAATCATGCTGGGGACTTCCCAGCTTGCTTTTCTGCATTGAACACTTTGACTCCCGATGTGGCATTGCCGTGAGGAGAGAAGAGACCTTTCCACTGCTCACTCTGCTCTCGCTGCACTTGCTAAATCTGCTCAGTAGGAAATCCTCCAGTTTGGCTCAAATAAACACCCAGGCCAGAAAAAGAGAATTAGCATTTTAAAAATATGTTGATTAAAAATGCATAAAAAATAAATCAGAGGCACTTGAGTGAAATACTGCTTAGTGTTGCTGTCCTCTCCTGCTTATGACTAGTGCATGCACTCTATGGAGATATGAACCCAAAACACACTAAACATCAAGACTGTTGAAATTCTTCACTGGAATTTTACTTATCCCTCTATCTTTTACTAATGGCATAGGAAGAATCTATGAGACTGCCATTGTATAGCTTGAATAGCTACCACTATGTTTTTACTTTTTTAACTTTTTTTTCCCCCCGAAATAATGCATTTCCCCACTGTATCACTTCCCAAAGTTGTACAGGCCAAAATACTTCCAGGGATAGCTTGAAGCATAATCTTTTTTTCCAGATGATCCCTATTTGCAGGCTCACAGCATTGGCCAATGTGGTCTCAGAAGGCTGAGCTGAAGTAAACAACATGTCAAAATATATTTAGTGAATTATCATGCAAACCACAGAAAAATATAAAAAGACAGAGGAGAAAAGATTTCTTGGTTGGGTAGTGTTTTCATGTTTTGTTTCTTTTTTTTTTAAGTTATGTCACTATCAGAAAAATGAGGTATTAAAAATACCTGGGTCAGCCTGGGCCTCACCATCTCTTCTGGGCCTGGATATAGTTGTTTTTAAGATAAGCATAATTGTGAGTACTTTTATCTAATCAGGGCTTAAATGCTCCACAGAGAAAGGTGTGCACTCCCACCCTTGAAGAAGGAATCCACAAACTACCGCATCTCAATGTCTCATGTAATTATCTGAACCCCCATTTTGCATATTAGGATGTGCAATCATAAGGATGGGAAGTCATTTTGAAGTGTCAAAGTGTGTGTAACACCGCTAAGGGCACAAGCTTTCCTAGCTGCCCTGTCTTCCTCTAACCATGTAAGAGAAATCCTGCGCAAACATCATTAACACAGTGGAGCAAAAATTACAAGAATGAAAGTAGGACTATTACTCGACTTACTGGAAATGCAGTTTGGCCTGGAGAAATCATATGTATTTTCCTATGCATCCATGCTTGGTATGGTTTTACTGAACTGCAAGGCATGTGACATGCCAGTCATCTAGTCTTGCCACCTTCATAACATTTTATTGTGTCAGGAAGGTGGGGAAACTCGCCAAGGCACCAGAGCTGGGAGTGGAGATCTCAGATCTGGGCTTCCTACCCAGCCAATACAAGGCAGAATATCATGGTCTCGGCCACAGCGTGGGTTCAAAGCTTCCATCACACTTGTAAACCAAGATATAAATCCTCTTTCTGGGAAAAAAAAAAAGCTTGTTCTTTGGATGAGCAATGCCTCTTTGCTAATATGCTTCAACGATGTTTGCTTGAGGGGTGAATAAGGCATTAGAGCTTTGACCTTCTAGCAAATGCCATTTACTTTTCATCCAGCTATTCCTATGGTGAGTGCAGCAATCTGTGTTTGGCTTTAATGTATCTGTCAAAAATGCATCTGATGATTACTTCAGAGGGCAGAAAAGTCCCTATTCCCTTGGAAATTTATTCTTCCCTTTGTTTTGGTTTGCTGCTTGTTTTTGAAGCTTGGTAAAAGTTATGATCGCAGATGATAAAAATCTGTCTTATCCAGCAACCACTTGCACTATCACAGAGACTCAGTAATCTGCCCGAGAAAGATGTGATGGTTTCATACCAGTACGGTCCATATCATCAAGAAAAAAGTATTCCCACTTTTAACATTGTTAGCAGTAATGAGCTGCCTTTCCAGGTGATCTCAGTGGATAGGACTGGCCATGTCAGTAGGATCAACCATCCTAAATTTTGAGGATTCAAACAACCGCTGCCAGGTTGCTTAAAACTAAATTACCTTTTAATTTTGGGATTCTACTTCCCTCCATGAATCAGTGACTGGGCTAAAACTGAAGGAACTCGAGAGCAGAGATGGGAAGTACAGTGGGATCCTAAAAGCTGCCATACAATTTTGAAGGAAACGATGAATATTTTTGTAATTCTTTGGAGAAATAGGTTTGCAAGGAGAGCTTTCAAGAATGTGGATGTGCTCACCAAGAAGCCAGCTTGTACAAAGAGAGGCTTTTATTCTGCAGAACTTATGCATATGTTTAACGTGAAATGGAGCAAGCCAAGACTTAAAATCAAGCACACATGCGCTGCCTTTGCGGGCAGCAGGACCCTGCAGATGGCAGAAGCTAAGCACATACATGGAGTTTAACAACGGGATCAGTACCACAGGGATCACAGTTGCAGGAATAGTTCATTTCAATACACCACATCTAGTGAAAGAGTTCACGGATTCTGAAACGTTTTGTGTCGAGTCTATGCACTAATTACCTACGGCGGATACTGGATAATTCCTGCATCTCTGCCCTGTTAGGCACATTTCTGATTTCCATTAGGAATGAAAACCTCTTAAAGAATATCTAGGGGGAAAAAATAAACCTCAGAAGAGGCAAGGGAAGTAATTTCTGTTGGATTCATGAAAGCAGCTTAGTCAGCTTCTATTTGCTGCATTGTTTCCCAAAACAGCGAAATGCTCTCGCCCTTTACGCTGCTTCTGACATTTCTCAGATGTTGAAGTACTGAAAGGCGAGATTGGAAGCTGCAAAGGCACTTAAGTGGTTTAAGTGCAAGTTAGTCAACTAAATACTTAATGCATCTGGGCATGCGTGTCCCTCCCCCTTTTACACAAAGGCAGAACACAGACTAGATATCAAGTTTCTCAAAATTTAAGACTTGCAAGGCAGGCTACCTTTTCCACTTGGCAAATGGAATTTTTTCTCTGTTTTATTGGGCTTGGCTAAAGGTTTGAAGCTGCCACTCAACATGGGGATAATTTCAGTCTAGAGGAATGGGACCCAATCCTTTGTGACTCTGTCCAGCCACACGTACTTCCCTCTGTGGGAATGAGAGAACTGAATGCATATTGTCACTGAAAGCTGAGCATTTGCCAGTAGTCCCATGCTAGATGTTAAGAGCAAGTCAATCAAAACCACTCTCTTACCTGTGTGTCCAAACTTGCCAGGTACTGTCCTCGCCAACGCGGGTGATTTTGGACCAGGCAGTTCGACAGCTAGTGACTCATAATTTTGCTTGAGCTAAGCACCAACTCGCTATTGCTTGTGGCTATAGAAACTCAGATCCTTTAAAGTGCTTCCTTTAAAGCTGCTCTTTCGAGATAACATTATCAGCAAGTTCAATAATAAGTAAAAAATCATGTACAGCACTCGTGCTACTTCCTTATGCTTTAGCATAGCATCCCGGCGAGGGGATGGAAACGAAGCTGTTGCAAGAGCTGCAGCTGGCGGATGCAACGCGGCAAAGCTGGTGCCTGCTCTCGAGCAGCCCGTGCTTCCTCATGCTGGGATGCCTTTTCTACTGTACTGCTTGGCGGGACGGGACGGGACGGGGGGGAAGAAATCCATGTATTTTTCCCTAAGCAATCTGCAGGGCTGCCTGTGCCTCCGCTGTTCAGCTGCATCGCACGTTAAATAGACTGGCAATAGGNGATGCCTTTCCTACTGTACTGCTTGGTGGGACGGGACGGGGGGGGAAGAAATCCATGTATTTTTCCCTAAGCAATCTGTAGGGCTGCCTGTGCCTCCGCTGTTCAGCTGCATCGCACGTTAAATAGACTGGCAATAGGGAAGTCTGTGTGTGCGACTGCTGATGGCAGCTCTGCTTGAGGTAGAGACTCTTTTTTGGTGGAGGAAAGGGTAAAGATGGATCAGAGTGTGCAGGAGATGCAGTTTTACTTATGGTGCAAAAGTCTGATTTGAGAAACTTAAGTAATTCCCGAAAGCAGATCTGAGGTCACTTAACCTGCTTTAGGAGATGTAAATTATCTTTTGCATTGTGCCCCTTTTCGCCAGCAAGCTGAAAAACGTGGGTTTGCAATGAACTGATGAGTCCGCAACACTTAAGTTTTGCAAAAACAGAGTATTCCCAGAGATAAAAGTATCTAAGCTCTCAGGCAGCCAATTTACAACCATTTTGGCAGGAAAAACCTCTGAAACAATGTGCACAACTCCCTAAAGCTCTTAGAAATTTCAGAGGGCTGTAAAATTCTCTTTCCATAACAAAATCAAATCCCGCTATACCATAATCTCTCAAGACAGGAGTTACAGAAGACTCCCAATGCGCTTAACGCACAAACTTTTATTGAGGTCAGATGTTGGGGGGGGTCTCCTGCAGGAGGGCCTGCAAAGAGCAGCGATAACCCCCGGGGCAGGGCTGGGGGCGGCTCTGTGCCCGGGCTCGCAGGGCTGCGGGCTCGGCGCCGCGGCAGCGCTGAGGCCGCCGCACCTCATCGCACCAGTGGCCGCTCCGCGGGGCGGCCCCCGCCCCCATCCGCGGGCCCGCCAGTGGGCGGGGCCTCTGTGTCTCATTTGCATGCAGCGCGCTCCATTGGCCGGTTGAAGACACGCCCCTAGGCACCGGCCCCGCCTCCGGCTCCAAGGCTGCCCAGAGACGCGGCCGGCACCGCCCCCCGCGCCCGCCCCCGGCTCCGAGGCTGCCCGGAGATGGGAGCCGCGGAGGGCGCCGGCGATTGGCGGGCGCGCCGCGGCGCCCC
>VWPW01001682.1:194911-372199 GCA_013389825.1 Crypturellus undulatus
TTGGGGACACTTCGGGAGAGTGGGGACACTCCTGGGGGTCGTAGGGGATGTTGGGGGCTCTTAGGCGCGTGGGGGGCAGCGGAGGGTGCGTGGGGTGCTCGGGGGGGGTGGGTGGGACCTGGCCCCGCCAAGGGGAGGTTGGAAAGGTCGTTCGCCCGTGGGATCCGCAGAGCCCGTCCCTGCCGCCCGCGGCCGGCGGCGTGTCAGCGGCGGCAGAAATCACTGTTGTAAATAAAATACACACACACACACATATATATATATATATATGTGCACATATATATGTGTGTGTGTGTAAACAGGCCGCGGGGCTCCCAGCAGCTCCCGGGCCCCCCGGAGCAGGGCAGTCGGGTCTGCCCCCTCCTGCCGACATCTGCTCCGCTGGGAGCGTTAGCGGAGGTGCTTTTTGTTTGTCCAGCGCAAATGAATTAAAATTGCTGAGCTGGTCAAATGCACCGAGTCGGAGCGACTCGCATCGATGCAGCGCCCCTTTTTATTATTCTTAATTCTATCTCTCTCGATATGTTTTTCGCCAGGTTTCTTCTTGCCCGTACTAAGAAAGCCTGTAAGTCAATGAGCTCAAATATTTGCGCTCTTTGTCCAAAAACTGTTTTTCTTCCTCTGTGGGTCAGGCCAAGTGCCAATCAAAGTTGTTTTTCAAGCCTCTCTTCCCTGCAGTAGGACTGCTTCTTTTTTTTTTTTTTTCTCTCCTTCTTTCTTTTTTTTTTAAAAAAGGGTTTGGTTTTTGGAAAGGAGGTGTGTATTTAGGGGAGGGGGAGGAGAAACACTGAAGATCGCTCCGAGAGAGAAGTAAATCTTAAAAAATCGTGTTTCCAGAATATTTTAATGGAAACACAATCTTATTAAATGTGCACGCTTGGTATGTGCAGTTATTTTTTCCATAAACTCTTGGATCATGTTACAGTTGATACTTGGTGCTCAGCTCTTAGCTCAGCTTGCAAGAAATGTAATGGATCAGAGAAACGCGCATCGGCACAGTCGGATCCTTAACCATTTCCTCGCGGGCTTCTTCTTGACATTAACTTACTGCTCTTGCGCCTTTAAGGAAAACAGACGCTTGGAGAGAAGTTCTGCAGGGTTAAAGCCTGAAGCAGCTTCAGACTTGACATATGTCTAAAGACCCAGCAGTTAACCAGCGCCAAATATGTCTGGGGAAAGCTGGGAGGGAGCTGACTTTGTTCTGCCAAATAATTGCAATGTTTTGTTGACAAATAAACAGGCTCTTAGCAGCAGTTTTATACTTAAATTTAAGTTTAAATTATTTAAATTTTGGAAGCTGTAGTCTCATCCTGCTGAGTTGGTATATTTATTATTTATTTATTTATTGGTAAACCTCCTTAATACCCCCAAGAGAGTAGGGCAGACAGGAAAAAAATATGTATTTATATATATACATACATACTATATACTTCCCTGGCAAGAGGAAACTTATTGGATTAGGTGTTTTTCAAGTAATATAGAGAGGATGATGCTTCTGCATTAATACCTAGGGAGCTGCTTGGCTGTACTGGGGAAGAGGGCTAAGCGCTGTCCCAGCTTCTTGGTTGTGGTCAGTTAGTTTTGTTAAAAACTGAACGGAAAACCTAGTAACTGCTGGTGAAGCCAACACAGCCTCTTAACAGACAGGTATTTGTGGGTTGCACTGGTTGTCAGATGGCTTGAGAGCATCTTTTCTTAGTCTGGAAAATAAATGTAGAAGTACAAAGCTTCTGGCTACATCTGCAATCATTTAAAAGTTGGTATAATAAAATGGCTGTAAATTTTAACCTCTTGCATTTCACTGGCAAGCGTGCAAGTAGAAAACAGGGAGGAGGAAAAAAAAAAGGTTTGGTGGAAGTGAGATGCAAATTTGACCTGAGTCTCTGTGTAATAATCTTCAGATAAGTGCTGCCTCATCTATTCTTTTGATGATTTTTTTTTTTTTTTTTAATGCTCATGTGATAATATACTGAAAAACTGATTGGTCTTAAAAGATTTTGAATCTCTTCTGCCCTCCTCAGTTTTAAGGCTTTATTTCAGACCACCAGCGTGCTTGCTGTTTAGATAGTGCTGTCGTCAAGTATTATAGTGAAGAAAACTAAGCCTTGTACCCGGTGGCATAAAATGCACTTCAGAAATGAACTTCAGAAGAGTCCAGTGGGTCTTGAACCCTCATGGGTGAGGGAAGGCTTCTACTGTAGAAGAAGAAAGAACAGATGCAGCACTTCAGGTTTCAGTTAATTTTAAATTAAGCAGAGTTATGTTTTGTTGCAAGAAAGTTTATTAGGATAGTGTTAGAAACTCACTAAACATCCCCTCCTTAAATTTGCCTAAGAGCAAGATCTTTTTTATTAAAAAGATATAAGACTTTTCCAGTTGTATTTATTTTTATGCGGCACTTTAAATAATCAGATAAATTTGCAGAACAATTGCTGCTAATCAAGGGCTTAGATATTCATACGTCTGAGAAGTGAATTATTTTTTAATTAAATAATGGCATCCCATAATAGATGATGCTACTTCAGATTTTTGTGCGCATCTTGAAAATGAAAACTATAAAGGTAGTATCTTCTTCCATGTGGCATAAATGGAAAAGTGACCCAAACTAGACTAATTCTTGATATTCATGTGTAGAATTTGAACTGTGATCTTTCAATTGCCAGAAGTAGAAGCAGGTACTTAAAATGGTTCGTGATGGCTGAGCCGAGTTTTCCATAGAGGTAACGGAGAGTTATCTGTTGTCAATGCTTTAACCAGTAGTGGTTCTCCATCTCCAAAGTTTAAAAATCCAATTTGAGAGGGAGCTGGGTGAGCAGATCACCTGGGCTGGGGACCTTAGGGCCTCACATCTGAAGGAGATCTGAATGAGTTTGAAATCCGGGATTATTAAACCTGCAAAAGGGGAACTCAGTATTTATTTGGGCAGGTCACTCTTGGGAGCTTTCTTAGGAATAAGCAAGAACCTCAGAGGATGGATTTCCTGGTACCTCAGGAAATGCGGGAGCAGGGAGAACGTGCCGAAATGTAGAGCTTGGCTGCAAGTTGCAGAGCATGCAAAGGTAAAGGTTCTTCTGCATGGAAATGCAGGTCGCTGCTCAGTGACAGCAGGGTGGAAACAACTGGTACCGGAGCAGATCCCAAAGTAAATATTTGCTTTGTATTTGATTTTAGTGAGAGGAATATAAGGGCAACAGTAAAGAGGTAGTGGGGAAACGGTCTTTAGGAGCATCTCTTGCTGTTGGCAGGTTGGAGTTGCACTTTAATTGGTTCATCCTCCTGCTCTGCGGCTGTGTCCAGGCTGGACTCCCAGAAGAAACTGTGGGAAATCCTGGATCTAGTTCTGCTCTTTGATAGACCTGACAAATCACAGTGATGCCATGAGGAGGAAACAGTACTGAATACGACTGATCTAAGCAGTTTTTAATGCTTGACCCTCCCCATGCCAGTCATCTTTAACACAAACCTCAATACTAGGCGAGTTATTGCAACAAATTTTGAAGGAAAAGCACACGTACATGTGAGGGGAAAAATCACATAATATCACCAAAAATAGGTTGTGCTGGTCTAGTTCGTTCTGTTGATCTCGGCTGGTCTTCTGCTCTTAGGTAATCTCCTATAGTGTCCTCTTCTAAAAGCTTTAGAATGACTAAATCTGGATTTCATTCATTAAGCAAATCAAATAATGACAAATATTTAATTTGTTGTTTCATTAGCAAGCCAACCAGCATTAAACTTTGGGATTTATTAAGGCAAAGTGTATCAGATACAAAAGGCTGAAGAATTGGGTGAATTCGTGAAGGAGAAATGAAACGTAACCCTGCAAGGAGGTGATGGTGCCTGTTGGGACGAGGCTGCTGCTTGGGGCCACATTACGGCCTGGGTCAGTGCTGGGCTCCTGGGCGATGGGGACCTTTGATCAGGCACATTCAGCCTCGTGTTGGGCTCCCGTTAATTAGTAAAGGAGCTGCCTGAAGTGGGCCCTGCTCAGAGGGGACGTCATCGTGCTCGAAGGAGACGGTCAGTGGCTTTTTAAAGGATCCGTTTTGAAACTAATCCGGCTTAGCGCTTTCATGGGTCAGGGTGAGAATGACTATTAAGGGAACGCGTTCCCGGGAGACATGGTGGATGGGGTCAGTGCTAGGGAAGAGCAGAGTTTTTCCTAGGAAATGAGATACTGAGCACGAGGCGAGTTGGAATCGGGATGAAATCTGGGGCCATGAAGTGCAGCGTTACAGCGTGACTGTTTGTCACAGCTTCTGGTAAAGCCAGCCCTTCGGAAAGGGCCATTGAGAAGCAGCTTCATGTCGCCCTGCAAGGCAGTTTAGTTTGGGGGAAACATGGGAAGGAGAAGAAAGGAATTCAGGAAATCAAACTAAACAGGCACAGAGGTGAGCTGGTTGGATGCTCAGAAAAATAGAGTGGTTATTTTGCACAAGGAGACTAAGAAAGAGAGTTTGCCTTTTTTATTTTAATCTAGCAGAAACAGAAAGATTTAGAGTTGTGAGGTTGTGGAAGACTTTGTGTTAGGTCTTCTGCTGTCAAAAAATGACCTACTTTTAAGATAGAAAAATATGTGAGGGTTGTTAAATAAGGCAGTGCCTGCAATAGCATGAGCGTGGACTTGGTGAGATCATGTCCAAAAAAATGATATTTTTTCTTTATTGTGTTCTGTGTAGGTGAGTAAGAAAGGAGCCCAAAAAGTGAACTAAAAAGATCTGGTGTCAGGTCTCCTAAGTCTGTTTAAGGTAACATATGTCATCATGATACCTGAAGGTGATTGGAGATGCCAATACCAGTTCTGCAGAATTCAAGGTCCCTTTCAAGGAAGTTTCAACTGCTTTAAAGAAATTAAGCCAGAACATACACAAGTTAGATTAGCTAGGTCTGCTTGAAGAAGTACTCCCCATCTTTTCACAATCAAGTTTCTGCTATCAAGTTGCATGGTGTATTTTGCTTTAGAAATCCTACTATCAAAGTTTACTGCCACAGACAATGTTATTTTGTAAAAATGAAATAATGTCTTCCGTCCTTTTCACCACTTCTGTAAATAGAAGTTGCTGTGTGGTTTTAATTCACGGTTGCCTAAATCACTTAAAATCTCTGTGTGCCTCCTTCTAAAGGATTTCTGTATATGATTTCCATACTTGAATGTGAAAACCTAACTGTTTTTTATCAGTTCTAATGCTACCAACATTCGTTGATACTTTCTGGAGACATTTGTTACGAAAGTAAAATAAATTTCCAGAATAAGATTCCTCCCTGGGAAATAACTGCAGTGAAAATTGAGTAGTGATTCTGGTTTTCTCCCTGCCCATCCCCACAAGTCTCAGTAATCTGTGTCTTTTAGACTCTGAGCTTTTTAAACAACTGTTCTGCCACCTCCTTTTGTTAATTGTCGTCTGGAATACGGGGAGCGACCGCTCTTCAGGTGCGTGCTGATAGCGAGTGCTCCCGCGCCCTTCCGCTTATCTTGCATTAATGTAAGAGATTTTACTTGTACCTCTCTGGTCTCAACTGCTCAAGATGAGAACACAGAACTATTAAATTTTCAGTAGACCCGTAATGAG
This sequence comes from Crypturellus undulatus, assembly GCA_013389825.1. Lineage (NCBI taxonomy): Eukaryota > Metazoa > Chordata > Aves > Tinamiformes > Tinamidae > Crypturellus > Crypturellus undulatus. The sequence goes on from VWPW01001682.1 coordinate 200,479, forward strand.
AGTGACATGAGGGAAATGAATCTCTAGTGAAGGAAAACGTTTTGCAATGAAAGCTTTAGCGGTTAACCTTGTAGGAACAGCGCTCATTTAGAAGAGTCACGTTTTCTAGGTCTTCCCTGAATTACAGGGAATTGATGGAGGTGGGGAAGGATAGGAGCAAAGTGGAGACAGGAAAATCTCTTCAGAAGAAACCTTGATGTTTAGTGTCCAGAGATGGTTAGTTAAGTGTGGAGGTTGTCCTCTACTAGGGTTTACTATTTACTTTTAACTTGTGTATATTACTTAATTAGTGCTTCAAATCTCTTGTCTCCTTAAATGATGATGTTTTGAAATCTAGACAAAATAAGTATATATACGTACAAATACTTGAGGGGAGAATGTAGGGAGGGTGAGGCCAAACTCTTCTTGGTGGTGGCCAGTGACAGGACAAGGGGTAATGGGTACAAGTTGAAACACAGCAAGCTCCATCTCCAGATGAGGAAGAACTTCTTTCCTGTGGGGGTGACAGAGCCCTGGCACAGGCTGCCCAGAGAGGCTGTGGAGTCTCCTTCTCTGGAGATCTTCCAAACCCACCTGGATGCCACCCTGTGCCTCGTGCTCTGGGTGTCCCTGCTGGAGCAGGGAGTTGGACTAGATGGTTTCTAGAGGTCCTTTCAACCTCAACCATTCTATGATTCTGTGGAAAGGTAATAATGTAGTGCTGCCCTGGCTTTGCCTAGCGAAGGGGGTTGGTCTCAAAGTTTCGTTATCAGATTTCCATTTCCAGGACTGGGCAGTAAGAATGGATCACAAGTTTCCTTGGCTAGATTGAATATTTGCTCTTGTCTAAGCGGGTCGGGATAGATTGGTGGTAGGGAGGTCGGATCAGCATTTTCAGTAGAAAAAATAATCAGGAGAGTTAATGAGAAATTGTACATGGTCAGCTGTACAGAAACCCACGTTGAAGCAATCTTTCCTACTTTATTTTTCTGTTCTTTGCAGGTATTCCTGTTTGTACGCAGAAGACATTTCTGTTGCTTTCTCTGCAACCCTACCTTAGTCTGCACTTAAAGTAGAAGTTTAGGGAGCCTAATGCAGATAACTGAAAGATTTTTGTTGAATCTCCTTGCAAGGAGGTGGGAATATTCTCCTCAAACAATTTTTGCTGTCTATCAGTCAGTGTATTGTGTGTGCTAGACATATTTCAAGGAATTCCAGGGTGTTCTCAGCATGCTACCCTGGGAAAAATAGTGATTATAGAGGAGGCTATGATCAAGGGATATTAATTTTAAATGTCTCCATTGACCACTACTTCCCAATTTTTGTTATAGGGTACTTCTTGGATATCAGACTTTGGGTAAGTATCCAAAGGCAAAATACCAGTGCAGACGAAAGTGACTGGCATGTTTAGGGTGCTAGGAAACTTTGTTCTTTGAACAGATTTATATCAGCTATTAATTTATTCAAATATCTTTGTTCTCTTATTAAAATGGAGAAAAGGATGTTTTTAGGTACAGAATTTAGTGGAGGGGGGAGTGATTTTGATGACTGTTGACTTAATCAGATGCAAACTGGGAGGGGAGCTGAAAGAGGGATAGATGATAGTTCTTAGAGATGGAAATCCATGTTCTTCATCTATAAAGTCCTAGTTCTGAGCTTTCCAAATTAGCTGAACTAGAGTAAGATAAATAAGATAAAATGGATGCCTAGGCAGAAGGTTTTATCTTGTTGACTCCCTTATATTTCTGTCAAGATAAGTGTTATCTTTTGATAGGTTTGTATGTCATTCTGTATTCAGCACCCAACATGTTGCTTTTGGTAACATAGTATGAGGATACCTACAATCCCTTCACATCTTACTGCCTGAGGGGAGCAGGGGAAAAAAAAAAAAAAAGAAAAAAAAAAAAAAAGAAACACCAAGTATTCCTGCTTGGTTTGCTGTGAGTACCCTGGACACATAAGTGGGTAAACATGCGTCAGATTGTAAGTTAAGTTCCTTATGGTAGTGTTGAAGAATGGACTGGCATTATACTGTGGCTTGAGTCTTCCAGCATGCACAACTCCATGGACAAAAGGCAAGAGAAGGCCAGGAGAAACTGCCTTCTTGTGGAACCGCAGCGCGTTCCCTTCAAGTCCAGGAGACTTCTGGAGAAGTAAAAGGCGACTTTCAAACTTGTCATTTTCACTTGTCATTTCAGGATGAGTAATTCATAAATACAATCAACATAACTTGATTACTGCACTTTGCAATCAAAATGCCTAATTGTATGTGTTCTAAAGAATTTTAAATATGAACTTACTTTTGATGTGAAACTGAAGAGAACTGTGAATTCCTCTAAAGGTAATTGATACTTAAAAGGATAAATTATTCCTTCGAAAGGAGGAGGATTCACAAAGATGACTTCTCATAATGTTTTTACACACGAAGGAACATTTTGGGTGACTTGGGTAACCTGGGATTGAAGACTTTGTGCTTCTGAGCAGTAACACACAGGCAGAGTAAAGCAGAACTTAAACTGATGACACTGAGGAAGTGCTAACTCTCTTGCTCAAAAGCATTTTCAGAGCAGTATAGAATTGCTTACTTAAAACCATCTTTTATCTGTCTCTGGGCTATTAACAGCGTTTGATTTGTTCTGGCTGATACGGACAAAACAGAATTCAAAGCCACCATATGTTCTCTCTTCTGTATGAATTGTGCAGTTAAAAATTACTTATTAAGACAGTATCTTAACAGCACTAAATTTAATAGCGTGTGCTTGTAAATATGTCTAATATCTCCTGCTTTAGCATGTAGTGAGGGGAATATAGTTATATTATTGGCTAAACATATCTGGAAGGGGGTTGGCCATATGGTTCTAAATCTGTTTTAATATAATTATCTCTTTTAACTTAAAAAATAAAAAAACATTCCCTAAGAGTTGATTGACATTCTTCTCCGTAGAGCACCCTCACTGCTGATTAGAGGTGTGGAAATAGTAATTTGTTCTAGCATTTAGAAACTTGATTAGACCTCTAATGAAATGGAGCGCCTACACGCTGTCTAAATACTCTACCTGACACCAGTTGGATCTCATCCAAGGCGAAAGAGTGCTCGAAACGTTGCTCTACTACGATATGTTTTGTGTCTTAAAATCAACGGTTCTGCCTGCGTGCAAATCCCCATGGGCTGTTTAGCCAGCAGGAGTGAACCGTGGCCCTCCCTGAAGTCAGCGTAGGGGTTTGATTGTGCTGAGCATTCACCACCTTCCTGCAATAACGAGATTAGAATTACAAATTAAGGCAATCGGTTTTTACAGGAATACCCATACTCTGTAGCTCTGTAAATTATACAAAATCTTAAAATTGTTCTGCACATATGTTACATGTGTAAAGTAGAAGCATGCTGGTCGGACTTGCAAACTGCCACTGTTCTTATATGGTAATAACTCAATTAAAAATGACTAAAATTAAAGCTTTGGAACTGCCACATCTGTCTTCTCTGAGCTGGCTTGTTCAGTTTCCTCCAAAGACTGATAGAAACAAGTGTTGGGTGTCCTGGCAGCTGCTCTAGCACCTGTATTTTTTTAAGTCCTCTTTAGCTCAGGTACATACACTTTTTGTTCCAGGATGCTGTTGCTGGAATATTCAGAATTGAGAATCCTTATTAGGATCCCATAACGGAAATGGTCTGTCCTCAGTTATAAAAAACAAACAAAAAACCCCTTAAAACTGCACTTTGAGTATATGAGGTTCATTAGTCAATGGTTCCTTTTCACTGATTAGCTTCCTGCTCTATAGCACCTTAGATCAGCTCTAATGCATCTGAACTGGGATCTTGCAGAGCTTTGGTTGTTTTTTTCATAGCTTTTTCTTTTGTTACCTCTGCCACTGTGGTCTCTGTTTTTACTCTTTGCAATCTCTGTGTTCGTAGAACTAAAATTGAACCAAACAAGCACCAACTCATTTAAGGCAGTTTAATGCTTCAGGAAACTTTGGAAAATATTCCCATCTCCCTTTCCTCCCAGGAAACCTAAGCAGACAGTTCAATTACAGGAGTATTTGAGTCTTGCCCACGTGATCGTAGTGGGAGAGCACAGGATGACAGGCTTTTAGACGGCGACACGAGGCGTCGTGCAGGCAGAACCTGCTTGGCAGTAAGTGCTTTTTATTCCAGCAGTTGAAGACTCGTCGTTTCGCTTTAATGCCAGGGCTGCTCAAGCCTTTGGAAGAAAAAGTGTGTTGGTTGAAAAGGTCAGCGGTTAATTAAAGGCTGAAGGATCCTTCCATCCAGGGTGCAGCTCCTGGGGGCAGGAGTTGTCTCCGGGTGCTAGTTGCAGGGCAGCCTTGGAGGAGAAGGGAGGCTTTGCTTGAGCCGACTTTCACACACAGCTTAAAAGATCAAAGTGGGAGTGGAGGGGCAGGAAGGTCTCCCTCTGCGTCCCCCTTTTAGGTCACCTGCGTGGCGTGTGAGATAAATAGGTCAAGTGGCTAAAGCTTTACCCAGCAGAAAGCTGCAGTTTGTTGCTGTTGGGCCTGGGACCCTTCTTTGGAGCGAGTTGTGCCTCCTGAGTGCCTGTAGCTGGCACCTGGCCACGCTGCGTGACTGATTTAGAGGCCCAGCCCTTGTTTTCGGTCTGTGTTTCCCAGGACCCCAGCACCACGCACTGTGCGGGCTAACTGCTCTTGGGGCAGGGTCGGGCTGGGCAAAGGAAACTGCTGTTGTGTGTCTCTGGGGAGCCGGGCCTGTGCTGATGCATAGCATTGACCTGGTTACTTCATACAGAAAAAGGTCGAGTATTGCTTCAGAACAGGTTATCCAAGCAGGATGTGGGGGTTTTATTATTATTATTATTTCTGGAGCATGGCAGTTTGGGGTGTTTTTTTAGGGATGCGTTGAGTAACTCTCAACCTAAAATGTCAATGAAATGTAGTCAGAAGTTTATTAGAAGAGTAGGCAGAAGTCTGAGTTAGACAGTAGAGTCAGTGAAATCCAAAGTTGGAGGTAAAAATCTGCAAAAATAACTGCATCTGGCTACAAATAACACTTCCTGCAGAAACAGCTGCTCTGTCCCTGGACGACGCGTCTCTTTATTTACATACAATAAGTTTGTGTAACAGTTGTGATCAGCATTTCTTTGAGCTTTGGCAGGAAAAAACGCGAGTCTTTTTTTTTTTAACCTAAGGTCTTTACTTTTGCCACCTCAGCCGAATGAAGTCAGTATATTTAGGAGATCATATCTTGGTAATGACTCACATAGGTAAGACCTAGGTTGAGATGAAAACATGCTTAAAACAAAAAAAAAGAGAGAGAAATTAAGAATAGGAAGAAACTGCCTGACTGCCCCTATCATTAGGGCATTTGCAGCAAGGGGATGGCTTTGGGAACCTAGGCCTAAAAGGGCTTCTTGTTTTCTAGAAAAGCTTTTCAATGGATTAACTGGTAAAATTCTGTGGGTCAGGTTAACACTGACTAAATGGGGTTTTAAGGGACTCTGGAGTTTCAGGCCTCAGACTGAGTTTTGATGTGGATAGCTTAGCTGAAGACTTTCATTATGAGATGGCATAGCTTATATTCTTCTCAGATACCAATGTAAATAAACATCATCCATGCCTCAGGTCTTGGGGAGAGTACCTATGTATGGGGAGAGTACCTATGTACCTATGTCTTAATTGTGCAGAGGTTTCTTTTTCTTGTTTGTTTTTCCTCCTTTCTTTCTAAATTCTGATGAACATCATCCAGATAAGAGAAAAAAACAGCATTTACTTCATAGAAGCAGCATTAGTAAACAACTGAAGTGTAATGTAGGTACAACTGTACTGAAGATGATGAAGTAAGTGAGCTGCTAGCATCCCTAGTGCAATAAAGTGCAATTATTGCTAGTGCAATAAAGTGCTTGCGCAAGTAACTAAGGAACTGTGTCTAATGTGAGTCGTGCAATGGCTGCTTTTACAATAGTCCCATTTAAATAAAATACCTCTCTGTTTTGTGGTGATGTCAATTCATATCTATATTAGAAAAGCACAGGATGGTTGAGGTCGGAAGGGACCTCTAGAGATCATCTAGCCCAACCCCTCTGCTCCAGCAGGGACACCCAGAGCACGGGGCACAGGGTGGCATCCAGGTGGATTTGGAAGATCTCCAGAGAAGGAGACTCCACAACTTCTCTGAGCAGCCTGTGCCAGGACTCTGTCACCCTCACAGAGGGCAATAAGTTTCATTTGTTTAATAACCCTTGTACAATACATTTGAATCAAATTGGAATTATTCATATAGCTAATGCAGGAGCATCAGAGCAGCTGTGCAGGAGGAGAGTTAAACCCAGTGCCCTGTATCTGACAGTGGCCAGAAGAAGGTGCTCAGAGAAGGGTATACGGAACAGAGTGAGTTTCTCATGGCAGTTCTGAGCCATCTTTGAGTCTGGGCGTTTGCAAGTTGAGGGCTTCCTGCATTGGAGGTGTTTTCTCCATGTTTAATAACTGTTCATGCATTTCTCCTCCATTAGAAGGAATAAAGTCCTTTGAATGCGCACGAACTTGAAACATCCGTGGCCTCTCAGTGCGAGGATTTCTGTGGCTTAGTTGCATGTTGCAGCAAAGATTTACAACCTGTATTGGAGCTTACCACCTGCTAGTCAGTCCTAATCCGTTCTTTGGAAGTGGTAACAGCCCCGCGTGCGTGGCCTGTGACAGCCAGCAGGAATCAGTCAGAGTGTCCTGACAGGTTTGTGATCACGAGCTCAGCAGTTCGGAGCTGCTGTCGGAGGCACGAGGTGCTTATCCCTCTGTGCAAGCGCATCAGGGAGCTGCTGGGGATCCAGTGCAGCCCTGAACACACTGCCTCCTTTTTTTAATGATCTCCATGAGAGGATTTGTTTTTCTGAATTTTGGCAAGTTCCTTTTGTGACTCCTAAGATAGTTCTTGCACATGTATCTAAAATAACTGGTATGATCATTTAGTACATAAAATCTGTGGAAAAAGCATGATTCTGCCATCTGCATGATTTTCCGATTTCTCAGAATAGAACTCTGTTTCATATAGTACCTACTAAATGGAAGATGTTTGGAAGCTTTTTTTTCTTCTCCTTTTTTTCTTCTTTTCCTGCAGCAGTGTGTGCTGGGGCAGTATTTGTTTGTTCACCAGTAGTTTTTATCAAGCTGAAAACACTAGAAAGACCCTCCAAGAGGGGAATGTAGCCTGGGGGATAGGATGAATTTACTTCCTGAGAGTGTTGGACTCTAGGAATTTACCTTTTTCCTTGTTTTGAAAGGAAACTTGCTCCTTTTTATATGCAGCAAACTGTTTTAGCATTAAACCTTCTGCTTAAATATCATGATTAGATGTTTTTTCATGAGTTGGCTGAATGCAGGAAACAGCTGTGTCCCTTGCTTTCCGCATTGAAGAGAACAGCTGGAAGAAGCAAGAGCTATACCTTGACAGTGACTATGGTGACACACTTTTATAGTGAAGTATTTGGTGAAAAGTAGTTAGAGATGATTGGAAGGACGGGCATGGTGGGCCCTCACGTGGTGGGCAAGGGATGCCCAACATGGTGGAGCATCTCATAGCTGCAATTCAAACGGTTTGCTTGTCGTCTTGCCTTGTGTTAAATTTTGTGGTGCATTCCTGTGCTTTACTAAGTCAGCTTTTTCTGTACATGATAGCTAGTAGACATTATGCAGTGTTGGACAGTAGTCATGAGCATGGCTTGATTTCAGCCAGCAAAATGCTTGGTGTAACCAGGACACAAGGGTAACCGTGTTGCTTCCCGTGTTTTCCTTTCTAGTTTGAACTGCTTGCGCAAGAGAGAGTTTTTGGGAGGTGGTAGGGAGGTCAGAGCCCAGCTTCCTCCCCTGCGACTGCACCGGGATTGAGATGCTAATCAGAGGAGGAGACTGTTATTTTTATTTTTTTCTTTTTATTAAATTGCAAAGATACGACCTTGCATGCTTGTTCTGAACAGATCTCTTTATTATATTATTATGTCTAAGCTGTCTTGCTTCATTGTGCCCAGTAAAAACTCAGCAGTGACTGAATTAACGCCCATCTAGCTGTTCAATCAAGCACGTTGTGCAGATGAGGTCCACAACCCACTGGACTTACTGCTGCTGGCCAAGGACTTATTTAAAGCTATTTTTAAATATATCTGGAAGAGCTGCAGCTGTGCTAGTGCCTGCAGTGCAGACTAAACCTTGAGAGTTTTATCTTTGGTAAGGTCTAAATCCTAATGTTTAAAGTCACGCTGTGCCTGACTTGTGTCTTGCTGTGCTCCATTTCAATGAATGTGATGGCAGTGCCAAAGAGGAGAGATGAGAGAATGCAGCTTTGATGCCCGTCTATGTTTCAGCACTCTGTCTACTTTTATAGTAACTTACAGCTAAGTGCACCTAGCTGGAAATCCTGTAATATAATGATTTCTGCTGGAATAGCATAACACTTGAAGATGGTCCCATGGGAATTGCAATGAAGTCTGTTAAAGATTTTCTTTAAAATACATTGCTGGAGCATATTAATGTTTACTACTTGTATATTAATGTTACATTTCGAACATTTGTATTTTAAATAAAAAGAAGTATCAGCACCTTTCTTCACAGTATTATGATGCCATTATGTATTTACGTTATGGGTGATACCATTCAAATGTGCTTGCTTACAAGGCATGTACTTCCAAGCACTACTGCTATTAAAAATTCAGCTGAGCATTCTTAGGAAGCAGTTCTGCCAGAGATGCATGATGGATTTGCATAACCCTAGGGGCATTTCTTTCATATATATATATGTGTGTGTGTGTGTGTGTGTGTGTGAGTGGGTATATATGTGTATATATATCTCTGCTAGTTATGTCTCTCAGATTGGCAATGTTCCTATTAAACATGTGAATCAGCTGAAGTATTTAACCGTTCAGTCACTGCACGGTAGAGAGACGTGGCTATCAGCGGGTAACCTAGGTGTTAAATGAGGCCTGTCGAAGCACTTCTGTTTTATCTGTGTGTTTGTTAGGGTTTACTCTCCCTGCTGGTGCTGACTTGCTGCAGGGCTGGGATGAGCAAATCTGCACGTCCTCACCTTGCAGGAGGGCCAAGGCCACGCGTGTAGCCATGGTGCTGTCCTTGCCCACGCTGCGCATGCGGCTCCAAAGCTGGGCACAGCGAAACGAGGCCTCGTTAGACGGGCTGTGCACAGCCCGCATGTTCAGGGATGTGGCCTTCCTCATGAGGCGGGTGAACTCATGCAGCTGGGCCAAGCTAGTGGCTTCAAGCTGCGTTCTCCAACTAGAAACATTGCTCTGTCTCCATACTTCAATCTTGGCCTAATTCTGAAGGTGGGAGCAGGCTAGTGTACAGAAAGAACAAATACCGTTTTGAACCACCGAAATTTCCCTTTGTAAATTTGGCCTTGGTATCTGATGCTGTTGAAATGCAGGAAATTTTCTTCTGCTCTGATCTTAGGATTTTAAGCCATCTTCAGACACACTAGGTCATCTCCTGTCCGGAGGGTGTTTTTAGGCAGCCTACCAGGTGGTTCACATCTTGCATAGCTCTAGCTCCCCGCTTCTGGCCCAATTTCCCTGGTTTCCTCTAGAGTCCATGGAAGAAGAACAAGCCTTTCTGGAGCACAACTGATCTCATCCTCAGTTAGACTTCAGCTTTCCTTCTGAGCTGTGCAGTGACTGACTTGTGTTTGGGTATGTGCCTTGTAGATGTCTGCATCTGATCAAGTGAATTTTAAAAACCCTTGGTATCTGATAACGAGTGAGGCATGGGTAAGAACTGATATTTTGAGATTTGGCTCAAATGATATGGAAGCGAATCTCTAGTAACAAGTAAATAGAAGAAGTGGCTGTGGTATCTCACCCTTTCCATATGTTAAGCCTTGGTGTTTGATAGCATGTTTTAGTTGAGTACATCTTGACATGAAGATTTTCCTATCTGTCTGCTGAGACATCTGAGCCTTACTTTCTCAGGTGTGTTCTCTACTTCAGTTACAAGAACATGAAGTTGTAGCCCTCCCTTTTACTTGATGTGTTCAGTTTTTTTTCTGTCAAAAAAAGACAGAATACAGTTGGCTTCTTAAATAAGGAGGTGTTTGGAGTAAACCCATTACTCTGATGTTTGACTTGCAGTCTTTGCCTGCCTGCTTCCATTTGCAGTTGTATGTTGGTTAATAGCTGTAAATAACTTGAAAATTACCTCCAGGACAGAGTGAGTGGTGCAACCCTAGCATGACTGAAAGTGGATGTAGACATAGGTTTTATTTATGTAAAAAGAAGATAGGCTAATCTGCTAGCAACAGCGTGTTCACTTCTGAGCTTTTCTTCTTGAGGTTGAATGTATCAGATACATTTGACAAACTCCTGTTGGACTCTGCTGTCTGGCCATTCATCACAGGCTAGGTAGAATTTGCTGCCCTTTGGTTTGTGGTTAGCGTGGACTGTGTTTTTCATAGCGGGTAGAGGGATGGGAACGTGGGATAGGCTTCCTTTTATTGTGTGAAATCCAAAAGCCCGGGAACCTGTTACCAAAACAAACCTTCCACCCTGATTGTGCTTCCCTGGCTGCCTTCCCAGCTCCCTGCACCACTTCATCAGACGTCAAGCACAAAGATGCCAGTTTCTTAATGTTGAAAGTGGCTGTTTTAACTGTTTTGAAATACTGTTCCATAAAAACAGTCCTACAGCTTGACTTCCTCTGATAATTTTCATCTTATCGCTTAGTTTGCATTTTTGGAGTCTGCTAAGAGGAAGAAAACATTGCAAAATCACATGAAGTACCATTAACAAATGACCGTATGCCAGGGCTCCTATCTGTGAACTCTAACATTTTGACGTTGTTTGCTCTGAACATGTCTTTTATTGCTTCTGGAGATACGTACTAGGTTTATTTATAGGAATGGGTTCATCTCGGAGAAGTTTGTACACTGTCAAAAAACAAAATGCTGTGTTTTAATACTTCCTTTTTCTTATTTGAATGTGTTTTGAAAGACACTGATGTTTATGCTTTTAATGTGTAGTTACGTTTTTTGAAATTTCAGCACAAACCTTAATTTGAGGTGGATTGTGGCTATGGATCCTGAAATCTTTTTTTCCCTCATAAAATGCCGTAAATACTTCTCTTAAAACTGACAAATCAACAAATATTTCCTAATAAGTTTCAGAATTTCACAGGTTTGTATCTGCATTTCTTTTTCTCCATTAGCTCCTCCAAGTAGTACTCAGTTGTGAAGACAAGTGGGTTGCGGTTGGTATGTTTTTCTCAGTGAATAGAGCTGTTTGTAGCTTTAAATTTAGTATTTAGCCTCTGTAGGTTTATGAAGAGTATTGAGAATTCTTCTTAAAATGAATTGAATGCATCATGAACTTCTGTCACATTCCTGAACTTGAATCCAACTTCGCTTGAAGTTGGATTGATAAATTAAAATGCAACTTGATATATGTAGAAATTGGAGAAAAAAAACTCTCTCATCTCAAGAAAGGATTTGAGTAATAATAGAAGTTATGACACTATATGACACTATCAGTGTTCAGATAACAAAAAAAAAAAAAAAAAGGTATTTTGCCTTACTTTCTGCTCTTTTCCATGAGGGTAAAATAAGCAGGCAGTTCAGTATAATTATTGAAAACTAGAGCATTTGACTGCAATCCGGATATGTGGAGGTTTATGCAGTCCTCAGAATCCAAGAATGGACACTGGCAAGGTAATTACAGAGCAGTAACAGAGTANAGAAGTTATTACACTATATGACACTATCAGTGTTCAGGTAGCAAAAAAAAAAAAAAAAAAGGTATTTTGCCTTACTTTCTGCTCTTTTCCATGAGGGTAAAATAAGCAGGCAGTTCAGTATAATTATTGAAAACTAGAGCATTTGACTGCAATCCGGATATGTGGAGGTTTATGCAGTCCTCAGAATCCAAGAATGGACACTGGCAAGGTAATTACAGAGCAGTAACAGAGTAGTAGAAGCCATTTTGGAGGCAGGTTTTATCCAGAAGCAGCAAATAGTCCTGCTGGTGCCACATGAACTAGAAAACAAAGCGTCTATCCATCTTGAACCGAAACAGTGAGTCCATGTGGTGGAATGGGCACGTTGGGTCTCTGAAAAGCTGTAAGAGCTAAGAGCCCAGCATGGCCTTTAGGTATCATTTGGGATGCACAAGGCACCACGGGACATCCTGGGGAGCAGAGCAGCAGATGCTCTGCAGAGCTGTGGGAAGCTCCTTCCCTCCTGGAACAACAGCTGGTCTCCCCTCGGATGCTCTTGGGTGACTTGGAGGACACTGGGTCCATATAGTTGTGCTGCTAAGCCTTGTGCTCAATCCCTGCTGTGAAAGGGTGAAGTCACCTGGCTTAAATGCGGACATGGACATTTAGGTGTCTTTATCTAGGTTGAGGTCTTCCGATTTTTCCTAAGGTACTAATGTGTATTATACTGTCACAGATCACTGGATTTAAATAACCAAGATCTTTAGAAATGCTAGATGATGGCAAAATCGCTAGTAGATTGTAATGTAAGAAAAGGTAAAAAGATCTTTCTGTCAAGAAAATGATAAGCATGAAGTTTGTGGCTGCATAATATTATTGCAAGAGGACATTACAGGCTTCTCAGAGTAGTAAGTAATAAAATTTTGAACATGGAAATCTTCTAGAAAACCATTATATTTCAAAATTTGACCTTGCTGAACTTAATCAAGTCCTGAACAAAAGTTGAAGCATTTTATTAGTGCTGTAAATTATTACTTTTTAGGCAGCATGATTTGGTATTTGGAAGATGCAATTGTGGCAGTTTTTGGAAATTGTCAGCTAGACTAAATGTAGTCTGTATTGGGACTGAGTAAAATAGAGGGATATTAGTCCCTCTTTAAAGGTCTACTCAGAGGGGAAAAACAAGACTGGATAATGGCAATTGTCAAAATTAGCAGCAAAGCCTTATTCTTTGGTTACAAAAAATGTCACTTCACTACTTCAATCTTCTTTTTATATATTTTTTTTTATTTTGGTTGAGTTTCTCTTTTAAGTAGCAATCAGAAGCTGATATGGGATATGAGGTAGAGCATAACTGAGCAACACTGACTGCAGTGCACATTGTACCAGAGCATTCACAGCATTGAGTACTTTAGGGAAATTTTAAAAGGGTAGATGTTTAATATCTCATGAAAATGTTTGTCTGTATGCTAAATCACAAAGATGTGTGTGTATATGCACATTTTTATGAAGTGTAGAGTGACTTAAGAGGCAATTTAGTAAATTGAATTAAAATACATATGCTTTTAGTGCTTTTCTGGTGGGAAGACAATAAAACATGAATAGGTAAATAAGCCTAAACCAGGCACTTCTCTAAGGCCCTGTGCTGGGAACTTGCAGGTATATAGAAATGACGTACACAAAGTGCCAATAAAATGAAAAAAAATAAACCAAACCCAGAAATGTGAGTAAAGTCAGTAAGTGTAATAAAATGCTTGAAAGGTGGTGGATATGAGGGACTAGATGGAGTCTGCTGAACTAATAGAGATGTAATTTAATCTTTGTCCTTCAGCACTCTAAAATACTGTAAAGACTTTGCTCTTGCAAAGAGTGCGAGCCCAGAATGGCCTTGGCAAAGGTAGGACTGTCTGAGGAAGAAGTATCGTAAAGCAGCAGAAAAACAGAGTCATAAACCAGAGTATCCTCTGGAAGCCGCGTCTGGAAGAGGATCAGGCAGTCTGGCCATGGAACAGCAGGCTAGCTCTTGGAAATGCGAGCGTTTAATGATTTGGTTTTTAATAAATAATGATTACCTGGATGCCAGAGGAGACCCTAAGAGTCAAAAATACATCCCCAGCACTAGTATGGCTTAGAGGTTAAAATAAAACCTGTCGGGGCCACATTACTGTAGTGTGTGTGTGGGGAGGGCTTGAGGGGAGTGATAGTAAGTGTATGTAACAAATAAGATATGCATTGGTATCTTTTCCCTGAAAAACTTTCTTGTTAAACAGAAACTTCAAAAGGTGCCTGCTGCTCCTCAGGAGGGGCTGGTTTTGGGGTGCTGTTAGGATTTACACTTGTTCAAGTGCTGTTTGTTAGACCAGTGCATTCCCTGCGGCTGGACCGCGTTGGCCATTCAGCGGCTCCGCGCCGCTGCGGGCGTCAAGGCCCTCGCCCAACCAGCCGCTCGATCCGCTCCGCCAGCTCACAGCTCCCTTCTGTGCTGCCTCACGCAAAATTAGCCTCCTTTTTACTATGCTGGCTAAAAATAAGTGTTTCTTTTAAAGCCCTGGAGCGGAGTGACTCACATGCTCGAGGGGAGGAAGGCAGCTCTATTTCCCTGCACCCAGGGCTTCGGAGAGGAGGCTGCGGGATCCCTGCAGGGCGCAGGCCATGTCCCCAGCCCGGGCCTGCTGCCTTTGCTGCCTTGGTTGGTGCCATCCGCCCGCCGCTTGACATGGGGGCCATAACTGAAAATAAAACCTGGGGGCCTTTGGCAGGGCTCAGCAGGAATGGAGATGTGCCGCACGCTCCAAGCACCAAGGATCTTTGGGTTTGTAAGGGTTAAATTCACACTGTGGGCTCACGGTGCCACTGGAAGACTAGCTGCAGGACACGGGGCCAGCTCCAACTGGGCCCCTCTCCGGGCAGCCCTTCCCTGACTCCGTTTTCTCTGCGCCTCTTTGAAGCTCCTCTTTGTCTGTCTCCTTTCGAAGAAGCACCCCCCGAAAAAGACTCTAATTTTCATGTAAATGGGGCTGGTTGCCAACCTTTTAAGATACTTATTCATAGGACGACAATGTGTTTATGGAGGAACACGCAGCAGAAAATGGCTCATATATGTGCGTGTGGTGTTGTGGTTGCTCAGCAACCCTTCTCGTGGCTCAGTCGCTTAGCATAAGAATCCAATTTCAAATAAGATATTTGGGGACCCTGGTTAACTTAGTATGCAGTAGCGAGCCTAACCTGTAAAGACGAGTCGGACAGGAAATTGAATCAGCTTCCCTGGGAAACAATAAGCTTTGCAAGAAGAATTTGTGTTACGAAGGGCCATATAGCTCAAATGTTGCTTTCTCTCCAACTCCCATATGTATTTTTTCATATCTAGTTGCTGGATAGATCTTAAATCACTGCTAAATGCTAGTGATCTAAATCACTACCCACTCTGATAATGGATGCCCAGAAACAGTGGCTATTATCTCAAGTCTAAGAAAGCCAACGTTACTTAATGCTTGTACACTTCCCATGTTTTTATTAATAGTAGCCTGAGAACTTGTATAATGAGGTTCCTTATGCTCCTGTTCTTGTCACAGGCCTGTTTTAAACAGTTTTACTAAAATACGCTCTTTCTCTTGAAGAGAGAATAATCTGTGCTGACGGAAGGACATATATACAAATATTGTATATGTGTGTATATACATATATAAATATGTATATATTTGTATGTGTATACAAACACATTTTTCATATTTTTCTTAAAAAAAAAAAAAGCTTCTTAAAAGCATACTGTAATTAGACTCATTAGCTTGAATTTTCTTTCTTTTTTTTCCAAACTTTTTTCTTAAAACCCAAAAGGAACTGGATTTTGTCCTTTGTGAATATATATTAAGCTAAGTTAAATTATATTAAACTAATTTTTTATGTTGGACTGTCTCCTTTACTTTGTTAGCATTCACATAGATGAGTTGGAGATCCTTCCCTCCTTGGTGCTCGAGCACTCTCGGAGCGCTGTTCCTCCGCAGCAGTAGCCTGTCCGAGCTTCAAAGTTCAACAACAGTCCTGTTGAATGGGGAGAATAGGCAGCGAAGGTCCTGCTGCATGGAGTGCTTGCAGGTTTGGGGCCAGGGCTGGCCTAGATGACCAGCTTTATGGAGCCTGAAAAGGCAGGATACAGGTCAGACAGCAGAATGGAGAAATCAGTGGTTCAGCTCTATTTTAGACCTGAGCTGGAGCCAAAGGCTAAAGATGTTCAGCTGTCCAAGTGTCTCTCTCGCACAAGCTGTTTCCTCCAGATTATTCAATGTGGAATGAAGGCTTTTAAAATCTAATATTAGGTTAACCTTCAAAAATCACACAGCATACATCCTCAATAGAAATCTTGGAAAAAGCTTTTTCCATGTTGACAAAAATGACTTACTGCTAACAAAAAAAGAAAGTGTTTAATACAGAGATATCTTCCTGTGCCTTGTGTAGCTATATGAAAAAGAGGTTGCATATGCATATATCCAGTCTGCATACATCTTTTTTTAATTACTTTAGGTTGCAAACAGTTGATTCATTAGAAGAATTTGATGTACTGTAGGCCTGTGACAGTAGGCAGTTGTTACAGTAAGTCATCTCCTGATTACTTGATTTCACACAATGGTTCAGCTTATTTCAGAAAGAGAGAAGAACATGCGTGAGTGCATTCTTCATCTTTTAGCAGCTAATTATTTCAAAGCAACAAATCTAATTGTCAAGGGAGACTTTGTTTTGGAGTATCTTTCCTGAGCGATCTATGCTGACTTTTGCATGCTTTCTCATACACTAATTTTGAAAGGATGGGATTTTTTTTTTTTTTTTTTTTTAGCCAAATAGGACAGTTACTAGGTTTTTAGTGTCTTATTTTCCTGTGTTGAAATCTGTGGCAGACCAGTACTGTTGTTTATATTCATGGCCATTAAATTTAAGCTTCTCTGGTAGAATTGCCGAGATATGTAATGGTCATTGGTATGGAAAAGCTTACATTTTATGTTAGGGGCATGAAATATTTGGTATGCAAATGTGATATAGTTGCTGATGGATAACATTAACACTGCAGTGTAATTAGTGACTTTAGAAAACGTGCAGCCAGAGTTTTCAGGAGCGTGAATATAACCGCGAAGGAAAAGAATAGAGACAAACTGTGCCAGGGGAAACCTCAGTCAGACATTAGGGAAAACTTTTTAATGACGAGAGGAGTCAGTCCCTGAACCTAGTGACCTGCTCTCGGAGGTCTTTCAGAGCGGACACGGGTGGGCAGTGCAGGAGAAAGTGCCGATCTTGCCCCCGAGTCAACCTCTCAAGGATCCTTTCCACCCTCTGCCCATCAGTGGCGACTGTGTTAAGACCTCTAGACTCTCAGCTCAGTCTCTTTGTTTGCTAATAAATCCAAAGGTCTTGATTACTGCTTTCTGCTTATTGTATATACTAAATGTATGATCCTCAAAGGGAAGTTGGTTTCTGCTGCTCTTTTAAGCCCTGTCTCTTCTTTAGGTGATGTTGATGCCCAAAGGCTGTGTCCCCTGTTTTGTTCCCTTCTGGATTCGACAGCTACACAACTTTGTCTTTCTGTTTTTTTTTTTTCCAAGCAGGTTCTTCAGTTGGTTCTTGCTGTTTTGCGGGAGCGGGGGGAAGCGAGGGTGCTTTTCATGCAAATATTTGGCACACAAAGCGCTTCTAAACTTCCAAACACTTAGATTCTAATTAGATCCTGATACTGAAGAAAACTGCTGCTTAATTTCATTTCCCAAGTGTTGCCTGTGCGCATACAGTGATAGATCTTCTCTTTCTTTTTTTTTTTTTTTTTGTCTTTTTTTCCACTTTGTTTTCTGTACTTCCATTCAATCCAACAAATTGTTAATTTTAATGTTGTGCCAGGTTGCGGATTGCCCTTCTTCGACCTGGTCTGTAAAGCAGTGGTGGTTAGATTCTTTACTTTTTTTTTTTGTTTGTTTTTTTTTATCTTGCTCAATAAGGCGCGGTTTCTTAGAGCGAAGAGCGGGGCAGCTCTCACGGATGTACTGTGGTGACCTCCTTGCTCCGGGAGCAGCCGGGTGGCCTTGGGGAGAGAAACGAGCCAAGGCCTTTAGGATCTAATCCGAGAAGATAAGGCGAGTTAATCTGTTGTTCTTGGATCTAGTAGAATTGCGTGCGTCTCTTGCAGGAGAAGAGAGTGCAAGTCTCTCCACCTTTAACAAGAGGACCAAGTGCCTTTATACCAGAGAACGAAGTAAGTGCGCGGCCCGGAGGGCTCTTAGCGAGGAGATGCTGGCGGCTCCAAACCCTGCACGAGTCCGTGTGAGCGGAAGGGAGGGTTTGTCAGGAGCAGGGGCTGGGATCCGACCTCCCCTTCCCTATGAGGGGGAAGGGGAGGCCTTCTCCCGCTGGGACACACATGAATGCTGCGTGTGCCGCTTTTGAGGGGTTATTACTTTAATGTCAGGCCTGGGGGGAGGCCTCTCCTCTTAATGATTATATAACTCTCAGAGCAGTGTCTGACCTTCAGTTTGAGAGAACCTAAAAATCTGGCTAACTTCACAGGTCACAGCTGTGGCTCTTAAGCGAATTTATGGTTGAAAGGCGCAGCATGACTTCAAACTCAAGATCTTTGTGCATGATTTAATATTCAGTTTAAACGTTGATTTGCAGCTTGCTACAGCTTTCCTGTAGTGTCGTTCTTTTCCCATGATATTAATCTCCACGGAGTATCATAGAATCATAGAGTCGTTAAAGCTGGAAGGGACCTCTAGAGGTCATCTAGTCCAACCTCCCTGCACACGCAGCGTCACCTAGAGCACATGGTATAGAGTGGCGTCCAAGCGGCTCTTGAAAGATCTCCAGAGAGGAAGATTCCACAGCCCCACAGCCTCTCTGTCACCCTCACTGTTAAAAAAAATTTTCCTTAAGTTCCTGTGGAACTTTTGGTGTTTCAGTTTGTGGCCATTACCTCTAGTTCTGTTGGTGACCACCACTGAAAAGAGGTTGGTCCCATCTTCTTCATTCCCTCCCTTGAAGTATTTATAGACACTGATCAGGTCCCCTCTCAGCCTTCTGTTCTTCAGGCTGAACAGGCCCAGCTCCCTCAGTCTCTCCTCGTAGGGCATGAATTATTTGGGGTGGCAAAGTATAAAAGTAGGTCCTTTTTTCTGTTCTATTTTTGAGTAGTTGCTAAAGCCAGGCAGTGTTCTCTGAATCTCTCTTTTCCTATACAGGGAAGGTTTGAGCCTAAAAACAGAACAAGTACAAAGCCTGCAATCAGGAAAATATAAGCAAAAGGTGATACAGTTTAAAATGAGTCCAACTTGTGAAGGGGATTTCCCCAACATGAAACAGGGACCTGAGATGCCAAACTTCCTAATGACTTTTTTTTTTTTTCTCATTAAGACAAGAATTGTGTGAAGAGGGGAAAAATAAAGATAATGAGAAAGATTGCATATAAAGTTTATGTTTATTGTTAATGAATTGACTGCAGAAATGATGTGCTTGGTAACTGGGGACAGCCGAGGGTATAGAAGGAAAGCGCTGAGTAGCCTTGAGCCAATAGTAACCCTGGAGAAAAACAGAACCTCCACCTGCAGCCGAGGTTCCTCAGGAAAAGGTTAATATCAAGAGCAAGTGTTGAAGACTGTTTGTTATGCAAGTGGCTGGTCTTTTCCCCCTGTTCCCTGGCTGTTAAATAATACAGTTGATAGATGTAATTGTAAATTAGTAGCACATTTAATGTCTCGCAAATCTTGATAAGTTAATTACAGAACATTGCTTTTATCAAAGCCTACTCTATTTTGATAATGAAAAGATTTTGATATGGACAGAGTAATGGGAACCTTTACAATTAGGTTGTTATTAAGGTGTCATAAGTCTTTATCAGGAGAACTGAGACAGCGTGTTTGTGAATCCATGGATGGTAATAAATCAGGAGGAGCTAAGTATACGACCTGAAGAGAACAGCAATACAGGTGGAGAAATTTCAGAAGGAATAGTGCTGCATATTGTGTGCCTAACAGAAGGAATAGTGCTGCCTAACATAGCAACAATGCAGTCCTGCAGGATTATATTGCAGCTTTGTCAGCATCGTTTCTTTTCCATCACTTGTACTGAGTTAAAAGGAAAGCTCCTGACAAACTGGAGATCAGAAATCTCAGCAGCACTGTAGCAGGACTGAAATGTAGTTTGCGTAAGAAATACCTGGAAGATGCATTTGCTGCAGAATAAGGGGTATTACTTACAGTGGAGTGAATGGTATGCCATAATATATATACATAGGTTTTGACACTAATGGATAGATAAACTCCTGGTGGTAAAAGTATTCTTAATGATAACTGAGGAGGCCTCTTTTTGGTCTAAAATGCAGAAAACCTGTTGTAGGGAAGAGCTATACATATAAAAATCATGAAGCTCCTTAGCTGGATATTTCTGTTTCTTCCCTTTTTTTTCTGGACCCACACGTAAAACAGGGAAATACAGTAGTGAGAAATGAAAATGCAGTTAAGTTGCTCACATTACTTTATATGTAATATAAACTCCTATGTAAAACTTAATTGAAGAATATTTGAGACAGTCTGTTCATCAGCCCATCATGAAGAAGGACAACTTGCTTTAAACAGAAGCAAATTCAACAAGAGAATGGTGTCTTGATAGTTTCAAGCAGTTTCTACCCTCATGTGCACTAAACTTGCTGAAGTGGGTTCCCATTCCATAGTGCTTTCAGTAATAACCTAGCTGGTTTAATACTGTGCAGTTTAAGAATAACTACTGTGTATTCTCGTCTTTTGCTTGTAACTTTAGTGATGAATGTGTTTCGAATGGCTGTTCTTGCTGATAAACACTGAGTAATAGCATTAATACTATGTCAAGGCTTGCACTCCAAGAGCTCCTCTGTTACTGTTGCATTTCATCTTGTGCCCAAGGTCCAGGTTGGCTGGAATAATTAAAGAACAGCTCTTGTTTAAAGAAAGCATTAAATTCCTGTTCTAAATAATGCTTGAATGTTATGGACAAATTAGCATTTGATCTCCTCTTCAATTATACAAACACAAAAGTAGTAGATTGCCAGACTGTTTCTGTAATTTGGCTACATAACCCAGTGCCTCTCCATTAATTTTGAAGTCTGTGGTAGGGCTGAGTGCTTAGGTGCTGTGTGTGTCTATACAGACTGACTTCCATAAAGATGTGACTTTCTTTTTAACTTCTGCTTCCTTCCATACAGATCTGACTTCAAGGGGTTAAGAGTTTACGCTCTGGGTTTTCATGGCACTTTATTAAAATTACTGGTGTATTGTGTTTATCAGTTCTCAATATACAAGATGTATTTATATGTGAATATTTGCACATATGCATGCACATACATTTTTATATATGCATACATATCTACAGAATTGGCTACAAGTTTGTGCAAAAGCAAACCTTTCATACTACAGCATGCTGCTGTCCATCTAAAGCATGGATACCTCTCAGTTAAATTTCTCTGTTTTATTTTTAAGGTTATGCAAGCAAATGGTTTGGATGAACGTACGAATCTTCTTGTGGAAGAATACTCTACATCTGGTCGCCTGGACAACATCACCCAGGTCATGAGTATTCACACTCAGTACCTGGAGTCTTTCCTCCGCAGCCAGTTCTATATGTTGCGCATGGATGGGCCCCTTCCACTGCCCTATAGGCACTACATTGCTATAATGGTGTGTACCAACAACCTACACACTCCTTTTCTGTCATTTAGGCTTTCATATATATATATTAAAAAAAAAGGAAAAATGTAGAAATTCAGAAGGGAAGGACTGGTGTGACATTTTAGGTAATGGGTGTATATGCATGAATATTTTTTGAAGTTGATTTTCATTTCAATAAAGCATATCTAGTCACAAGGTTTTCATTAAGAAGAGAGAATTGGCAAAGTAGGCTCTTTTTTATTGGTATCCTGCAGTGAGACCCTTCTTACATGCCCGTGGGAGTGATTGTAACCACCAGAGCATAGCAATAGGGTGAGAGGCTCAAGAGACTCAAGTTATAAGTTTCAGATAGACACGAGGAAAAACAGTGTTCACCATGAGGATGGTGAAACATTGGAACTGGGCCCAGCAGAGCTTGTAGGGTCTCCAGGGATTAAGATCTTGTCTAGGCAAAGCTCCAAGCAACCTGGTTGAGGATTGCCCTACTGTGGGTTGGAGCAGATGAACCACAGAGATCCCTTGAAACCTAAGTTAGATTTGGTGATTCAAAGTAAAGTAGTCAGACTTTTTGTTGTTGTTGTTGTTTAAATTGTGAATCCTCTTTACTGGCTTCACAAAAAAATGCTTCATAAAAAGACCCAAATACATTTCCTTGCAACTAAATTATATTTTCTTGTTGTGGATGTATCCTGCTTTTTATCTGTAGTGAAATCAGGTTATACCCTAATATGCTGCACTTTTGCTTTGTATTTAATTATTTCAGGCTGCTGCCAGACATCAGTGTTCCTACCTAATAAATATGCATGTTGATGAGTTTTTGAAGACTGGAGGAATTGCAGAATGGCTGAATGGTTTAGAATACATTCCACAAAGACTGAAAAATCTAAATGAGATAAACAAACTCCTTGCGCACCGACCCTGGTTAATCACAAAAGAGCACATTCAGGTACCTGTTAAATGTGACTGCAGTAAATGTTCTATAATAAGAACTGCTAGTAACTATGCAAGCATGCAGCTAGGCTTCATTATCTTGAGTTTTAGAATTCAAGGAAGTATTGAAGTACTGAATGACCCTAGAAAGTCACCAATATGACAAAACCAACAAGGTTTATTTTTTAGGAATAGCGTTGACTAGAATAACTGCAATAGAAAAGAAATAATATATTAGGTTTCTCTTTTTGAGAATCTGTGTGCAAGAGGAATATGGAGGTAGTGGAAGAAAAGAACGGATGCCTTTCTAAAATATATGTACAGTCTTATACAAACTTCTTTTATTCTCATTTCAGAAACTTGTCAAGACTGGGGAAAATAATTGGTCTCTTCCTGAATTGGTGCACGCTGTTGTCCTGTTGGCACATTATCATGCCCTTGCAAGTTTTGTATTTGGTAGTGGCATTAATCCAGAGAGAGATCCGGATACATCTAATGGAGTCAGACTTATAGCAGTCAACAACTTCTGTGTCTGTGATCTTGCCAATGACAACAACATAGAAAATGCATCCCTCACAAGTAGCAACTTTGGGGTTAGTGTTGCAAGAAGATTCATATGCTTGCCTCTGTTTTGCATTAGAAAGCTTTCTTCCATTCTTTCCTGTTTAAATTTCAGTGTAGTTTTAAAGCTCTTTTTCTTTTTTTTTTTTTTTTTTTTTTTNTTTGCTGGAATGTCTGAGTCTGATAACTCCTATGTTAGCTTTAGCAGTTTGCAGTGTAATCTGTTTCCAAACCGCGTTGAAACAGAGAAATGTCGTCAGAGTAATGTGATTTTAATAGTTAATCTCATAAACCATTGAGCAAGACTAAAACTTTGCTTCCAGTTGAAAGCCAAAAGTTGGAATTTGTTCAGATAGTATATCACTGGCTGCAGTATTTTATTAAAGTTTTCATAATGTGGAAGGAAAAAGGGGAAGGGAAAAAAGCAAAGGTCATAATACATCTTTTGACTTTGATAAGGCCTGTGATCTCAAAATAAGTTAATCTTGAAGCAGTTCCTTGTAGATGAGAGGAAGATGACTAAAGTAAAAAGGTTTTATTCTTCACACTAGTTTCTGATCCTGAATCAAACAAAAGAGAAATTTGATTACTAGTTTCTTAATTTAAAAAGAGATACTGCTCTGAAAGTGGCTCTATAATGCTTAGAAAAGAGTCCTTGAATTAAACTACTGATTGCTGAATTAGCCTCATCTCCTTTGATGGAAGATAAGGGTTATAAACCAAGTCACTGGATAAATTTTCCAAACTAGCACTGACCTTACAGGGTGAGTGTGCGATCATTTGGTTATTGCATCTTTGGTTTCTGTGGTGTAAGGCATGCCAGCCTTGTAGGCATGCTAACCAGTATTTCTTATAATTCATTTGGCATTTTTGGTGAACTAAGGGCTGCGTCTAGCTCTGTGCTGCTTGTTAAGCAGGGAATAACATGATATAAAACATTTTTAGCTGTGGGCAGATGATCAGAATTAAGAAAAAAAAAAGGAAAAAAACCACCAAGCAATTCATCTTATCAAAAATCCGAATGATCAAGGCAGTTCACAGAATGCCAATCTTTGGTATATTTTGATATATTCTAATAAAGAGATACAAAAGGAAGAAAAATACCTATGCAAAAGTTGTTTTGAGTACCTAGAAAAACATAATAAAAAGAACATTGATTTCCTGCATCAGGTTGTGTATTGCAGGGTTGCACTTCATTATTTCAGTAAGATATTTTGCGTTACCATTTGACTGAGTAACATTACCTTTGTGTTAAAAGTTGGGGTTTTTTGATACACACACACACACACACACACACACACACACACACACACACACAGTGCTTTTCCTGAGCCATCTCTGTGGTAGGATATATATTATAAGAGACTGTGGTTTCCATGTTCAAACATCACCACTTTTACTATTAATCTTACTACAGTAGAATGATAAATTTAGAGCAACACTTACCTGCTCCCTTCTCCTGACTTTCTGAAAACTCCTCTGGCTTGGATTTTCATGTTTGCTGCTGATACCATTTTTGAGAGCGTTTTCTGTAGAGCATGAAATCTGAAGATGACACATGTTGTCTATCTTCTAATTTTGCAGAATGTCATGGTGTCTTTGCAGATTGCAGATTCTTTAAGTGAGCTGGAGGCCTTAATGGAAAGAATGAAAAGGCTACAAGAAGATAAAGAGGATGAAGAAGCCTCTCAGGAAGAGATGGCAACTCGCTTTGAAAATGAAAAGAAGGAGAGTCTGCTAGTAATTAGTGGAGGTATTTGTGCTTTTCCAGTTCCAGTCTGTTTGTTCTTTGTAAGCCCTGAACGCTTGAGTTCAGTTAAATGGCTATGACTCTCTCTGCCAGTTTCTGTATTCTGGCTCTTGCTTTAGCAAGAGTGGTCCTGTGACTTGGTTCATCTGCTTAAGATTTATTGATTAGCAACTGTTGTCACCGTTGTTGCTGCTGGAAATTGAGTTTTTTTTATTTGGGGAAAAAAGAAGCCGTAGGCTTCTTGAAGTCGAGTTACATTTCTGTTTCTTTGTATGCTCTTCAAATTATTTCCTTTGTGTAAATACTCGCTTCACAATTGATACTTCACAATTTTGGATTCTGCAATATGTGGAAATTTTATATATCATTCATTGGTAGCCTTCAGGTAGTGACAAATAACTCTACACTAATGCAATGAGACCCATTTTTTTACTGTTTTAATTACTTCCTCTCTCTGGAAAGGACATCTCAATCCACCTGTTTTTTAGTGATCATTCAGCTATGCTGTTTCTATTACTATAATATGATAGAGATTTCTTAGCATTCATTTCATTCTTAAGTATTGCTCAAAATTAAGAGCTGATAGCATCTTTTCCTTTATTTTTCATTTCTTCTAAAGGCTTTCATCTCTAACAAATGGTACAATGAAATTTGTTTTATATAAAAAAACAGGATTTGGGTTTTTCTTTCCTTACAAAGAATGTCTTACAAGAAACAATGTGATTAAGACAGTGAGAATGTTCAACTAGCTCCACGTAGTAGAAGCTACCTGAAAATTGTAGCTCATATCTTTTGATAGTGGCCCATAAAATGTCCAACATTTTCCTAGACTACTTTGTTGTGAATTGAAGGTGGTTTAAGTTTCTGTGCACTGAACCCAAAAGAGGGGAAGAGTGTACTGTGATTCATCAGAGAGATTTTGAGGTGCTCTAAAAACCTGAAGAGTTGGACTAGATGATCTCCAGAGGGCCTTTCCAACCTCTATCACTCTGTGATTCTGTGTGAAATACATCCAAAATCATCACTAATAAATTTTTAAAAGTGGGTATCATCCATTCTCATTCAATTGTTTTTGGTCAGACAGACAGTCTAGCAATAGCATAGACAAACTGATAGCCTCTACAATTGCCAGTTTGAGTCTACAACCTCATTATTAAACTAGGACTTCTGTCTAGTTCTGTCCTTGTTAGGATGAGATGTTGCTTGGGACAGAAAGGTTTCTTGAGGAGGCTGCAGGTAGATTTGTTTAGTTTCCTCCCAGTGTGCCTGTAGGTTTTTATTCTTCACTGAGGATTAGCTGCAGCAGATGCTGTGCAAGCTTCTTCCTACACAGTTATGTTTTGATTGTTTAATGAGGCAAAGAGGAGATAAAGCACTTCTGCAATTCTTAGTTAACTGACTTTTTAAGGTGTTAAAGTGGACATATGGCAACTGTTCTGTGAGCGCGCATGGAGGTGAGCCAGGATGTTAACACGAGGGTCAACTGCAGTCAGCTCTGCTGTAGGCAACTCCTGTAGAGGTGGCTGCACAAACAAGCGGCCTGTTTATTCAGGAGGGCAGGATTGATTCCTGATGGAGAACCTGCACTTGCCTAGTGACGCGTTTCAGAGCTCTCAGGGGATGCTTAGTTACTGGAGCTGCAGCCTCGTGCCCCCTCAACGCTTTGCTCTCATGTACTCTCCAGTTGGTACTTGCAAGTGGAGTGTCGCACCACTGTCTAGCTGCTTGTGTTGTGGATTACAGAGTAGAGCTGGTGTGTTTTCTTGGCCCCAGACATGCTCAACACAGCAATCCTGTTGTTCTGTTTCTCATCCTGGCACAATGACCTACTAACGGCACACATCTTGCCCAGCAGAAGATATCTAGCTCCCCTCTGAAGTCAGCAGAGAGGGAGGTTTATCTCCAGCCCTTGTCTCCCCATTCCCAAATGTCTGCTTTAGGCTGGCATTTCGGTGACACACTGGTGATGAATCCCATACAAGCAGATGGGTTAAGTGAAATGCAGATGAAGTGAAATTTTTCCCCCCTTCTCCTTCCCTTTTCCCTTCCCTTCTTTTCCTTTGCAAAAATCTTAAATTCACTCTAGTCCCTCAGTAGAGTGGCAGTACTAGTGCTGACATCCACTCTGCTGTTTTTTCACAGCATTTGATGATGAAATAGTTTCCACAGATGTCTCCCGCTACATTGAAGATCCTGGGTTTGGATACAAAGACTTCGCACGGCGAGGAGAAGAGCATCTGCCAACATTCAGAGCTCAGGTAGCATTTCTTTAAAATACATTCACTCAAAGAGTAATATACATTTTCTTACTGGACAAATTGTGCAAAGTAATTGTAGTGAAACATGTTTGTCGTGCACATTTTCTTGCCATGGTACATTAAATAATTTGCAGACTCCTACAAGTTTGAGAGGTGAGTCTTCTGCTGCTGTAGACAGACAAGGATATATTTAGCTTTCAGTCTTCAAATATTAAAGGAATTGGTGGTAAAACTGTAAAGTGTATCAGTCAATGTGGAATGCAAGTGAAAGCTAAGGAAGGGTTTCTTTTCGTTTTCTCCAAATATAGAAAAAATCATCTAGAAGAACACTTAATTTCTGACATGTTTAAAGTATTCTCTGCCCAATGGTTATCAATAAACATATATGTTTATATATGTGTATATGTTTTCGAGAATCATTTGGTAGGTGTTGTTTTCATATGTGCACCAAATCACTGAGCTGTGAATGTCTGAAAAGAAAATGACTTTTTAAATAGGATTGCTGTTTGGCTACATGTGAAGATATATATGTGTGTGTGTGTGTGTGTGTGTGTGTATTTGGATTCATATATTGAGTGTGTTGAAAGACCTGCCCTTTCATCTGTATATTGTTCAACATAAAGTAAACCATGGTTAGACTCTTCATAATATGAATAGTAGCAGGCAGGTTCCTAGGTGGTCATTTCCAAGGTGTAAAACAGATTAATCAGAAATGTAGGAACAAATTGCAGGTAGTGGAAGAAATCTTGTACCAGCAAGAAAGAAAAGAGGTAGGTACAGGAAAACTCCATAGTCAGAAGATTTATCTAAGACTGAAAAATAAAGAACCCATGATGACTTTCAGGAAAGGTATTTAGCTATTAAGCAGACTTTGCCGATCTGTATGATTTACTGTGTGGTCTTTATATGAGCCTAAAGCAGGTGGGTATTGCCAAAAGAATAAGGGAAGGTCAGTGCCTATAAATCAAACATGCCGCTTAACTACTTAGGAACAGCAGGCTCCTGTGGAAAAAAAAGCTCTGCTGAAGTTGAAACCGTGACTAAAATGTCTCTGCTCTTAAATGCATAGGACAGCTTCTAGAGTCACCCTGAAAATTTAACTTTATTGGTGTGTCCTTCTCCTAAGTAGTTAGATGTATATATCCGCAGCCTCCCAAATGATCTATTAATGCTATTCGAATTGCAGTAGTATGCCCAAACCCTCTAATAAATGCAGTCCTTGTTCTGGAAAAAACTTCTTTATCTCTGTGTGTTTAAATTCAGTAATAGAAAAATGTATTCAACAAACAGCAATTTTTTTCTTTTCTGTGGTTCGTATGAATCAACTGCTTTTAGTAAACAGTGCTTCTTCTCTCCTGGGGCTTCTGGTTTTCGGAGGCTGATACTTAAAAAAAAAAAAGTCCTAATTAGTATTTTTTCTACTTGAAACAAACAAAAAAAAAACTCCTACCCGTTCATGTCCAGCAGCATTGGAGAACCTGCTGTGAAGGGATGTTTTGGGTGAATTTGCCAAATTAAAAAAAAAAAAAAAGGAGATATGGTACTTAAGAACCTGCCACGCGCTCAGCACTGCAGCATGGCTCCTGGCAACTTTGCTATTTATGTTTTGGGGATGTGAAATTTTCTTTTTGCCCTGAGCTAGGTCATGTCTGCACTGGGTAGATTGCATAATAAGATCCACATGTTAGAAATCCCTCGAGGCTTCAGCACAAGCAGCTCGATTCAGCTGGCTGAACCCTCTGTGGTCCCAGGCATCTGAACAGGGCCAGTAACTTTGGGGGAAGTTTCACAGGTCTAAGGGCCTTTCGTACTGGCAGCTGGAGGCCAAATAGGGGGCATTTTGGGTATCGCTGAATGCTTTGGTTTAGGCAGGCGAACATTGTGCTGCGTTCCCTCCACTCTCTCTCCATTAGGGGTTCACTGAATAGATGTGCTCTGAGTGGCTCTGAAAGGGCCCTGACCTGGCAGCTCTTTTTGAAAAGAGCTAGACACAGCAGGAAGGGGAGACGATGCCCTTGGCTGTGAAGAGGACGTGTGTCTGACTGAACCCGTGCCAAGGACGTGGGTAAACTCCCGAGTTCTGCGTACCTGCAGCGTGGAGAGGCCCTAAAAATCTAACAGATAGCAGAAACAATTAAGCTGTGGGTAGGACCAAATAGAAATTTCACTTCACCTGTGTATTTCTCTCTTTCTTTCTGGTTCTGCAGGACTATACTTGGGAAAATCATGGCTTTTCCCTTGTAAACAGGCTTTATTCTGACATTGGGCATCTCCTGGATGAGAAGTTTCGGATGGTCTATAACCTCACATATAACACTATGGCAACACATGAAGATGTTGATACAACTATGCTAAGAAGAGCTTTATTTAACTATGTCCACTGTATGTACGGAATCAGGTACGGAACAAAATGCGCCGGTTAAGGAGTGTGTTTTGAAGTGTAAACACAGAAAACCACGTGAAAAGCATTACCTTGGAATCCAGGTGTTAAAGAGGAGGTCTCAGTCTGCAGGTTAGAGTGGTTTTGCTGGTATATTATTCATACAGCTTTTGATTTCAGTGAGGAAAATCACTAGGAATTGGGATAGAAGTTGCTACGGAAATGTCCTTTCAGAAGTCAGTCTAGCTGTTAGCAAGTTCTATTCTAGCATACATACTAAATGTTTCAATGCCAAAACTTAATATGCTGCTGAAGACTTGCTTTTGGAGACCTATATCCAGCAGAGTGATTGCCTCTCTTACTTAGGTATGATGACTATGACTATGGAGAAGTTAATCAGTTACTTGAACGCAGCCTGAAGGTTTACATAAAGACAGTGACCTGCTACCCAGAGAGAACCACCAAGCGCATGTACGATAGTTACTGGCGTCAGTTCAAGCACTCGGAGAAGGTAGGTACTTTATGTGGACACCAGTGCATTCAAACAGTGGAAAAGACACTTCCGAAAGTGTTTGTGTCTGTGAAACTAATTGTTTTAACCAGAAAAAAACAAGTGAGATGAATTCAGTGAGTGCTAAATGTCTATTTTACAAAAATAGTTCCTAGTAGACTGGAAATCTTGTTGGTCCTTCTCTTTATTTTGAATGGCTTCTTCATAAAATTGAACTGACATCTGTAGTAGAAAAGTGTTGAAATTTGGGAATGCAGAAATGGTAAGCATGCCAATACTTTTGATTTGGGGACAAAAAAGAACTTATTTCATGTCCTTAGTCCTTGTTTCATATCTGTAGTCCTACTGGTGTTTCTTCATCAATAAACAATGTCAGTGTATCTACAAATATCTTCTCACAATTGCTGACAAGAGTCCAATGCTTGTTTGCTTTCTAGCATGTCTGGCAGATGAACTGTTCCTTTTACTGTACAGTAGGGTGGTAGTAGGTGGTAGCAAACGAAACAAAAATACCATTCATGACAAATTTGTACCATTAGAATATAAAGTTGCTTTATTAGAGCTTCTCAGATAAAAATTGGTTTAAAGTGGCAGTTAAAGGAAGTTACTTGGAATCCTAAAATATTATCTAACACTAGATAGCTCTTCCAAAAGCACTTGGAATCTTGCAGCAAAGTACAGCAGAGAAAAGACTTCATTTCTTGCAGTCATAACTTTATTAAGTTAAAAAAGAGCAAAAATGAATAAATGATGATATATTCAAAGGTGAACTAAATGGCTGATACAATTTTTCCACAGGTTCACGTAAATCTCCTCCTAATGGAAGCTCGTATGCAGGCAGAACTCCTGTACGCCCTCCGTGCCATAACTCGTCACTTAACCTGAAGCACCCACTGGGAGGGAGTAAAGGAATTTTTACTGAGTATGTAAAGACTTTTCGAAATAGATACACACCAGAAGTTGTTTGTGATGTAGCATCAGGTTATTCAATTCTCTAGTGTCAAAGTTTAGCCGTGCTTCCTGACGGCTGTAATGTGCAATGACGTGTTTTATTTTCTTGATGCTTAACATTACTAATGATAACAAAAATTACACTGAGGAGCACTACTCTACATTGTTTCCGGTTGGATTTCTGCACAATGGTCAGAATCCTAAAACTATTTTTATTCTACTCAATTCTAGCGCTTTGTCCTTTAAGCACTGGAATAAAGTGCTTAGAGACTTCTTTTCCAAGCAATCATTTTTCAGGTTAATGGAATCCAGCAGAAGATCTGGTTTTGAATGTTCTGAGAACTTTCCACTGAGTCATAGCTCTGACAGAGATGCATGTGCTGTGTTAAATCGAACTGCCCACTGGATTCATCTGTATCTCCTGGAGGCTGCCTGCCAGTCACTGTCTTACTACAGCAATTGAAGGTGATGTGAAATGTGGATGCAAGCATTGACCACACTTTAATGTGAAATTAATCATGAGAAATTCTACGGCATGCTACTGAAGTACAAAACTCGTCTGTTTTGTCTCTTCCCAAGAGAAGAGGCTCCACAATTTGCCATTTCAGCTAAACCTACTGTTTCGATCATGCATTATCTTGTTTTACTGACAGTCACCCTCAGTTGTCCTTAAAACATCCATGCTCATCACATGTTGCAATTTGTTTAGTTGGCACCTGTAAAGATAATACTCAGACTGACCAAAAATAGGGTTGTGGGGTTTTTGCACTCTCTTCTTTCTCAATGTTTTAACTAAGGAAAGTAAAGGAAGGCTAGCATATCTGTTCCTTCATATTGGATGTATAGAAATCTATTTCCCATAACTTTTTCATAGCATGAAATTTTAATATTCAAAGTTTAAAAAGTTTCTATGCATTAGTGTGAGTGAACAAATGAAAAGTGCAATATTTAAAAAGAAGCAAGCTTTTTTTCCCTGTCGTGTCACTGCTAAAGTGTCCTTCTTATATAGCCATAAAGAAATTTTGAAACCAAATTTCTTTATTGTCTAAGGCCTAGCAGTTTTGGTTTTATCTTTTGTGGCTTAAGACAACCTGATACTGAGATGCCAAAGCATCCCCAAAGTAAATCATTTTTGAACAGCTGATAATATTGGGGAAGGGAGGAAATAAGCTGCCAAAAATGTCACAGTTTTGTGCTATTTTCTGTTGCTTCTGACAAATTCGTAAGAGCACAAAATGTTGATATTTATAGCTTTATTTTGTATTGCATTTAATGAACCAGTGAAGTGCCTAAAGAGATGCTTAAACTTACCCAATAGAATGCAAGTTGTCACTGCTTAAACTTTTGTCTGTTGGTTTGGGCTTTTCATTTTACTTCAAGGAGGGTGGCCGTTCTTTCTGTCACATACATTCGAAACTAGCATGATAGATTTATTTTTAATGTTTTATTGAATTGTAGAAGGTGATACAGGCTATTTTTGTTTTTTTCCATTGACAATTGCAGGATAGTTTTTAAAAATGATATTATCAGCCATATTTTAACACTCTTCATTGGCAAAATCATGGACCAGTATGCTACTAAAATTATTTTTCTCTCTTCTTTACTTTTCCTGATACCTTGCTGTGATTTTGCATGTTGTTTTTTTTTTCACTTTATCTGTCTGTTACAGATTGAGAAACTAAATGATTGTACACTTTTTCTGCACTTTCAGACTGCAGACTCTGTGCAGGAAAAGCGTTTGAGGAAGAAGTCGGTAACTTTGTACAAAATTTAACGTTAGCTATTTAGAAAACTACCCAGTAGACAGCATCAGAATCTCTTCTCGAGAGAGCTTGGCATAAAACGTCAGATTTCTGTATCTTTGCAGGTAGCTATGTAAGAATTCTCTGAAGCGTTAAGATGCTGATATGTATGAACTTAGATTAGCTTTCTAGGTTCTTCCAGTTCTTTTTTCCCTCCCTGTAGTGACTGTAGTGGCCACATCTAATAATTTCTGTGCATAAAGTGGTTCTACTGCAAGAACATTCCATGCAGTAGTTTTTTATTTACATGGGGGGAACTGTACAGTGCTACTTTAAATTCTTTTATTCTGAAGTCACATAGTTCTCCAGAAGCACAGTTGATCTTTGGAAAAGAGGTGAAACTAGATTTAGGTAACTAATATGACCACTTAGTTTCCCTTCAGAAATGCAAAGACTCTTAGAGTAGATGGACTTTTATGTTTGGAAACGTGAGTGCCTTTACTTCTTTCCTTATGAAATATACTTGCCAGCTCAAATGCCTTCTGAGCAAAGTACATGAGTAGATCTGAAACAGAGAAACCGTAAATGGGTTGCTTCAGAAAACTTGTAGTAAATCCGTAATTTCTTTTAATATACCATATTGAGTCAAGTATGGCCTGCAAGACATTCCATCATAGGAAATGTCATGTTACAAGTAGTTTGCTACATCTCTATTTTTTTTTTTAATCTACAATGTAAACTTGAAACTTCTGAAAATGCTTTCCAGGTGGCTTTTTTTTCCCTCTTCAAAGCACTGCATTTATGATTTAATGATTTATAGTCTAGTGTTTCTATTCAAAATCATTATTTTAATAGGTATTTGTTCAGAACAGGTGTTAGTCATGCATCTATACCATATGTTTTATTCAGACTTTAGACTCACTTTGTGCCAAATTTTAATGCGCAAGTGTTCTTGGATTTTGGAGGAGAGGGGGGTTTAAAGCACTTGTGAATGTGAATCCTCACACTTTATTCAGTAATACTGTTCTTAAGAGTACCATAGTCATTGGATACTCCCCCTTGTGTTCCTCTGTTGGGATTTATATTTACCAGCATTCATGTTAGTTCACAAAATCGTAGCTGTGACCAGTGTAAAACAAAGTGCAAAACCTTCTGGCTACAGAAGAGAAAGCTTATTAGGTACCAATAAACTCACTCTCAAAGAAAATGCTGTAAGTAGGGAACAGAGCCCATGCTCACAGGAACATGGCTCCTGCTAAGCTTGCAGAATCCCACCACAACCGGAATGTGTCTGCCGATAAAGTATGTTCTCTTGGAAATTGTTGCTTTTTTTTTTTTTTTTTGTAATGGAGAAGTGACAAAAGTACAAATTGGTGAATGCATTTGCATTTTCCAGAATACACTGCCTGCAGCTGAACATCACAAGAACGTCATCATACAAGAATAGAAACCATCTTATACTATGGTACAGTTTGTGCAAATAGTTATTAAGATTTAGCCTTGCAGTGAACTGTAGATGGATTTCTTTTTAACAGTTCATCGTTTGTCCTAATGGCTGTATTAAAATGTGAAGAATGTACTTTAAAAAAGAAAGATTTGCCCCTCTAAGCTCTTTTAATGTTTTAGGAAAAAAAAAAAAAAACTTGAGGAGCAGGGGAAATCAATCATTATGAATAGTTATAAATGTGGGTCTCTATAAATTTATGATGGATTAAAACTGGACAAAAAGGAAAACATTTTGCTTCTCTGTTACTTCACAGAAGGTCAAAGCACCAGATTCTTCAAGGTATTCTTGTTCATAGCAATGCTGATAGATGGTTTAATGGGATTTGGAAAAAGCAGCTTGTTGCTTAAATGTCAAAGGGAATTTAAGCATCTAGCCACTTAGCAAAATCCTGCCAGGTGTCCACTTGCATTTTGAGTCATATTTTTAAAGATACTTAATTATCTAAATTCCACAGAATAAAATCAGTTTCCACAGAGATTAAAGGAATAATATGTTGCAGATCTATGTGATTTGCAGCAATTATAAATGAAACAGGCTGTTTGGAAGCATTAATATATAATTAGAAAAATCTTTCCAAATGAAGTTAAACCATAAGCTGCTGCTCTGGCAGGCCAGGTTCCCAGTGTTTCTCGTGCCTATGTGTTCTCATGAATACAGGCGTTTCGGGCACACGCTCCAGAGTTTGGACTCTCTTCTAGAAGAGCTGGGTTATTTAACCTCTACTTGGAGAAAAAAATTTTTGGCATCAGCAAGTGTAAAGTTTGAGCCAGGTCTTAAAATTTTGGCCAGAAGGATATATTCCAAATCTTCTTGATTTCAAGTGATGTACTTTCAGTTACGTTCCTTAGAGGCTCGGATTCTTTTCTTATAAATGAGGAGTGAAGTTATAGAAGATGGGGAGTGAGAGGGTTTTTTTTTTTTTTTTTTTTTTTGGGAGTTTTCATGTCTCTGATTTGAATTGTCTTGCCTTTAGCAGTCAATCCAAGAGCTAGACAAAAATGTCAGTTTTCACAATCCAAACTTCAGATTTATCCTCCCTGATGTGCCCCAGCATGTAGGTGTGTCTGAAGAGATGCATCCACCAGCTTCTTCACATTTGGAAAGTGCAAGTGAAACTTTTAAACTGCAATTGAAACTAAATTTAGAATTCCATACCTACCACATAGATCACAGGTGTGGGAAATGGAAACAGCACAGTAGGATGAGGAAAAGTTTAGGACCATCTTAATTGGTGTTAATTTGTCTCCTAGAGCAAGTTTTCTGGACGTAGTCGTAACGCTGCTCCCCCAGCTTGCACTGGGTCTCTCTAGCAGATGTTTAGTCCCCTCCTTCTTTTTAGGGGCATAAATCATGATTTTACACTGCCACCACCTCTGCTCTCTGCATCAAGCGCTTCCTGGTTTTCCAACTCTCAAACCCTAATAATATTTGAGACACAACCTCCTAGCCTTAACCTTGTAAAATAATGTAAAGTTCCCATGCTCCCATTCTTAATATTGAGTCTATAGGATCTTTACTATGTTCAGAAACATTTAATTCCAGTATTAAGTTATTTCTGGGCAGGAAAATTCTAAATCTCATTTGAAAGTGTGGTACTTAGTGTGTATTTAGAATATTTAAGCAGTACTTGCTCGTAGTGTATCATGTTCCATTTCTGGAATTACAATAAAAATCCAATGAATCCACTAAGAAAATGCTTTCTTTGGCAAAATTCCCCTTACTTGAGAGCATTTTAGCCATGAAAAATTCTTCTAAGGAATTCTCGCAGGGAATTTTGAGACACTCCTCTGCAGCGTGGATGGGAGTTAAGTGGGTGTTAATGGGGTTGTTCTTCTGGACTATTCCTAGACTCCTCACAGGGGGACAGACTGCAAAGGGCCTTTAGAACAAACTGATTGGGGTTTTGCTGATTCGGGTTTTTTGTTTATGGGTAGGGCCAAATGCAAGATTTATGGCGATTGCTTGAGAAATGGCATGTTTTGGTGTTTATTCATACTGAACACTGTAAAACTTGTGGATTATAATGAAAACAGAATCTGAATTCTGCCCTTGTTCCTGACAATAGTTAGAGTCAGTATTTAAAATGCCAACAATTAGATTAAATGTGGGCTTGAGCAGGCAGCAACTCACTCTGTCAGCGTCTGAAAATGAAAATAAGTGGGGGCACAAGCAGCACAAGGCAAAATCAACATTTTTGCCAGTTAAAATAGTTTTATTGATGTGTCCAAAAGGTTCTTTCTATGTGTAGGAGAGACAGTAGAAAAATACCCTCTTCCAAAATTTCCAGTGAATATCTGTATGGTAAATGAGACTGAGTTGCTATGAAAAACCATTCCCTTTTATTATTTTGTGGATGTAGAAGGGCAAGTTTAACATTTCATTTTTGGTTGAGTAAAACGTGCTGCTGTTGAATTGCATTTTCTCACCTCCATCCACTCTTGGGATTT
Organism: Crypturellus undulatus; assembly: GCA_013389825.1. NCBI lineage: Eukaryota > Metazoa > Chordata > Aves > Tinamiformes > Tinamidae > Crypturellus > Crypturellus undulatus. The sequence continues at coordinate 236,842 of VWPW01001682.1, forward strand.
TAAAACAAAGTAGGTGAATTATCAGTGCGTCTCCAGCTCCTGCTCTGGCAGACGATAAGAGCAGCTGATCCCAAAGTCTAAACCTTGATCCACTGTTTCTCATTTGCCACTTCATGCTCATGTTGTGCCCCCAGATTCAAACCCAGTGTTCTGCTTCCCTCCCCGCTCTCGTGCTGCGTGTGAGCGCCTGGCTCTGGAGACGGGCTGCTGCAGCAACAGCAGATGCAGCCACTCGGGGGTCGAAGGCAAGGAATTTTTCCTTCAATAAATAAAGAAATGGGGCTACAGTCTTTGGACTCTGTGGGGAAACGTAGTCACAAATATTTCATGCTTGTGACCGGAACTGGATATAAAGCATAGCTTAAAAAAATAGGAGTTTTGTAAACTTGAAATCTCTCAGTTTTACCCTTCCTCTTTTTGCTGGAAAGCTACATAATGAATGTATATGCTTTATCTTTTTATCTGACATAACTGAAACTCAGACTGCCAACTTCTTTTTTTGTATTAGTCTTTTTTTTTTTTAATTTGTGAGCAATATATGTAGCATGCTGTGAACGTCTGTTTTGATCCTTGTAGTTACTCTTTAATTCATCAGTATTAACACCAGTTCCTTTTTGTGTTTTCTTTGGTACTTTGTATCCAGTGTAATCAGAAGCTGTGATAGGCTTTGCAGTCCTGTGCTTTGTTACTGTAAACACTTTGATTTATATGAAGCAGGTGACTGTGGGCCAATGTGAGGCAGGCAACGTGACCTTACATGACTGCCACTTTTCAATCTCTTGTACTATGTATAGTTTTAAGTAGAATAAGCTTTTTAACAGAATATTGATGCGGTTTATGATTCACACAGGCTGCAAACGTCTGATGTGTGAGAGTCTTTGTATTTATAGTTGTTGGGTTGTGGTTTTTTTTTTTTTTCTTTTTTTTTTGATTCATAAAGTAGCAAACTTGATAAACATAGCCACTTTAAACTGCTCTTGGTAAACAGACCCTGCTGTACATAAAATACCACTGTATATATGGGGAGGATTACTGGCAGTGTGGGGAGCCCTCTCTGGACTGTGGTCGTGCTGAGCCCCCATCTCACCCCATGGTGAGACATGCAAGGTCCACGCAGCAAAACTGCAGTGAGTTTGGTCACATTTGGGCCAAAATCCTGGGATGGCCATGGCTCAAAGTACGTTTCAGCCCTTCTCACGTGCGAGCGAGCCATTTGTTGCCCTCTGCAGTGCAGCAACAGGGTAAGGGGACATGGGTTTCCGCAGGAAAGCCCGGGTTCATGCAGGCCTCGGGGAGAGGAGAAGGAAGATGGTCGCAGTCCCAGTGCTCGGCACAGCTGCGTGCGGGGCATGTGGGCTCAGCACTTCTGCAGCTGGTAGGTTCCAAGCCTCTCAAGTACAAAAAGCAGCATCTGATTCGATGTCTAAAAAGCTTGTGAGGGATCAAAAGCAGTGTTCACTCCCCATTGAGGTGACTTCTCCAAAGACATGGGGGTCTAAGCCTTGGTAACCTGAGGCTGGGCAGTGCCGTAAGGATCTGTCTGAAGCAAAGGGCAGTTATTTGTTGATCGTCCCAGGAGGGAAGTTGCTTTGTTTCCCACCGAGACTCTCACCCTTGTCCTCTGGAGAGGGAGGCAGTCGGCCCGGCGCCTGCCTGGCAGCTGCAGGCATCCGCGTACTCGGCTGCCCGGCCTCTGGGGATGGAGGATGAGCCCAAAGGCCCGGGCCCTGCCGCTCACCCCAGCGCCGCCACCACTGTGCCGGGGGGAGCAGCAAAGCCCCGCAGGTTCTGCGCTGCCCTCGTGGCGCTGTCTGCACAGGGAGCTGCCGCGGGGAGGCAGGGCCGCTCGCTACCATCACCCCCGGGCACCCCAGGGGCCCTTGCAGGGTCTGCGCTGAGGTGAGCCAGTGCCAGCAGTGAGCTGGGGGGCTGCCCTGCAGCTTCCATCAGGTTTTTCCTTGTTTTCACTTTTTAATTTTTTTTTTCCTTTGCCTTTTTTTTTCCAGAGGACAGACTGACCTAGTGGGATCCATTTTTTGTTATGTGACTTTTTTTTTTTTTTTTTTTCCTTTTTTAGGTTTTAAGTTACCCGACTTGAATTTATCTGAACAGATGCAGAAGGAACTTTTTTTTGTGTGTGTGTGAGTTAAGAGACAAAATGCATTTTTAAACAAAGGAATCGTGTATTAACATTTTAACAGCAATTCATAAATCTGCACTTTTTATGAGGTTTTGAAAATTCTATTTATAGGTACGGAACAATGGGGTTTGTTTAAAACTGTATCGCATTTATACTTGCTGAAATTACTTTCATTGTTATCAGTAGGAATTTCATTGGTTAAATAAAAATGATAAAACTTGTCTCTTTTGATCCTTTACTGGACCTGTGCTCAGGAATGCTTCTTTGCAACAAGCCATATTCTGATTTGGAAAGAGTCCCAGTCCTGCAAGTAAGTGCCCCGCTCCTCCACTCAGTTGTCCTGGTCTTTAATCCAGGACCTTTGAACACAGGACCTGAAATTCTATGGACCTTTGAACACAGGTCCTGAAAAATATGCAATACCTGCTGAAGGTGGTGTCTTTTAAATACACAATTGTTGGGGATGGAGATGGACATCATGATCTTTTCTCTTGCTAGGGGGAGGTCATCCTTCTTCACATCTGTTAGTCCATAGAGGGAAGAGTGGAGATCATGTTTGATTGGACAAGACGTTCGCATGCTCAGAAATTAAAGAGGTAGAAACTAGACCAAAATAGGTACTTTTTGAAGTATAATCTTTCCTGCCACAGGACTACCTTGCATTATTTGGTTTTAATGCACTGACAGGATTTGAGATGAGCACTCTTCAGGGAAAACAATGAGGTGAAGCAGATTTTTTTTTTCCATTCTAATTCCTGGGTTCTGCATCAAAAGTCCTATTTCAAGCAATATGGTCACCTGTCCGCAGAACAAATCACACGAGAGCAGTAATTCTCCTGTGGATGGGAATTTTACCACTACACCAACACACCTCTAGACTGTCCCTTTGAAAGTTCATTCCTGTTGAAATCCACTGAGTTTTCAGTGCAGGGAACAAGTAAGAATTACTATGCAGGAAGGCAGTGTTTAAGTCCCTCCCCTCCTGCCGCCAGCCACCCTCTTCTGGAGTTGGGGTGTTTAAGGGTTAGGCAAAAAGGAGAGTGCCCGGAGGCTATGATAAAGGCACAGTAAGATCCCAACTTCTGATTGCTGTGCAGGCACCTGGGTCTGCCCAGCTTGGTTTGCCCAGCCGAGCAACCTTTGCCACGAGGCACTGCACCTCTAGGAGAGTTTTGCTCTTGCAGTGGCACTGGCCAAACAGGAAGGTCCACACTGAGCCTGTTGCGGATGTTTCAGACCTGTGGTGCTCCAGGCACCTCTAGGCATAGCGACAGCGTTACCATGGAGTGTAAGTGATTTGGGGGGGCGGTCCTTACCTTTTTAGTTCTGATTGGTGGATAATCCTTAATTTCAAACTTTCTAATTTTTTTTTTCCTGGAGCTAAAAGCCCTAGCTGTTGGAGTGCACTAGGGAGCAACTTCTCTTCCAGTGCACTTTGAGCAAGTCGCATTTCAGCAGCGCCTGCAAAGCACCTCCGGCCTGGCCATATGTAAGAGCCATAAAACAATGAAAGAAATGCAAAGCAGAAAAACAACATGTGCCAAATGTGCTGGCTGCTGACAGCGAAAAGCAGCTCCAGCAGCTGAATTGCTCACACCACCTTTCCCCCCCCCTCCAAAGTCCTGCTGTTTATCCCATACAGACCATGGGGAGGAGCTACTTATTGTGAAAGCATCACCAAGGGGCTTTCTGCAGCATGGGTCACAGTTCTCCCCTCCAAAGACACAAAAATAGTTAGTACAAGCTGTGTGTCTAGGGGTATCGGTATATTTCGGTATATTTCAGCTGCTGAAATTCTGTTTGTCTGGTCTGTCATCACCTCACCATGCCTAGGAAGCTTCTTTGTTTCAATTTCTACTTCACTTAAGAGCAAAAAAAATACCCCTAAAAAAAAATCTGCTAAATCATGGGGGTTGTGTGTGCCCTGAGGAAGGTTGTGGCTTGCCTGGGTTTTGCTAGCATGTAGCTTAGCTACTTTTATTTTCTCCAGTTTTGTTCTATCCTCAAAAAATACAGTTATCATAACAGAAAGAATGGATCTATAAATGCATGAAGTGCTCTTGGATTTGCTTTCAGTGGGAGCTTAAAAAACCACTAAATTTTGCACTCCTCATAGTGCCCTGGGTGTCCAGACAGAGCCTCCAGCCCTGCTCGCTTGGTGTTAGTCTCTATCGCAGCTTCCTCAGCCTCTGCAGCTGCAACTGAGCGACCACTGCAGCCCAAGCAGGAATCACAGTATCACAGAATGGTTGAGGTTGGAAAGGGACCTCTAGAGATCATCTAGTCCAACCCCCTGCTCCAGCAGGGACGCCTACAGCACGGGCACAGGGTGGCATCCAGGCGGGTTTGGAAGATCTGCAGAGAAGGAGACTCCACAGCCTCTCTGGGCAGCCCGTGCCAGGGCTCTATCACCCTCACAGCAAAGAAGTTCTTCCTCACATGGAGGTGGAACTTCCCATGTTTCAACTTACACCTGCTACCCCTCATCCTGTCACTGGCCACCACGGAGAAGAGCCTGGCCCCATCCTCCCTACATTCTTCCCTCAGGAACTTGAACATGTTGATCAGATCTCCTCTCAGCCTTCTCTTCTCCAGACTAAACAGGCCCAACTCACTTAGTCTTTCCTCATACGATAGAGGCTCCAGTCCCTTAACCATCTTCTTCTCTCCCTGCTGGACCCTCTCTAGAAGCTCCACGTCCCTCTTGTCCTGGGGAGCCCAGAACTGCACCCAACATTCCAGGTGCGGCCTCACCAGAGCTGAGCAGAGGGGCAGGATCCCCTCCCTCCACCTGCTGGCAAAGCTCCTCCTCATGCAGCCAGGAGCCCATTGGCCTTCTTGGCCATGAGGGCACATTGCTGCCTCATGGTTAACCTGTTGTCAGCCAGGACTCCCAAATTCCTCTCCATGGAGCTGCTTTCCAGCAGGTCAACCCCTAATCTATACTGCACCTGGTTATTCCTCCCCAGGTGCAGGAGCCTGCACCTGTCCTTGTTCAACCTCATGAGGTTCCTCTCTGCCCGACTCTCCACCCCGTCTAGGTCCTGCAGAGCAACTCTCACTTGGGACATGCAGCCGCAGGCACTGGGTTGGGGGTGCTGGGCACTGTAGAGGGGCGGCGACGTGTGGAAACTCACATCATGTCCCTGGAGCAGGGCCGGAACAGGGTCAGCAGTCCAGCTGGGCCCAGGATATCATTCAGGAGCAGCTCCTGCTCCTCCAGGTGTGCTGGAAATCCCAACAGCCAAAATGAGCCCACCAGGCAGAGTCTGGCCTGGGCGGAAAATTGTGTAGTTTGCTGGGGCTTATTTGTGGATGTGGCTACCTGAGCTCTTCTTTGGGCCACTTCTTTGGAGCTACCTTCTTTGGGTAAGGACAGGTGTCTTCTCTGCATCTCCTGTTACAGCTCCTGCTCATCCCGCTAGGAAAAAGTTTAAAAACTGATTTTCCGATGAGTTTTGAAAAACCCTGGAGGGAGAGGTGGGAGCCTGGCCTGGGCCAGCATCTCATGGACGACTCTGTGGGAGACAAATGGCCCGATCTCTGCCGCGATGGGACACTTATGGGAAAAGTCATCCAGGAAGGCAGCCCTGTGGCAGGCCGGGGACAGCCGCGGTCGGCAGATGTCCCCAGCGGCCGGTGTGGTGCCAGGGACGCCGCACGCCGGGGACGGGGCTGGTGCGGGGCTCCCGCAGGCCGCTCGGGGGCGGGCGGCACCGCTGCGGCTCTGCTGCCATCTAGCCGCGCGCAGGCCGCAGCCGCCGCTGCCCGGCCTGGTGTGCGGCAGCGGCACCCGCCAAGAGCCGCACTGGCACCTTGGGTGCCTGCGCTGGAGCACGCAGGGGAGCTCCCACAGACCCCGAGGCTGTGGCTTCCCGCTCCTCCCTGTCCCCACAGCCCCAGGGCCATCCAGGACACAGGCCATGTTCCCTGCTGCAAGGGTATGGCTGGGACCAGCGCCTTGAGCAAGGCAACTGGAGAAAGGGAGAAAGAGGCGTCCCGCTTGGCCACGCAAAGAAGAGGCCTGGGGGTGACTCCAGTGTGGCTGAAGCACAAGCAGCGCAGTGGGCACTCGTGTCAGGGCTGTGCTGTGGCTCGCCGGGCTCAGTCACGGCCTCCATGGGCTTTTTCCTACCCGTTTCCCCAGCAGCATCAAGCCTTGCTTCACCTCTGAACTTGGCCCTTTCCCTTGATACCCGTGCTCGTGTCATTGCTCACGCCACCATAAGCAGAAAACAGATGACCAATAATTGACCTAACAAGCGCTCATCCATAGGCCTGGACAACCTTCATTTCAGTTGTTAATGAGGACTCCTTGGTGGCCAACATGGAAGGGAAGGTGGGAGAGGATTCCACTTCCCAGCCCTGCCTCTGGTTTCTTGATGTGACACTGGGAAAATTGAGAACTAGTCTAAGACTTTTATGGGACCAATATCCATCCTCTCTACCAAGCATCTATATTAATAGCCACTGATGAAGTGTAGCCTCATACCCACCAGCAAATGACTTGATTTCAATTCTGCAGCCTGGATTAACCCAAATTACAGGCCGAGTGTGAGCTAGTACAGATCGGCTGTTCTCCACCCACTTTAATGGTGACTAATCTGAAGAGATGCATCAGCAGCAGAGCAGAGGTTTTTCAAATGCAAGATATTACTATAATTATTATAAATTACATAATTTATCACACAAACTAGCTCATCTAAATACCATTGGCTTTATGTGAGCATTTCCATGAATAAGGAAGATAATCACTGGATTTGTATTTCCTGCTTGATTAAAAAAAAAAAAATCTCTGTCACCTCCACCTGTGCTCCTTGTGCTCCAACCTTCCCACAGCCTTCTTGAGATGAGTGTATCTGAGATGAGCCTGGAATTACTGCCCAAGCAGAACCTGTCCTCACTGGCCCTCAAATCAGCACCTTCCTGGATCAACCGTTGGAAACAACAAGGAAGCTCTTCCCATCTCCAGGTAGAAAGCATCTCCTCTTAGAAAAATTTGAAAATTCCTGACCTGCAGGAAAGGAAAACTCCTTTTCTACCCAAGTGGGGCTGATGTTTGTCAACATTTCCAATGCACGGAAAGTAGCCAAAAATAGGATATAGAAAATACAACAAAACAAGTAATTTCAGTTCACACTGAAATGTTTTAGCACTTATGACCTGCAACGTTCGCTTTTGATTTGTCTTTAATGTGCTGCTCTGCATGAGCTCACCAGCAGTTTTTTGTTGCAGAAAAAAAAAACACAGAAGAGGGTTTTATTTGCTTGATGCTGCCTACTCAGACCACATCCCATGCTGGGATGGCCTGGATCTTCCTGGCCTTCTGCTTACTTTTTACATTGCACCAAGAGCTCTAGCAGAAGAGAGACCTGGAGAGATCGCTACCATATGCAGGCCTCTAACTTGTCTTACCAGATTACCTAGCTAATCCACTTCTTCTGGAGAGACAGAGAGATTCCGCCAGAAGGAGAGTTCTGCACTGAATCATCTTTTGAAGGATTTGGGTCTTCCGCCATCCTCTACATCATGGACAAAACAGTTGGGTTGCAGCATTCAGTTTGCAGAAGATTAAACTGCAACTTGCAACTGCAATAACTACACTAATGTTTAAGAGATCAGGTGAAAGCAGTTTTATTAAATTGAAACTAAATTACATTTTCTTTCACTTTCCCTGCTGAAAAAGCAAAAGCAAATAAAAAGCCCTTGAATTTTGCAGAAATGATCTTTTCTGTGGAAAAGAAGATGTTTAGATGAAGAAATCATCACTAGTTCTAATTAGTAGAACCTGGTATAGATTACTGCCTCTGTAGAGGTCTAGATCCTCATTGCCGTCTTCCTGGGAATCTTAGTAGGTGCTGGGAAAGCACTTTGTGGGAATGTGTTTGGTGCTTAGCATTTGCATTCTCTGACAGATGGGAAGAGAGTGATGGAAAAAGATTGAGATTGGTGAATATACTACTGAGAGAAATGAAGAACAGGTTACCAGATACATCCCCCTCCACAAAGTCTCAGTCTAACTGGTCTTGTGGGGATGATTTGTAGCATTGCAGGATTTGGGGGTGAACAAAATTATCCTCCTTCTCTGGAGTTCTGTTGCCTGTTCCATAGCCCTCTTTGATGTCAGGAACCAGCATCTTTGCCCTTCTTTCTCAGCTGTCCATTGTTGGCCTGCTGAGCCTTCAAGACCATTTATGCCTCTGATGTTAGGCCACAAATTGCTTTGGTTCAAGTTTCCTCTGCAGTCAACAAGATTTGTGGTCTCATAGATCCATGAGAAGGCAGCCCATTTTCTCAATACGAAATATCCCATCTCAGTTTTGCAGACAGCAGCATTTTTCCAAGTGCAGGCACCTATACAGTGCCGAAGTGTTCATTTACGCCAGAGGCCCACACCCTGCTGATGCCTCAGGGGTAAAGGATGTGCTTAGCTACCCCACAAATATGCATGTGAACTCAAAAAAATGAGGGCCAAGTTCTCTAAAGTATGTGAGTGCCCCTCGTAAGTCAGGCCAACCTGTGGAGTTTCAAGCATCCTTGTTGTTAATCTAATTTGCTCCATCAAGACCACACATAAATCCATACACGTGGCTAAACCTGGCCGTCAGCTTCAGTGCTTCCTTCAAGAAGCACTTGGGATACAGAGTCTCCATGAATCAGTCCTACCCACGTGCAAGGACCAAGTGACACGAGAATCTCCCATGGGACTGTGAGAAAGACCATCAGGCTGTGTAATTTCTTGGGAGACTTACGTCAATGGACACCTCAAAGGTGTCAGTGGTGGGAGAAGTCCCATCAGCTGTGTGTTGTAAACCCAGATTCATTCACTTGAGCTTTAGGCATTTAGCTCAGATGTCTAGACTAAAGCCTGGCAGTATTTTTATGCTTAGTATAGGGAGTCTGGTCCCTGCAGAGAAGAAATTTTAAATCCTCAAAATTAGGTGACTTAAATCCAAACAGCAATGTATTCTTATGTCTTCCACAACATTCATCTGTGGGTGCTCTACTCCTCTCAATGGCTTGTTGGCACCAAAACCAAGCAGATACCACTGAGAAGTACTTACTATTCATTATTTAGCTCCTCACCATTTCTTTTGAAAGATGTAGTTGCTGCATTTCTCCAACCAGTAGAAAGCTCCTCCAGATGATGCCTTATTCTCTGATGTCTTCTTGCCCACCTGCCATAGCCTCAGACTGTTTTTACCAAGTGGACCCTACAAGGTTTAGAACAATATTAGTATCGCAGTAGTAAACACCTAGTGCCATCTGCTCTAAATATCCATTTTCTGCTAACTGAATTAGTTAGTTTTAATAAAGAGAAAATTGCTGCAGAATTTGAAGCCACTACTGTAGCCTTCCAGCTGATTCCAACTGATCCTGCTGCTGGCTCAGGATTGTTCTGTGGAAAAGGGTGGAAAATGGCTTCTGACTCTCATGAAAATGGTTACAAGTTCAGCACTTTTTCCATAATGGAACAAAACAGGCTTCTTTAACATTTACAAGGAGAGAAAATGAAATATAAGCTAGGATAGGCAATGGCCATAAGAGCCTTCCTCTGAGATGGAGATAGCTATGGTCAAGTGCCAGGCTTGGTTTTAGACAGAAGAGAATATTGAATGTCCTAAACTCTGTAATCCAGACAATTCACTGCTGTTGAGTGACTTTGGTTCTTGTTTCAACCTGGACCCGAAAAAACTTTTCCACTAAAAATGGCTAATTGCCATAAAACTTCCTGCTTGATAAATCATCCCTTTCTGACAGAATGGATTTATCTGGAGATTTTCCAACCAGCTGTAATATTAACACTGTTGGAAAGTCTGTAGGCCTTTCTGCTTGGCTGAAAACACCAGTTCTGTTGAAATCAATGGCAGATGTTGCCCAGTGTGAGATACATTCATAAACTGAAATAAATCCAACTGCCTGGAAGACTGCACAGCAGTGAGAAATCACTCCATGCCAAACTCATAGTATCACAATCTCACTAACAGGCATGCTGCAGACACACCTTGCACTTTATGCTCTCAGGCAATCTTTTCTGGCCAGACAAGTTACACTCATATTTATTTTCCAATACCCTTTTCATTTTCTGGCACTGGTAAATCTAAAGAGATAACTTGTGAACAAGTAGAGTTTGGTTCTTTTCTGAACCAGAGCAGCTCCCTGTCCAGAGAGAGATACCAGGCACATGACGGGAGCTGCATGCAGAGAAGAGTAGCTCTGAAATGGGCGATGGGTGATACGGAGGACCTAAACCAGGACCCGTGGCATACACAGGCAGTGTGGTGGGTATGTGGATGGCTGGTCTCTCTGGTCCCAGATCAGATGAACGTAGCACAGATCCAAGTCACCTTCAACGGCATAGACACTCCTTGCTGATATCAGTTTAATTCACAGTCTTCCCTATGCTGCAAGTCTGAGTCAATTTTCATCAATTTTCATCAACAGCTTAGCCTTTCTCCTCTTTGTCCAGGCACGGTTTAGGGCTCCTGTCACACACGTGGAGCTTTTGCCGTTCTAATAGGAAAATAGACTCCTCCGGAGGAGGTTCAGCTGCTTGAATGGAGGTATCTGCAAATGCAGATGCCTCCATCTGGACTAGTTACCCCAGGCTTTCTAGATGGCCTCTGGAGAGAAAGGGTCCCTTTCAGAGAGTGATTTTTCTTGTTGTAAATAAGAGGACACATGAATGGCATGCCAGAAGAGTGAGTTTCTCCCACTCAGCTGTAAAGGAAGCCAAGGTGACTTGCCAAATGCAGGCACTGGGGATCAGTCCTGCCCTTCCCTCCAACCACAAACTCCAGCCAACCTTGGGAGCTTTCCAAAGGCAAAAGTGAGCACTCAGTGCAGGGCAGCGGGTGCTCAGGGCTCGGGCTCTCCATTCATCTGAAGACCTCCCTTCCCTTTCTGCACGAATCCTTCCCACCTCAGCCCAGCCCCTCGCTGGGTAGGCAGCAGTCTAGGAGGGTAGCTCATTGCTCATGCAACGCTCCTGATCTACCGCGTGGCTCCTCATGCTGCAGGGCCAGTGTAGGCCCTGGCGGGGGCGGGGGAAAGGACCCCTGTGCTGCTCCAGCTGGGAGCAGATATGCTCAGCCGCCTGGTGGCCAGAGACATGCAGAGCTGCTTTGCAAGAGGTGAGGGGTGGATGGGTGTCCCGGTTCTGCACAGCTTAGGCACGGTCCTGCCTCCCTGTACTCTCTGAGATACTGGCAGCACTTTGTATCCTGCCATGATGTGTTTTTTTTTTTCTGTACTAAAGTGGCCCATCATTTTCTGCCTCACTAGTAGCTGCATATCTCAGAAATGAAATTTCCTCTTTCAGCATGTATGGAACTGAACTTGCTGCCTGTAAATGCCCAACTTATTAACTCTTTAAAAATTCTTTGAGAGAGGAAACATGTTTTAAAGGTATAAAAGAGCCATTAATATCAGATGTCAAGTTATAACAAAGAACAACTATTCCTCTGCTACTTTCTTGATTAGTCAGAGATCTATAGGTTGCATTATCTCACTTGGAAAGTGTGACAGAAATGTGATATGAGTCCTTCTTTGGAAAAGTAACTTTTATTTTGTTAAAGCCATACATTTCCAAGGATAGAATAAAGCTCACAAGCCATAAGTCATGCCCAGATAAGGATAACCTCAAACAATAGTTAGTTTGTAGCAGGATGTTGCTTGTGCTGTAATAATTTCTCAGTGTTTTAGGCAGATTTCCTATTGCCTGCTCAGACACGCAGCACAGGAGAAAAAATGACCTGTGCTGGTTGCGTTTTTTAGAGTTTGAAATCTGAACATGTTAAAACAATTTTAATTATATTGCTCCACATCTGCCCAGATCCTACAGCAGTGCAGCCCTTAGATTTAAAGGACTGCCCAGCCTGCAAGCAGGATACGTGGCCGCAGCACAGAGAGATGCTCGCAGGCTAGCCTGAGCCCCCCGGGTGGGCAGCAGTGTGGATGGAGACGTGGTGACCTCCAGGTGCATCTTGTCCTTGTTGCCTCTCACAGCGCCACGAGCACCATGCGCTTCACGTGCTGGGTCATGCTGGGGTAAGCAGCCAGCGAAAGGCTGTGGACAGGCCACGCATAAGGCACGGGGGAGGCAGCAACGTGCGCAGCAGCTGCCTCCTCCCCAACTCCGGCTCGAGCGATGTGGCGACGATGCGTGTGCCCTCCTGTGGGGACCCTGGCTCTCCTGGGCTAATGGTTGATGGGGTCACGGCTCCTGGCACCTGGACTTGTTGCTCTCCTTCCCAGGGCTGCTGTCACACACCCTGAGAGCAGAGCCCTGCCTGCAGGATCTCACTCCTCCGCTGATGCCCCCTCACTCCAGAAAAGGAGTGGAAACCCAGGTCTGTTAAGACCAGACTCCACAGCTGGCTCTGCAGTAGGGAAGGCACATTCAAGTATGCAAAGATGCAACATTTGGATTGGAGGAGTTTTCCTATGCAGCTGGGGGCTGTTTTCTGCCTGCTGGGAGCAGCGATGTGGAACTTGACTCTTGCATCTAAAATCCCTGTACTAATTGGGAGCCTCAGGGCAAAGGACTAATATGTAAAAGACGATTGAATCTGGCTGATTAAACCCCTACTGACACACAAAAGTTGCCCTTCCTTTCAAAGGAGCCCAACACACACACAAAAGTTGCCCTTCCTTTCAAAGGAGCCCAACATCGCTGCTGGGGAGGCCTCTCCATCCGCATGAATCACCCGTCACAGCCCTGCCCCTGAGCTTGGGCTGAGCTGATGAGTTGCCCTCTCCCTCATCATCCCAGTACCTCCCCGCTGAGGAGCTGCTCCTGGCAGCGCTGTCAGCTGGTGTGGACGCCCCGTCACACTGCGCCGGCCTGCAACGCACACGCGTACTTCCCTGAGGTGAGCGAACTGCCTCTCCCTTGAGCACAGGGCAGATATGAACCAGCCAGCTCTTCTATGTCCCCTGAACCTGGTCTCCTCAGCTCAGCCCCTTCTTTATTCAATATGAGGGAGAGAAGCCAAGCTGCCTCGTTGAGGAATGGGTTTCTGTAGCTCAGGGTTAGTTGCGAGCAACACAGCGCAGTGGTGTCCGCGGCACAGGAACGAGGGAGCAGAGCTGAGTGAAGCCCTGGGGAACGGTGGAGCTGATGTGCCCTGCTCTGCCATCAGCAGAGTTTCTGCTCCCCTGTCAGCTGTGACTGCGGGGCGCTGGCACTAGGTAATAGGTGGCTATTCCCTGCAGAGTCCTCATACACCCCCAGCTCTGGTGTCCCACGTGTGGAGTGCTCAGTCCCGGCTGCCATCAGAGAGGATTTTTTGCATTATTTCTGCGTGAAGCAGTGAAGAAGAGGAGTTGTGTCCCCTCTTGGCACAAATAAATGCTTGTGGAAAGAGCAATGGGCTAACTGGGGAGGTCGGTATGCAGTAGAATGAGTGCTGTACCCTCCGTCTCCTTCTCGCCTCTCCTTTCTTTTCACAGTCAATGATCCTCACAAGAGAACAGGGGAGCACAACCGCTTTTTCCTTTCTCCAGTTCCAGAAAGCAAATAATGAAGATGCCCAGATCTAGCAGTGGCTGGGCTGCTCAGATGCCGGTTGAGCTGGGTGCTGTGAGGGCCATATGGACCTTTCTCCTTGTTTTGGATGGCAGAAGACCTCTTCCTGCCACATCAGTGCCACAGGACTTCCAAGGGTCATTAACTTGCCATGAGCCTGCTATTCCTTTTGCCATTTCCCTCCTGATGCCAGGACGAACTTCCTCAAAGTTCTGGGCATGCCACAGGTCTGGATCCTTAGATAACTCAGTTGGCTGGGAAGTAACACAGCTCCAGTAGAAACCACCTACTTTTCCCAGGACAGAGTCCTGGCCTGTGCTGTTTAGAAAACAGGCCGTGCGGTTTAGAAAAACATGTCAGCCTTCAATGTGAAAGCAGCAAAATTCCCCACACGTCTCCTCTCCTATGTTCCTTGTGTCCCTGTTCATAGGGACTTCCAGTGGTGCTGCCAGACAAGTGAGAAAGGCAGAGCCACTTTTCCTTTGTCCTGGAGGAAAATGTTGGAACATTTTCTCCATGGGAGCACTTTCAGGGCATGCCTAAGAAGGATGACTGTGACACTGCTGCTTTCCAGCCTGGGTATCATCTCGCGGAGACCTCAGGCACATAAACACTGTTGTGTATTTGAAGTGTCAGCTCTAAAAGGAGGCAAGACAGGTCGGTAACTGAAACACAGGCCTTTGAATTAAAGCCAAAAGCATGACTCATATCTCTCCTCTGGACTTTGGAGCAGGCCAGCTAGAACAAAGACTTTGGGATTTAGACCTTTGGTGGTCAGCAAAGAACAAGGAATGGTTTGGAGAAAGCGAGCTTAGTATGGCTAAGGGAAAGTATTTTCCCATTACATGAAAGAATTGGCAGCCAGTTATTTCCTCTAAATAAGATCCACTTGATTTCAGCTGCCTTGAAAGGCCAAGGCTTGAGAACTATCGGATCAAATAGCCCCCACCTAACTCTTCCTTGGGCTCCACCAGCGGAACCCAAATGAATGAGCAGTGCAACAAACAGCAGAATTTAGCCCTATGTTCCCTCCCTACTGCCCACCATTCCCCACCATTTACCAACCCTCTAGTTCTTTCACCCTTAACATCCTTTCCCTTTCTCCATGATTAAAAATAACCTTTGCAACTAAAACCCTCCCCTTACTACCACCTCCTCCCCAACAGGAATGGGCTTCTGTAGAGTTCATGCCAGTACATAGGTCCCAGTGTTATCTTAGTTGGAAAGAAATAACTTTGTACCACATTAAGAGGATATCTCCCAGAGGAAGCAACTTGACATTTGCAAATCACAGAAGCTCTGTGACCCACACTCATAAAGCTCAAATACTTTACAGTAGGTAGAACTTAAATTACAATGGTGGTGTCCCCTAGTGAAGTTACCTCGGCCCTCCCTGTTACTCCCCAATTTGTTCATTATTATTAATGTCACTACAATAAATATCAGAATAGAATTGACAGCATTTGGCCACGTATCTTAAAGCATCACCCCACTCCTCTTCCATTTTTTGTCTTTGCAGCTTTGATTTTTATCAGTCATCAGAGGAGCCCTTAGGGACAAACCTTTTGACTATGTAAGCAACAAGGTAGTAAAAGCCATGCAGAAGGGTGCCCATGGCATCAATAACCAGTGAGAAGGTGCCACCAACCCCAGTGGCTATGTCTTTGAGGAGGGAGGGGATGGCACAGATGGTGTAGTAGGGGAAAGCAGCAAGGTGAAGGACAAATCCCACAGGGATGCTCAGGATCTTGTAGGTCAAAAATGCAACATCTTGAATAATTTCCAGCAAACCCTGCATGATGTTGATGATGACCTTCCCCATGTCACAAGGGATGCTGATGAGCACCATGCTGATCTCCTTGAGGTAGAAAACTACCCCATTCCACAGGCTGTAGGCTCCATTCAGAAGAGTACTGACAACCCACTTGACCACAAGCCACAGACAGCGAAATACGAATTTCACCAGCTCCACGAACACGTAGATGAGCAGTTCCAGGAGTTTGATGAAAGGGGTAGCAATGATGCCAGCCACTTTTCTCACAAAGCCACCGTCCTGGTTCTCACTGGTTCCTTCTTGCTCTTCAGACCGGATAAGGGCAACTGCTTGCATTATTGCTTCCATTTTGTCCTGCTCTTGGTTATCTTCCCCGCAGCTGCCCTTGAACAGCCGAACTCCTGCTGGAAGCTGCTGCTCCAGCTCTCCCACTGCTAGGTCTGCCAAACTGTTTTCGTCTTTCACTTTCTTCACCAGTGCTAAAGACCAACCCCCTGGAGCATCACAGCACGCTGCCAGCCAGAGGGTCTCTGGCACTGTCACCTTGCCATTAACTAGGACGTTGGAAGGAATTGCTCCTGCAAGGAGATAGAGATGATCCTTCTTGGAGCAATGAGGGACCAGGGCCTGCTCCACTACCCTCCCAACATCTCTGTGCCAGCTTTTGCTGAGAGATGGGCTCAGAGGGACAGCATTTGTGAGTGTGTAAGTGGCCATCTGGAAATCTTTCTCATTTAGCAAGCTGGGATTCAGCAGCCCTCTCTCATAACCAGAGCCCACGTAGTCCGAGGTCAGGGCTTGATTTGCACCAAGGTTAGCCACAGAGCCAGCAACATCAGCTTCATGCACCATCTCCTGCAGGTCATTTTCTGGATCATCTATCTGAAAGAGCAGAGAGAAGATTTATTGGGTGTGATTTATCTTCCTAGAAAGCAATGTGTAAAATAGACCACAAGGTATATTTTCCACCATGACTGCTGCTACACGCTGTTCCTCAGATCACACACTGCACTCCTTCCTTGTGTTCCTTTCAGTAATTCAGAGGTGCACGTGCAGCACGGAGCTGTGCTGCTGAGCACACAGGTTTGGGACAGGGATGCTTGGAGTTCTCTGCCTTGATGTGCAGGACAGCATGGCCTGCAGAATATCATCAGCCCCTAGCTAAGCCCCTAAATTGCACTTGTTCTAGAAGATATTTTGGAGAAAAACAGATCACTTGATTTAGGACCACCAAGGATGGTGGCAACTCCAGTTCATTAAAGCACCTACTGTTGTACCTTAATGTTGGAAACTTCTTGCCGGCCCAAGGAATCGGGAGGGGATCACAGACGCAGACTCCATGTGAATTAGCTCCTGATCCGTGAATTCCTTATTTAGCCCGAATAGCATACTTATATACACAAGCAGAAGCAAGCTCTCTACACGCGTACAGCTACGATTGGTCACAGGCTACTATCCATGCATTTCTACCGCATTCAGTTGGTCGTGGATAACGGCGTGTATTCACACCATAGGTCTGCGCACCAGTCCTTCTTTCTTACTGACAAGCTTAATCAAGGTTCTGTCTCGCCCAACTTTCTCATGCCTGCTGTTCAAGGACTACTGTTCACATTCCTTTAACTCAGGGAGTATCCGCTATCTTCTTTAAGCTCAGCTCCCTGCAGCCACTTCTCGTGGGAAGGCCTCTGTTCCCTGGATATGTTCCTACACCTTAAAATACAAATGAGCTGAACTTTCAAATTCAAACAATGAAGAAAAAAGGCATGATTTTTAAGGCAACTAGAGAAGCCTTTTACCCCTCTCAGTTCATCGTATAAGAAGCCAGACCCAAGCAGGGCAGCCTGGCAGGTGGCCTGAATCTCCGCCGTGCTGAGCGCAGGCTCTGCAGGAGCTCATGGGCCCCATCATTAGCAGCCTTCACCTCGCCCTGGGAGACCGCAAACCTCCCATGGGCAACATGGGCAGGGACGTGGCACTGCAGCTCAGACGGAATCTGTGCTATGTGCTCGTTTCCCATTCCTGAACCATGGGGCTGGAAGGAGTAATTGCTGCGCCAGGCATCCCTTAATAAGCAGTGGGAGCAGCAACTCTTAAACACCGTCGTGTGCTCAGGCCCGTCTCGGAAACCTGCTGCTCTGTCTGTCCTTAGTCACTCCTTGTTGTTTGACAGTCTGCAGCCTTTCCAGAGGGCTGCACCAGATTGTAATTTTCCTCCTCAGATTAGAGGTTCTGTGTGTTGGTAGAAATTCAGGGGTGCAGCTAGGCTCTGTAGTCTCTGCCTCATGTGGTGTCTGCCTGAAGGCCATGGCCCTGAACTCCCAATTAAATCTGCTTTTTTACTCCTGGCCTGGAGACTGTTTACTGCACCACATAATACGTGTGTAGGAAATGGATACGGCACACAGTTCATACTCTACTTGAACCACCCTCCACTCAACCCCTTGACTCCTCTGTAACTCACTTGAGCAGATGGTTCCCACCACTTATGTCCCTGAGACCCTTCAGAAGGCTTGCTTCCGCCTGGGCCCCCAGCTTCCTGCATTATGTCTGCATGGCTATTACAGCTAGGCCACCTTCTGCTCAGAAAGCATGTAAAAGAGGCAGTGCTAGATGGAGAGTAGCTACCCATCACCCTTGCTGTGGAGACTGAAGGCTGCCTCTTATTTATTGGCCTCTCACATCACCCCTGCAGCCTGGGCCCAGGAGTGTCTCTGTGTTAAGGCTGGGCCCGGTGCCTACAACATCAGTCATGCCAGCGACTGCATCTCCACATTTGCCTGCTAGGAAGTTTCTAGCACTTTTTTTGGAAGGGACTGGAGCATCTGTCTTATGAGGAAAGACTAAGCAAGCAGGGCTTGTTTAGCCTGGAGAAGAGAAGATTGAGAGGAGATCTGATCAACATGTTCAAGTACCTCAGGGAAGAATGTAGGGAGGATGGGGCCAGACTCTTCTTGGTGGTGGCCAGTAACAGGACAAGGTGCAGGAGATATAAACTGAAGCACAGGAAGTTCCACCTCCATATGAGGAAGCACTTCTTTGCTGTGGGGGTGACAGAGCCCTGGCACAGGCTGCCCAGAGAGGCTGTGGAGTCTCCTTCTCTGCAGATCTTCCAAACCCGCCTGGATGCCACCCTGTGCCCCGTGCTCTGGGTGTCCCTGCTGGAGCAGAGGGTTGGACTAGATGATCTCTAGAGGTCCCTTTCCAACCTTAACCATCCTGTGATGCTGTGATTCTGTGATCTGGTGCATATCACTATAGGACTTGAAAGGATCACAGGTCTGACCCAAGTTAGCAACTCTACATGTGGATGCACAAGTCCTAATTTTTCTAAATGCACTACTTTGTGTAACAAAGACTTAATCTACATTTCTGCCTTATTTTTGCACCCTCTTTCTCTGGCTCCCCAACCTCTCCCTGTGGACTGATCTCTCTGACAAGGTCAGATTTGTTGAGCTACACTCCCTAAAATCACAACCCCTTCCTGGACTTCCCCATTCTCCCTTTTCTGATGAGATAGTACATGCAAGATGGGAGGGGGCACAGGCACTTGGCCATGTCTGGGAACTGCTTCTTTTAAGCATAATGTCATTTCAGGGCACATATCCACGCTCGCTCCCTCTGCAGATCCGTGCTGCGGCCTCTTTCCTGCTCCAGGGTTCTGCAGCCTTCTCAACAAATTAAAGAAAAATGACAGAAGGAGATTGAGGTGCTGTGCCACAAAAAGATGCAGATCTGAGACTAGTCATCTCTGCCTTAATGCAGAGATTCCCAGACTACATTCAGCACAGAGTATAAACCTAAATTTCTCTGATTATGAGCCACTGCATGCAAACGTTAAGACGCCTATTAAGTAAATATGTCTCCAGTTACCTGTTGAGCTGCAGGATTTTGCACATACCATTGGGATGGTGTGGGTGCAATTAAAAAAGAATATGAAAAACGTGGCCTCGCCTTGTTCATACATCAGAAAACAAAACCAGCCGTGACATAAGGGCTGATCCTTTAGAATAACTCACAATGTGCTTTGCAGGAACTCGTGGTATTGAGCTCTCCATGCCTTCTCTGACACATCCCCAAGGGCAAGCTGTCCCATCACTGCATCTGATCTGCCTTTCCTTACTCGGAAAGCTTTAGGTTTGTGGCACAGGCAAAGCACATCTGCTTTCATGGAGTCAGCCACAAATCTACCTGTCCAAAGAACCTCTAACAGCTAAGAACAAGATCCAAGCAGACATATGAGCACCTTACTTGGGTGGATTTAAGAACAAGTTATATATCTAGATACCTGTATGAGCAGCACCTAACAATATATATGTGCTCAGCCTTGCAAAACGCATGGTGAGGGTTGTCATTGTACACAAGGGGCAGTGGAGGACTAAGGGCATGTTTCCATTACAGGCGACAGCCTGAAAAATTGGGGCAGGAATATAGACATTTGCCAGCTAGTTTCGGTCAAGTGTCTTCATCTCACAACACAGGATGGTCACCTCCCACCTTCCCTACCCCAGTACTTAGGATCCCAGGGAAACGTCAGCAACCCACTCACTCCACAGCATTTCCCTCCCTTTTGCCTCAGGCTCACTCCTATCTTTGATTGCAGTGGACATATTTCATTCAGCCTTAGTGTGGGATTCATTTCCCAGGGATTAGGCATGGTGCATCTTCCACTAAGCTTTTTGACATAGGAAGTACCTTAGAAGTACCTGTTTCTTCTGACTTACTACAAAGAGAGATGAGAAGAGCAGTTCAGATGCAAACCTCTGCAGTGGAAAGGGTGACACAAAGCCCACCTTGGTCATCTAGGTGATGCCAGTCAGTAAGTAAACAAAAAGACGAGGAGATTCATCCTTCTTATTGTATTTTAGGATAGAAAAAGCATCTCCAGAATTCTCCGTTCCTCTCTAAGGTACAGGGAGAGAGACATAAGTACAGTTTTTAACTGACTGACATCAGATGAGGTGAAACCCGTCTAAGTAACTTGCTCTTAACTCCTGATGAAATCTGTAGCACAGCAAGTTTTCAAACCTGAGTCTGGGCACAGCATCAGCACCCTCCTCATGGGACTGCCCATGTTGCTCTCTAATTTTTCACAGTCTTAGTGGCTGAATTAATTCCCAGTTTCCAGCTGCCAATCAGCAGTGGGTGGTGATGACATTCCTCTCGTTTCCCATCCAATTACTGCCTCTGTGCTGCATTTGGCAGTTGTTCCTCAGACGCGCATTCCTCAGGAGGCAGGCGTGCAAGGAGGGAGGCACTGCCCTTACATCATCATCTATTACAAAAAAGCATGTGACAACCCTTAGTCACTCCTCAGGCTGCACAGAGCATTTTATAGTGATTTCTTCTGCTTGCTGCATCCATGCATGTGGATGTACACAAACATGTGTCACGGTGCAAGTTTGTCTGTTTGTACCTGACTATGCCTGTCTCAGGCAGGAAGATTTCCAGAAAATATCCTTTTTGTGTTATGTTGCAGAGCAAGCTTTGCACATTGTCCTTTTTAGTGACCATCTGAGCTTCTTTAACTACCTGATTTAGCCTTGATAACAACATATAGAATTGTTCCAAAATCTGTTCTCTCCGTTCTCCCTTGCAGTTCCTCCATAGTGGATGCCTGAGGAGTGCATGTGCTCTTTTTCTTGAAAGATTTCTAGGATGCCCAAAGCTCTCTGGTCCTCACCAAAACCTGTATCTTGCCTTCCTGAATGCATGTGGTTGGAGTATATCCTTCCAGATCAGGACAATGGTGTCAGTTAAGGGTTGTTTTTGAGTTGAAAAAGAACAAAATGAGCAAGCAAGAGTGAGAAGGAGGAAAAAGAATCCAGGGGACTTTCCTTGTTTAGCAGAGGTCAGAGTACCTTGCTCCAGGGGAGAAAAAGCCTCAAATCCCTCAGTTTATTCACACTGTCACTGCTCAAGTTGGCCTAAGTCAGACCCTAGTGAAACAGCAACCCACAGGGTTACACAGGAGTCAAGTCAGAGCGGCTAAGGGTAGAGCCCAGCAGTAACTTTGGGGCTCAGATAGATTCCTGAAGCAGGAAATACAAGAGCCGTGGCTACGGCATTGGCAAGTGCAACGCGGTGGCATCACTGGGTAAGGTGTAAAGAAGGAGGAGGCAGGGGCTGGTGTTGGAGACCTGCACAGGGCAGCTGCTCTGGAGGGGTCTCGAGAACCCCCAAGAGCAAAGGAGGGATTTGAGCCTGCATGGCTGCAGGAGCAGCCTGGTGAGTCGGGCTGCAAGGAGGCCAGCAGGTAAGTGCCCGCGGGTGATGACGGCCGCCCGTGGCTGAGACGGGTGGGAGTGGATCCCGTCCCTCCTGCCTTGCCTCGCTGCTGGCAGCACACATTCACTTGCCCAGGTCTGCTCTGCACTTTAAAAATGTATTGCACTGCCTCATAATAACAGAGTCTGCAAAACGGCTTCCCTCTGCTTAAAAAGAGCAGGCAGATGCTCCCATGGGCATCTGCAAAGTAGAAGGAAAGCAGATCAAAAGGACCCCAGGAACTCCTGCAATTAAAATCCCAGCCCTGAGAGAAGGGACATGGTCTAAGGTAAAGACAGGGCCTTAGATCCTTGCCCTTCACTGGCTGCAACCTTGTAGGGGGTCATTAAAGCCTTAGGATTTCATCGGCCCAACAGGAAAACAAGCAGCAGCCACTCATTTGGGACGAGGATGAGCTTTGATTCTGAGCACTTACAGCACCTAGCACATGAGGGCCCCGCTCACATGCTCTTCTAATACCATGACTGTTTATGGTCCGACTGAGCACCTTCGTGCACTGTCATTCCTTCTTGCCCCGACTAGACAACGGTAGCTTAGCGTTTGCTACTCTATTCCCCATGCTTGCTGCTGAAATAACTGCAATGTTGTAAAAATCTCAGGGAAAGTGTACTGCTTCTCCTAAAACACAAGCAATTTTTATGCTTGCCTTTAAATATAACAGCCTAGAGGACCCAGTTAAATATGTCACTGAGGCTGTAGTGACGTTCTCTTTGTACTGCACAATTCTGACTTTTTTATTCCTGGACACAGTAATTCACTTCCCTATCTGTGACAGAGGGGCACAACAAAAAGCTGCCATGCCAACTTGGTGAGCCACAAACGTATGTTTTATTTCTGTGCAGTGAAGCTAAAGAGCTCTTATCGACACTGGGATCACGCTGGCAACCAAGCAAACTTCAGCTCGACACTGAAATGTTTAACCCTGTTATCCCTGACTGTGACAGCTACCCAAGCAAGACAAACACATCCTACGGGGTAAAAGATGATTTTTCTTTTCCCCTCACATTCCATAGCACATGCAGCACCCTCTCACTTTCCAATATAAGCTCCATGGGACAAGGAACTATTTGATCATTTCCAAGTACAAAAATAAGCTGGTTGTAGTAAATTAATATTAAAAGAGCTGCCACAAAGCTCTTGACTCCGTTTCAAAACCCCATCCCCAGCTAATATTTCACCCCAGAGGAAATGTTCTCAAGGAACATAAGGTTTACAGCAAAGGAAAGGCTGACTTACCTGTGGTTCGACCAGCCAGTCCTCCTCTTCACTTTGGGCTGGTTTTGTGTACTTAAAAGCTGAATAAAGAGGAATTTTGTCCTTAGTACTGTAGAGAGTTGCAAAACGTGGCTTTTTGTTGTACTGCTGACAGATTTTCACGTGGAACGGCTCGGAAAATCCTTCTGGTGGGACTTGTCCAGAGAAGAACATGTTACACTCTGCAAAACCAGTTTCATCCTCTCCAACAACTCTGCCTTGGGAAAAGCCTGGGAAAACCGAGAGGCAAAGCAAAAATAAAACTGACGTCTTCATGGTCCTCTCCCTCAGGCTGAGGGAAGCCCTCTGCGTCTCAGCGGGGTTCGGCAAGGGCCCTGCACCGCGAGCCCGTGCGGCAGTGAAGCAGAGAGCGCCTGGAATGCGGGTGTAGCGTTCCAGGGAAACGAAACGCGAAACCGCCGTCCCCGTGGGGCAGCGGGCGCTGCCTGCGGGCGGCGCGTCGGGAACCCCAGCGTGCGCGGGCTGCGCTGACACACGCTGCTCCCGCCGCTGCCCCGCGGGGATAGCGCCGAGCCTGCCGGAATCGGGGAAGGGGAGGAGGCAGCTGCACAGCCGTGCGGGTCTGGAGCTCAGCGGCATCCGCGGAGCCCTGCGCGGCGCGGGCGGCGTGCTGCATTGCAGCAAAGTGCCGCGCGCTTCGGCTGACGCAGCCAGAAGTTTTTGCGGGGCTGCCAGGAGGATGCTGCAAGGTCAGATCCACCAGCTAGGGAAAGGTGCTCCCTGCCCCCTCCAGCCACAAGCGTGGCCAAGAGAGATGGAGAAAGAGGGCGAGAGGGAGCAGGAGATTGGCCCCTTTGTGGCAGCTCTGTCTCCACTATTCCTACTACCATGGGCTTCACAGGAGTCTGGGGAAAGCATTTTCCTTCCATCTCTTTGCACAGGCTGTACGGGGCATCCAAAATCCTCCTGCAGAGCATTAATGCCTCACCTTGGAAAGCCACCCTCAGAAGAGATTAGTAAGAGAGAAAGACGGACACATATCATGTATCTAGACATAAACATAGATCTTTCTCTCTCATATATAGACATATGTCACATATCCCTAATCAGTCACACACTCCTAATTCAGAGCACACAGCTCTGAATGTTTAGCCAAACATATAGAACTGTCAAATAAATATCCTTAAAGGGAATGAAACCACTCCTCTGTGGAAATGATCACCAGAGGTATTATCTGCTCAGGGAATAGCTGCTTATGGCACATAGGCCAAGACTAGCTAAAAGGCTGTATTGCTTCAGTGACTGGGGGAGTTAACACTTTCTTAACAGTGGGGACAGAGAGGAAACTACAGAGCATTTCCACAGAGACAAGAAAAATATATGACTTTCCACCCAGGAAGTTAGATGTGATCAGATGTATTGTCAATAACTTCCTTCCCTCATCTTAACAAACCCCGGGTGCCAGTAAGGTGCAGGTTTCTTTTACTGTTTCACTCTGTTACTGTGATTTCCAGGAACCTCCAAGCGCTACAATCCCACAAGGGCTCTGCAGACTGGAGAAGGAGTAGTCTATACTGCAAATGAAGAAATGGGACAGAGAGCAGTTCAAATGACTGGCTAGGGGAGCCTGTAAAAGAGCTAAAAATAGACTGAGCTCTAAGACTTTATGCAGAGATGACTCCTAGAAGTCCCAAGCAAGGAAATACGTCAACACCTTTTAATGGGATGTTATCAGCTGGGGAGCCTGCGGCAGCCTGGTCACACTAGGGAGCAGCAGGAAACGTGGTGAGCCCTCTTGTTTTGTTTTCAGACAGATGCTTGGTCACCTAGCGCTGACAGAAAGAGTTAGTCACATTCAGGAAAGATGATGGAAATGAGAATGCAGACACAGCCTGACCTGAATACAGCAGCTCCATAACACAGGCTCAAAAATGCCATTTTCCTGCATGTAAAAAGGCTCCTGGAAAATGAAGAATTGAAGCTAAACCTGAGCAACCAGATGCTGATCTTATCCCAGTCTTGCAACTGTCCCGGCAGTAGAAGAAAATGTTCTCCTGAGTGTTGTAAGCCCTGCTCCCAAGGAGAACCTCGGTTTGGCAACCTCCTCCACAATATTTCACTCAATATGAGTGAAATACATTACCCCGGGTTAGGCATGGTACCGAGGTAAAGGTAGCAGGAGGTGTCTCAAGACGGGCATGGCTGCCACCAGCCTGCAATGTCTCCAGCCTCCCTCCTGAGGCTTCATCCAGCAAGTGGGCAGCCCTCCACTGAGCCTGAAGCAGCCTCTGCCTCTCATGTCCCAGGAAAGCTGGCATGAAGCCACAGTCCTTTGCCCCCCACTTCCATTTTCTCTCAAAACTAAGACCCTTTTGAGGAGAAAACCCAGAGTTTGTGCGAGCTGTTTCCTTGTAATTAAAGCTGTTGTGATCCTTAAGCATGGGACTGTTACATGTTCTCCTGTTTTGTTACCAAAATGATTGGGTGTCATCACCATGGCATGGGACTCTGCACTGGGCAGATAAAAGCCACCGGACTGCCTTGCCCTGGGAAGGTTATCCCGTCGGCCCAGGGCTGCAGAGGAGCCAAACAACAGTGACAGGAAGCACATTAGAGCTTCCAAAAACTCAGTGCCCCCGCGTCTTATCTGCCACCAGGCACCTTCATGGGCATCAGAGCAAAATGGAGTATGAAGATCAGATATCAAAGAATGGCCTTAAACACATGTAGGGCTGTTTGTGTGAGACAAGAAGGAGGGCCCTAGGAGAACATACATGGGCTTGGAAGTGGGCTGTGAGAGATGGGGCCTGTCAATGTAGCCCTGAGGCTGCCTCCACCACAGTGCTGACACCACAAACCCCATGGCTGTCTGTGAAGATGACTGACGCCTGATGCTTGATGTAACCAGGAGGAGGAAGCCCTTGGAGACTGTGAAGAGGCTGGAGATGTGGTCAAAGGGACAGGTGAGAAAAGTGACCCTTCAGCAGCAGTCACAGGAAGGTCTGTGCACCATGGATGGCAGGCACACAGCATTTGCAAGGCATGACAGAGATAAGGAACATGGGTTAAAAATGCTTAAAGATGGAGACTGGAGAAAGAACAAGGAAGTATCTAGAAAGTGTGATTGACAGAGAAAGAGGAGGTGATTAGGGAAAAAAATGGAGCTGAGGGGTCTGCATTAAAAATAAGAGGTACTAAAGAAAGGTTAAGAGGGGAACAAGTAAGGAGAGATGAGAGGAAACCCTGGAGATGTAATGTGATGGGTCAAGTGAAGAGATGAGAGAGAACTGAGGAGAAACCTTTGCTTCTGTGATGAGAAAATGAGAAAAAAAATGAGGGAGACTAGGGGGAAAGGAGGATGAAAGGAGATTTTCATTGATCTGATAAAGACAACTAGGCCTCTTCTTCCCCACGAGTCCCAGAATAAATGTTTCAAAGACGAGAACACTTCCCCAAAAGCTTGTGTGAAACGAACCTGAAAAACGTGTCAGTATTGAAATGCTGCAGCAGCAAGGAGCTGCTGGGCTTGTTTGCCTGCCTTCCCACACTGTGCTCCCACCCCGGCCCTCTGCTCACATGGCCAACACTGGAATTGCTGCAAATAGCTTCTTCCTCCCAACATGCCAAACCCCTCTAATCTAGTCTATCCAAAGCATACTTGACCCTAAATATTTTTCCAGGCTTGACCTCCCGTCTCCTGCTGTGAACTCTGGTCAGGGCTGTGGTTCTGTGCGTTATTGTCTCATTCTTCTGAGAAAAAAGGGAAGAAGGAAGCAATCCCAAGCAAAAGAAGTCCCACTGGAGCAGACTCGCTTAATTCACTGGAGATCCCACTGCCAAAATTTGGCTTGGAAGAGGAGAGTCCTGGTGCACATGCCAGTGCATGTCAGAGAGCTCATCTCCTGCCTCTTCGTTGCCTCATGGGGAAAGAGTTCCTTCAAAAATAGCTTAAAAATCCAATCTGGGAAAAGAGCCCAGTGTTGAGCAAGGGAGAAAAGGGGAAGTGAAAACATTTTTATGCTTAAACTAGGAGATTTGGGATGGGGAGGAGGCATCTTCATGTTTTCCCTATGCCACCCCTCATCCTGCAGAAAATGCCTCGTGGCCTCCAGCACTGCTCCCGCCTTGGCCTTGGTGCTTACAGAAAAAGTGGACAAGGAGCAGCCACTAATCCCTTGTGGATTAGTGCCAGGCACACTGGTTTCCCTGTTCCCATACCCTCACCCTGAGCACAGCACCCAGGGGACACCTTTTGGTGCTGCTGTGGCTGAAATCAGAACAGAGACAGGCAGGATGAAGAATAGACGGTGACATAAAAGGATGGGGGTTGTCCCCTGTGGCATCCAGTCACAGGAAGAGAGTGAAGACAGGGAATGGTGAGGTATCCATGCTGTTCTCTGGCCTAGAACACCTTTAAGATGGGCAGCAGCTCTCATGGGCTTGTACAGAAGCTTGTTCAGTGGGAGCCTGATTCTGACAGCAGCCTTGGAAGCCAGGAACTATAAATATACTGTATAAATACTGAATAAAATTAATAAAACCCAGAGGCTTCATTCTTTGGCACTTTATCACAGACTTAAGACTCAGGATATTTCTGTTAAACTTCAGGCTGTTAGAAACAAGCAGAACAAAGATGCGGTGTTTGACAGCCTAAGTTGGGTAGATTTATATGAGCAGAACAAGGCAACAGTTTTAATCATGCAAGTAATTACCTATTAGAAGGAGTTATTTAGGGATGTGCTGAAAGCTCCAATACTTTCATTAATTAAGATTAACTCAAAATGTAAGGGATGATGCTTTTTAACAGAAGTTATTGACTACCATATAAAAACAGATGGTCCAGGTTAAATATTATGGTCCTTGTTTTACAGTTCATCAATTTATCATAGCCACAATAGTTTCTTCACACCTTAAACAGGAAAGTCAATCACTTGTGTGCTTTTCTCCTAGATACTACTGCTTACTGTTCATTTCTATTTGTTTGTTAATATTCTTTTTTTCAAAAGCCCCATGTGGTTCAGCCAGTGGTGGGACTTTGCTGCACTAGGTGCTGCATAAAACCAAGACATGAGAAAGTTCCTTACAGCCCACACTGACAAAAGGCCAACGGGTGGGAACAAAGTTAGAAGCACAGACTTGTTAGGATTACTTCATCTCAGGAGAGGCAGTGCAAAAGCTGGAACTCCTGAGAAAGCTAAACCTGCTGGCGGGACCCACAGCTTTCATCAGCGGCAAGAGAGCAACCGCACCCAGGCCTGCCTGTCTCCAGTAAGGCAGCAACATTTTGGAACTCAGGAGCGGGAGGAGGAGTGAGATACTCTGGATTAAGGGTTTGCTGAGGCCACTGGGGAGCCCTGTGTGGCAGACAGGGCACAGTTAGCGCTGCCCCCAGCTCTCAAGTGCTCTGCAAGGCCAGGCCGTGGTGGCACCAGCCTCCACAGCGCTATGCACAGATGCCAGGACTGGGCCTTGTAAGTCTTTATAGCCTAAACAGACAAAAAGGCACTTCTTGGAGGCTACAAAGAGCGGGATTTGTGTCATCCTTGAAGGCCACAGGAGGATGAGATTACATCCTCAAGAAGTGCCTGTATCTCTGCATCTCTGCATTGGCTATAGAGTTAACTCAAGGTATCGACAGATGGCCAGATAAACACTGGACAGGCCCTGACACGTTCTGCAATCACTGGTATTTAGTGCTCTTGTAAAATCAAGTGCATTGGCTGTTCTAGGGAAGAGCGAGTAGTCTTCTCCATGTTCCTTTCCAGACTTGGCCTTGATACTGAAATACGGGTTGAGGCTCCTGCTAGGCATTTGTGTCATAGCATATTTTTGACATACGTCGCTACTGTGCTTCTTCTGGCCACTACTGCCTGGGGAGAGAGCTGAACATGGCAACACAACAGAGACGACCTATCAGCAACGTTAGGATCCCTCCACTGCCTTGTGTGTGTAACACTGCTTCTGCCGTTAGAGTTCACAGAGTTGCTTCTGCACTATAGGCACTACAGATCATTACCTTTAAAAAACAAGTTGTGCTTTTAGATAAAGTAACTGACCAAAGGATGGAAGGAAATCCTGGCCTTAAAACATTGCCTTAAAGAAATGGGTGGTTGGTTGGGATCTCAGATTGAATTGCACATACAAAGCACTAGGTCTCTGGCAAGCAGACCTGGGGGACTTCGGAGTCGCAAATAGTTTAAAAGAAGAGACTGACTTTGCAGGCTGTACTCGGATCATCTATTCTATTGTGTAACTGTTACCAGTTACTCACACTGACTGACTTAAATCTCTTGGGAGGTGGCAGTAACTTCTTTATGGCTCTGCAATGATTGTCATATTGATATATACTGAGGAGTATCCAGTCCCTGATCCTATGGTTCATCAGGTGATGATTACAGTGCATGCTCAGTTTCAGTGTTGTAATGTCTCTTGTTTAGACCTTTCCCCGTTCAGGAAAATTAAAGATCTCTGGTTAGGTACCATGGCTCCCTAGACAATGCAGTAGAAGAACTGAAGTCATTGAGTCAGTATTGAAGTCAGTAACGTACTAAAGTCAGTACCTTAAATGTGGACTCTCTTAAGGTAAACAGTAACAATGACAAAACAAGACATTTAGGCACTGCTCCCCCAAAAGGGTTAAAATTCTATCTATGTTTAATATTTGTAGCCATGAATCTTCTCTTGGATGCAGGTACTCAATCCAAGCTAAGTTTGTTCTCTCTCTCTTAACGTTAATATTACCTGCTAGGAAACTGGGATTTTAGTCTTTCTTCTAACTAACAGGCATTAGGGTTGGGTTCAACTGTCTCACTCCCACAAGAGTGCTCCAGTTGCTGTCCTGCTTGAGACTCTTGAAGTTTCTTTGCAATTGTACTTTGCATAAATAGTCACCTATTCCTGAAATCAAAAAGTGAAACACAGAACTTTTCCATCCTGTAGTTAAAGCACTGAAGCAAGAGCATCCTCAGTTCAGCCTTACTTTGTGGTACTCCTTGATGGAACAGCTGACCCTGGTCACCACCTCTCACCAGCTGGTTGTGCCTAGGAACAAGCTCTGTCAAGAGGATTTAAACTCGGCCTCCAACATCTCTTCTGGGTGTTGTAATGAAGAGCTACTGCATACGAGGCAGACTTCCCTACTTTTTTTTAACTCACAAGCTGGCCTTTGAATTCTTCAGATGGAGTTTTGCTCAGAAAAGCCTTATTAACTCTGAGATGGTTCTGAGTCAACAGCAGACACCCTGGATTAAAGAGAATTTAAGAACTTCCAAGTTTTCCTCCTTGTGAAACCAGTGCATTCAGTTGCCTTTCCTTCAGAAACCTCTAGGTTTAGCCACATGTTTCCCTAAGCCCTACGTGGAGCACTCAGAGGCCTTTCTAGCTAAGACTGCAGAGATCCCAGCTGGCTAAGATGGCCATCAGCAGTAGCAGGCTCAAGACAGGTAGCACAATTAAAACTGGATGGGAGGAGAGAGATAAGGACGGTCAAAAACATGCATTCATTGCACTCTAGCCACTCCTGTCCAGGCTCTACCCACACTGGGCACCAGCTCCATCCATGCCATGCCCACACTGGGAAAAAGAAAACTGCATTGTGGCAGGACTCACCATCACCAATGAGCGGCATCTTATCCAGGAGCAGAACCCTTTTCCTCCATTTCTACTTAATTTTTTTATCTGTGAAGATGGTGAGACAAAGTTACTAATGCATCAAGGGACAGGAGAGATGAAGTCAAATTACTCAATGCGAGTGTTTTTGTATCTGAGCAACATGAGTTGCAAGAACAAAAGTAAGATGTGGCTGCTGGTGTTGTGTTCACTACCGGCAACAGGCCAGGGAGAACAGGAAAGGAAGGGAGGGGAATGCAAAGTCCAGCTTCACTTAGTAATACGCAGCTACAATGATACAGAAAGAGGCAGTCTTGCCAAGACAAGTCAAGTTTACAGAACACACCTTCTTGCTGTGACCCAAGCCTGCCAGTGAGCGCGAAACACCCTGTTCAAAAAGCTTCCAGCTTCTGCAGACAGGAATTGTGCTTTTGTCCATCTGCAGAGCTCCACATCCAGCTGAAGTAAGTGACCACCACAGACCGTGAACCAGACAATGCTATGAATAGGCGGTTTGATGTTCCTAATCAGTAATAGAAGCTGCTTAAACTTCAACTGAGCAAGAAAGGGAAAAAAAAAGTCAAAACTGAAGAAGGGACTGAATTTTGCAAGGCTGAAAAGCTTCAGTTACGGTGGAAAACTGATGGTAATAGAAGACTGCCTCACCTGTGCCCCAGACTCTATGCCAAGACTAACCTCAGACAGAGGTTATGATTCTGATGGTAAAATTACAAGCAAAGTCCTCTGGACTTTACTACATCAGAAATCAGATTTCATACCCTGCTGTCGTATGGGATACAGCATTTATATATCTCAGAGCAAAGGCCTTTTGGCCATTATCCACATTTTATAAAGAAGAAAAAGTGCAGAAATTGGGGCATAAGGGTGACACTTTAAAGTAACAAGCTAGTGACAGAATTGGAAAAAAAGTGAATTTCCTGAGCTCTGTCCTTCTGCTCTCTGCACTTATACATCCTCACACTAGGAAGAGGCTCCTCTGAGGTCCTGGTAGCTAGAAATACTGCAAACTTGTAATCAAGAGTTAATCAAGAATCAGCCTGGTTTATCCTACTTTTGTGTCAAGAGTTCATTATTTTTCCAAGTTGTTGTTCATTGTTTTCATTTGAATCAGAGTAAACTCGCTTCTGCCCACATCTGACGAAACAATACTAAGCATTCAAAACTCTCCCAAAAAAAGAATTGCCTCTACCACTAGAAAAACACTTCGAATACTGTGTTAGTCCATTAAATAAGGGGCAGGTTATCTTAATGGTTAAGAATGCTCTTTGCTGGCTGATACTGGTTAAACCTAAATCAAGCAAACACTATACATTAATCTGCATCTTGGTGGAAGTGGGAACTGATGCTATGGCTTACCTGGTTTTAAATGAGTTTGAGCACTGCACTACCAAGATGCTAATAGAAAGCGTTTTGCATTTTGAATTGGTCAGGGTGATATTTCGCTGTTTTACAGTCCTTATCAACTCTTCTCCATGTCCCTGGTTTGGAGGTTCAAATAAATTACAGGAGTCTGTGTTTTCACACTGGCTACTCTACTCCTTACAGTCCTACTAATAAAAAGAGCTTTGAGGTATCTATCTTCAACATTTCAGTAACAACCAAATGAAATCCAGACGGGTCTAGTCTAGTCTAACCTAATCTAATCTTTTGAACAAAGAGTCCAGAGTTTCACCTTGTCCCGTCGACATCTTCTGTCTGCCATCATTATACAGCAATATAGTAATATGTAATATAGTAAGGGCAGAGTTTTCCAATAGATGTGCCTAAGATATGTGAGTGAAATCAGCTACCAGCTGTACCCATGGCCACTCAGCAAACAGAAAAGGAGCCTTAGAGATTTGCTTAGGCTAAATAACTCACATGAAGCCTTGTGAGAGCAATTCAACCTCAAGAGCGATATATCTAAAGTCAGGGGAAAAGAACACAAATTGAGGACTCAGAGAGAAAATATTGATAAATATATGAGCTGAAATAGAGGAGAAAAATAGCAGAGTAATACATATCCCAGTTCCTAATGCAGTGCTATTGCTAAAAGTTACAGTCTCAGTTGACTCTTGCAGAGACAAGTTCATCTCTGCTTCACTCCGTGTGATAAACTCACTTAACTGGTTTCTTTGTTTCAGATCTACACAGGAAAAAAAATGCTAAGACGGATTCCACTGCGATGTGTGCATGATGGGCTTTTCCTTCTGGCCAGGAAAATATGATGCCAGTTTTTCATCGTCTGGGCACTGTGCTACTGGTCGTCCTCCCAGACAGGCCGAGAGGCTGCCGGAATCACTGTCAGCTAGCGCTAAGAAAAGGATAAAATTAGCTTAGCTATTAGTGGAAATGTTTGGCTAACAAGTAGGACAGAGTGATATTTTTGCCTAACACTGGATGTAACCATAGTCAGAGCTATGGCCCAGCTGCCAGTCTGTATGTAAATACTGCGCGGGTAAAATTGATGGCCTTGTCCAAACTCAAAGGAAACATTTGATCCCGCCAAAGCAGAGAGCTTCCGCGGAGGTCGCCCTGCATGAGGACACCGCGGTCAGGCCGCTCGCGTGTCCCTGTGTCAGTCGCTTTCTCCGTGTCCTCGCGCCCTGCGCAGCTGAGTTCCCTTCGGGTGACATCAGGTGCCCTGTGGAAGCAGCACCGAGACCCCGGCGCGAGCTGCAGCCACAGCCAAGGCGACAGTAGGAGGCAGCGAACGGAGCGCGCGCTCAAAGCCAGGGGCTGTCGTACAAGGCAGAAGGGAACGTGCTTATGCCAAGTGACATTTTTTCAATGCTGGTCCAGGCCAAATAGTATCTGGCAAAGTGGCCACAATTTCTTGCACTAGAGGAAGGTCATCACAAACAGGGCCAGGCATCTAGATCACGTCCTCATCCTGTGCCTTTCCTCGCAGGCAATTCCTGCTGGCTCCGGGGGCTTTCCTTCCGGGGTGGATAGGTTACAAGATCTCTCCATTGCGGCAAAGCAGGAGCTTACGCCTCCTTTATCCAGCCTGAAGTGAAGCTCTGAAGTCACCTGAGGGGACGTGACTGCGCACAGAGACAACCAGCTGGACAGCGGGTGCGGTGGAAGCGGGCAGGGAAGAGGTTAAGGGCCGCGATGACTTCGGGCGCACGACTGAGGAGCAGCAGCAGCAGCTTTTACTGCACGGGAGCTGCGGGGAAGCTGCGCCGGGGCGGCGAGGGCTGCACGGGAGAGTGGCACTGCCCTGACTCACGGGTGAGTCACGGCCCCGGCCTCTCTCCTTCTCCCAAGCAAGGAAGCAGCAACTTCCCACAAGCGGCTTTAGGGCTGCAGTTTGGGTTCTGAGCATTCCCGCACGGCGCGGCCGCTCACGCCGCTCCCCGCTCCCTCCACGGAGCACAACCCAGCGGGAGGCTGAGTCCTTCAAAGTGCAGGGCGTCCCACGGCAGCAAGCGGGGCCCAGGCCTCTCCAGGGCAGAAAGGGGCCTTTGGTAGCTGCTCAGCCCAGGCCAGCCGTGCCCTGTGGGCCGAGACTTGTCCTCTCCGGAAGGGAGGAAAGGGGAAAATTCAAGCTCAGAGATTTCCATCCTGGCATCGACCCTGCTCAAGAGAAACACCCAAGTGCTGCTCATGGCACTGACACCCCTTGGGAAGAGCGGACTCGTGTCCTGGTTTTGTCCTTGGAGAGTGGGAGGAGGTGTTCACACAGTCCACAGTGCAAGACCCGAGAATTCAGGAGAGAAAAGGGCTAAAATCCCATCCTGACTCAGGCACAATGAGTGAAAACCAGCAATTGAAAATAACAGTGTTAACAAATGGAAGAAATGGGAAATAAATAGTGAAGAGCGCATTTAAGAAGCTCTAAAGAACAGGAAAAAAATGACACAGGAAATGGAAAAAAAATCCCTGCACTGGCAAGGCTAAGGATAATAAAAGGGAGTTTTTAAAGTCCATTAGGAACACAAGAAATCTTTATAATGTTATAGGCCAAGAAGTAGATGGCAAAAACATTAACAACAATCCAAATAGTCAGAAGTCTATAAATGTTTTTCTTCTCTTTTAGGAAGCAATGTACTCTGCAGTTCTTCAGTAATCTCCAAGAACAATCAGCGTTTAGGAGAGATACTTACAGCAAAAATACATGTGTCCTAGAGGAGTGAACAAGGTACTGAAGGATATTGGTTTCCTGGTGTTGGTATGTAATAAATTGAATATTGAGGAAACTCAGAGGTCAGAAGAACGCGGGCACTGTGGCAATGTCACTCTTCAGCAGGAGCATGGGTTTCCCTGATACAGTAACAGTGTAAACGCAATGAATTGAGGGTTTGCAAAATGCTTCACTTGCAGCGAGTGCCATTTGGATTGCAAAATGGGAACTATGAAGTACATCTAACACGCGCTTCTGAGGGCAGCAGAACTACACACATCTCCCAAAGCAGCCACGTAACACGGTTTTCTAACTGGAGCGCAGAGGCTCTGACACTGCTCTTTGCTACTGACTTGCACCAGTGATGTAGAAGTTGACATAAAATCACACTGAGAAAAACTGCAGGTACCATGAAGAATTTAAGCTGATAACTAAGAGACCATGTCCCTGGTACCAGCAAGGGGTTTCTTGGATAACTGAGCAGAGGGAAAAGCTTCCAAGGGACTAGAGGTGCCCAGCCTGCTGGCGCTATCCAAGGGGACCTGTAAACTGTAAACACCTGGCAAGAAAACTCGCTTTTCAAACTGCAGAGAAGGGCGCAGAGGCACCAGTGGTGGGGAATAAAGCTGAAATTAAAAACAACGTGCGATTTCCTGCCACCAAGACAACCATTCCCCGTCGGGAAGCACCGAGCAGGCGCCCCCGGGCACGAGGGGCCCGCGAGGGCAGCGGCGCCGCGGGGCGCGCGACCCCTGGCGGGCGCGGAGGCCAGACCGACGCGGCGTCCCGGCCACCGTCGCTACACAGGCAACCAGCGCAGGCGGGCGGCCGCTTCCGCCTCGGTAGCCGTCATGGCGGCGCCCGCCTGGCCGCCGTCTCTATGGTCGCTCCTGCGGCGGCGGCGGTTCCGTGGGGCGTGTCCGCGCTGCCCGCGCGGTGCCTTGTGGGTGCTCGGCGGGGCGATGGTGGCGGAGTGAGGCCTGGTCGCGCAGCGCGGGTGGGCGCCGCCGGGTGAGGGGGCCGTGGAGCCGGGGCCGGGGGGATGGCCTCCCGCGAGCGTGGAGTCGCTGCTCCTGAAAACAGCGCAGCGCAAAGTGCCGAGCTGGGGCCTGGCAAGGCCGAGCCCGCTCAGGCGGACACGAGAAGAGCCTCTAGGAGCAGGGATGAGATCTGGAGGGTGGTTCTGCCTGCTCCTGAGGCCAGGGTAGATCTGCCTCTGCATCCGGGCTGGTGCGTCCCTGCTGCGCCCTGTCGTTGGTCCAAATGGGTCCAAGAGCAAGCGGCTCTCTCGGCTTATGGGTCTGAGGAGGCCGTGCTGGGATGGAGCTAGTGATGCCCAGAGTTTTCTCGTCTTATTAAAAGTGGAAAACAAAATAAAACAAAAAGCTGATGCAGCATAAGCAAATGACCTCTATTTGTGGTATCAACAGTGTGTAAAACAGTACCATGATTCTTGTCTTTAGTGCTCTTTAAAGCACTGTTGTCTTTTATCACTTTTATTATCAGCCTTCCATTTGGTGGGCTGGTGCCGCTGGGTGTTTCTGTGCATGTCCTGGGTTCCTTTAGCCCATGGTTGGTGGAGGTGCATGACCTGGTGCATCAGGAGAGGGTGCTTGCAGATCAGCCCTAGGATTGTGGCTTTCTGGCCCATCTGGAATTTGTGGTTCCGGAGTTTGGGCTGCAGAGGGTCCAGCTCCTGCGTGGCAGGTTTGAATGCAGCCGGCGACAGGACCTCTGCGTGCAGCAGAGGCTGCTGTGAACCTGTTTCGCTCCTTTGCCACATGAGGTTTCCTAGCAATTCTTAGCATAAGTTATTCCATTTTTTAGGCATGTGCTGGTGATATGTGAGGGTTTTTGTTTGTTTTCACTGATGATCTGGAGCTGTGCATAAGTTGGTGCCAAAGGGCAGTGCTGCCCAGTGGTGTCAGTGCTGGACCTGCCCTCAGTGGGGTCAGGAGAAGGGCTAGAGCCCTCGGCTCGCGTCATTGTCCTCATCTAATTGTTGCCACGAGGTCCGTGTCAAGCAGCATTTACACCTAGATCCAGTTTGGGTGAGAGCAGAGGCACTATTTCCAGCAGGCACTGTGGACAAGGCTGTTGTTCTGGGAGAGAAGGAGTTAAGTTACACAGCTGCAAGCTGTGCTGTGCTGCCAGCTGAAGGACAGGAGAGAGCCCCTCATGGCGTTTTTCTGTTACTTCCATAAACAAAGCTTCAGAGTCTCACCGTGCTTCAGCTTTCACAAAAATGTTGCAAACATTTTTCACTCTTGGAAAAACTGGAGATTGTCAGCTCTGCGCCAGGTGGTGCCTTGTGTTGTGCAGTGGGACTGGCCACTGCTGCAGTTCCAGGAACAGTGTAGCTTCAGATGAGTGTCTTTCATTAAAACTTGTAGTAATGACCCCTTTTTGCCTTTGCTCTGTAGTAGTTAAAATGACCACAGCAGCGAGGCCAACATTTGAACCTGCAAGAGGAGGAAGAGGAAAAGGAGAAGGAGACTTAAGTCAGCTATCCAAGCAATATTCCAGCAGAGATCTTCCTTCTCATACTAAAATCAAATATCGGTAAGTTTTGCTTTTCAAAAACATAGATAAATTTTGCTTTTCAGTCTTTTTTTCTTGCAGAACAGTCTGGGAAAGACTCTTCTGTTGCAAATGGTGCTCTGAGATTTTTTACCATAGATGCCCCTGCTAAATGGACTAAGTATTGAAATGGACCAATTGAAAATGGTCAAAGTATTAAGGTATTTCTTGTGGGTGCCAGAAGAGGAAACTGCTTTAATCAGCATGAGAGATAATGGGATCTTGTATGAATGTTCTTCTCTGTTTCAAGTATATAATAAATCTTCATTATCATTTTAGAAGTTTAAATGAAATTTGGAATTGATGTGATACAGACATGTAGGATTTAGAAGAAATGGGGCAGCTGGAAACGTTTTTTAAATAGCAGATTTTCTTGTCAGTGAAACCACTGTTAAGGTTTTACGTTTGTACTTTCTGTGTGAAG
This sequence comes from Crypturellus undulatus, assembly GCA_013389825.1. Taxonomy (NCBI): domain Eukaryota; kingdom Metazoa; phylum Chordata; class Aves; order Tinamiformes; family Tinamidae; genus Crypturellus; species Crypturellus undulatus. Next base: position 274,527 of record VWPW01001682.1, read on the forward strand.
ATATTTCTCTTCATCCCTCTCCCTTCTGACATGGATAAGAGTTACAGTCTTTTGGAGAATATCCAAAAACAGCACAAAAATGTTGTCAAATGCTAGTTCATTATTACGTGGAATAGTGATGGTGTTTCTTTAAACAGAAATGGGACGTGGGGTACCAAGTGCTGTGAGAGAAGTGGAGAGAAATATATAGCTACATATGCAGGAAAATACAGGATATATGTCAACAAATCCCTTTACTTGACAGAGACTGGGTGGGAGTTCACTGTCTTGTGTTCTTCTCCCAAGTGCACCTGTGTTAAATAGCTAGGAGAGTGTGACTTTGCAAGAAAGATTCATTATTTCAATCCATATCATGCTCGCCTGGATGACACAGAGTTTTGAAGCATGGTTGCAGCTAAATTGTGGATTCCACATTCAGGTTTTTAATTACAAGAGCAAATGAAATACTTCATCATAAAGACAGGTCATGCACACAATGTATTTATAGTAGCTCGAGTCTGGGTTTCTTCCAGGCACACTTATTTCCAGAGTTAGGTTCACTGAAAGGTGAAAGAAATTGCTTGTTTTTATTCTTAGTGTGACTCAGATAGATATAAATAGTCTGTTGGTTTTGGCCAGCGTGTTTATAAAAGAGGAAAAATATGTACTTATAGTATGTTTTACTTTAGCTAGTGTTTTCACTGGTCTCCTCAACATTTTTTGTTTGTTGTTTTAAGATGTGTGGGATGTTATCTGGTGTATCTCTTGGGGGAAAATTTAAGAAAAATATGCTCCAGTTTTGGTCCAATCTGTAAGGCCCAGAAACCTGGTGCATGCAGCAGTAGCTTGGGGTGGTGCAAATGTGAGAGGAAGGTTGGCCCGAAGGCTGGTGCGTGCTGGATGGGACACCTGCAGAATAACAAAAGATTTATCAGTATCTTGTAGATATTTCTGTAGTCATCTTGTTTTTGCGGGAGTTAATACAGGGTTTTAAATTGATTTGAGAGCCTCTGTAAGTGGAGGGATGTGTAATGCATGTAATACATACAGAGCAAGGGAATGTTAATGTGAAGAAATGTATGGCTGCATGGTACCGTATCTTATTCTTTTCTGTTTATTCCAAGGTGCTACCACTTGAAAACTGCCAACTTCAGCCTTTTATTTTTAAACTTCCTTATGTCATTTTAGGCAGGCCACGCAGGATGCTCCAGAGGAGGTGCGTAACCGTGACTTCAGAAGGGAGCTGGAGGAGAGAGAACGGGTTGCTGCGAGAGAGAAGAATAGAGATAGACCAAACAGAGGTAAAATAAGTCTTTAACAAAGAAAACAAAAGTTTTAATACCTTTGTGTGGCATTACTCTAACACAAAATTCAACATTGTGAGAAATTTGCAGATTACTGGCAGCATGTCTTGTGGGTAAAACGGGGTGGTTGGGTTTGAGAGTTCAGGATGGTTGAGCTGCACAGGAATGTCTGCTGGCTTCATGCTAGCTAAAATCTAGGTCAGCGAGTTGAAAAGCACAGACCGTCAGGCAGGCCAGCTGATACCCTGGGTCTGTAATGAACTAAAGTTAGTAAAGGGCTTTTTTGTACTTGAGCAAATGAGATGGGAAGGAGAAGGGGAGTGACTCATGTTCTGCTGTTGCAGCACCAATGGAACAGAAAGACACCTGTTAAATGATGTGATACTGTTCAGGTACAGTCAAATGATCAACTGAAATGGCAATCAAAAGGTTAATTGAGAAATAGTTATTTTAATGACAGAATTTAGGTAGTGCTTGTAGTTAAGGATATAAGAATATAAGCCTGCATAGGTTTTAGAGGGCTTTTGAGTTTACAGGCCAAAGCAGATGTCACGTGAACGCAACTAAGGCAACAGTATTGCTTTGGGGTAGCCTATAAAGGCAACACTCCAGTTGGATATTTTGATATGTAGAATGGGGATAGTTCTCTAAAGCTTCTTCTGCTATTCTTTTTGTCTTGAAATAGTGAGAACAAGTTTTGAGTTTGGAGTAGTTAGTGCTTCCCTTGAGGATATCTCCAAGGGAGGAATTAGCATGGGCATTGAGATTAAGAGATGACTGAAAACAGAACATAATTTTCATCTCTTAGTCAAAAGTAGGATAAAGTTAAGACTTGTCTTTTTTGACATCAGATGCTGTAAAGTGAAGTGACTTATTTTCTATTTTTATTTTACATCTTATTCTTTTAGAACATACAACATCATCTTCTGTGTCCAAGAAACCTCGGTTAGATCAAATTCCTGCTGCAAATCTTGATGCTGATGATCCACTTACAGATGTATGTGTTGTGTTTTGGGTTTTTTTTTTTTGTTTTTGTTTGTTTTTCCAGTCTTCTGTCCTGTCCTTCTCCTGCCTTGGGAGAAGGCAAATCCTGTTAATTTACTATTAATAGGGTATGTATTTTCAGGTCTGAAGATTGAAGACAGGTAATTGCTAACTGGTCCCAGTCCATCTTTTGGCCTTCAGTCGCTCTAATCTGTTGGGAATACCGTTCTCTAAGGGTATCCTTAGAAGGGGACGCGCATGCTTTGACTGGTAGCATATAAAGAAATGTCACTTTGAATTTAGAAATTCAAAATAAGAGTTAAAGGATGTGGAAAGATTAACTTTTTAGACTCAATGAACCACTGAAATGACTAGAATTCCCCAGAGCTGTTAATATGCACTGATGGTCTGCACCAGCCAAATGGATTTTTGCTTTTGGTTTCTTTCCTTATACAGACATCTGGCACCTATGTCTAGTGCTTGACCGTAGGCTGGGGTTTTTTTTTGTTTGTTTCTTGATCTTATATTTGCTCACATCACTACTGGATGTGGTTGGTGCTCAGGCATACTGGTGACTTAGGTGGCAATGATTAGAGTGGGTAAGGGCAGTCACTTTCTGAAATCTGTTAGCACATCTCCTGCTCAGTTATAAATAATGAATTGCAGTTAGCCAAATAAGGGCAAACTCATCCATTGTGTCTTGCCTTTACTTTATAAGAACAAATAAACCATTTGTATTGATTTCTGAAGCACTCAGATGCTTGCAGTAACACCAAATGCAACCAGCAGCATTTAGCCAGCAATGGGGATTGTTGGCTTGTTTACTTGTTTCTTTTTTTGGATAAACAATGTCTCACTAATTTTCAGAATTCAAAGCTAGTTTTATTAAAAAAAAAATAAATGAGCAGCTTCCTGTTTCCTTTTGTTCTTGTTAGGAAGATGATGAAGATGAAGATCTGGAAGACAGCGATGATGATGACACTGCAGCTCTTCTGGCTGAACTAGAAAAAATCAAGAAAGAGCGAGCTGAGGAACAGGCTCGAAAGGTAAAATCTCACCAATGAAAGAGCCCTCGTATTTTTGCAGGCATGCTTGTTAGAACTGCTGTGCCAGAAGTACTTGGGACCAGAGAGCTCCAGTGCTGCCACTGCTCTTTTGGAGAGAGAAACCTGCCAGACACTCACGGCACTGGGGCTTTTGCTGTGAGCTCTATTAAAATCATTATTCTTTTAATAGCACTTATGCTGTGTTGTCTTAGGAAGAATTAGCACTTGTAACTTGTAAGACCAGAGTTATCCTGATGTGGCTATTCACAGGTACATGTATTAGGAAAATGTCTCTGCCAAAACAAATGACAAATATGACAGTTAGTGTTTTCAGAGTATCACCTCTATAGGTAACTTTCCTACCTCTCTGTTAGGTCTCTATGCAGGTAGAAAGCACTTGCTGTGTGCATGGAAGGGAAGGGAAGTTTCTGTAGTTGGATATTTCTCCAGTGAGTAGGATTAAATTCAATGCTTTTGACTCCCATACCTTGGTGTAAGAAGTATTGTTATATGAAGACTTAATGTAAAAAAATCCAGTTATCTTTTTATAATATAATCCAAGATACTTTTAAAAACATGTTAAATCAATGTGTTAGCTTTTGATCTGGATGTTTGCTGCTGTGGTGACATTAGTATTTTGGTGCTACTGAACTGATCAGAACCTTTCCCATAGTTCAGGATGCACACCAGTAGTTTAACTGCTGCAGTATGTTTCATGAGTGCTCTCCAGTAAAGCCAGGCAGCACTAAACAGTCCATAAAATCTAGCAGATACTGTGAACAGCTGGTAGGCAATAATATTTTAGCTGCTATAGGCAGCAGTTTAGTGCGTGAATACACTTTTGGCTACTAGTATAGAAACTTACCTTTTAAATCAGCAACACCTGTAAAAATCAGTGAACTCTGGAGTTTTAGATTTTAATGATGGAAAGTTAAAACGAATACCAGTGTAAAACTTTGCTGTAGAAGACTTGTTGAATCTTGGTTCATTATCTAGCCTGTGAATGCCCTGTTAAGTTAAAGTTTATCTGAAAGCCTCTCTTGTGCATTTGATGTACACCACACAGTAATATTCAGAAATGTGTAATTGTGTTTTGCAGTAATAACAGGAAAATGATTTATACTGGCAGCAGTTCTTCCAGGTATTGCTGTTTGAAATGTATTAAAACACAGCAATTTCAGGGCAGTGATGTGTGGGGAAGGCTACTGTTTCAGCTATATTCACACAGGGTTCTTATGTGAAAATGTGTCAAACATCTCATCGTAATTGAATTGCCCAATAATTGAAATTATTCATTAAAGTTAAACGGCATAGCTTGTTTAGCATGTTTCAATGTAGAAAACTGACATTATCACAATAATGGCAGTAAATTGCAGCACACAAAACTAAGGGTGTTTTTCTCAGTTCAGGTGTATAAAGTAAAAGAGGTGTTATCAGTTTTATGATTTTTTTTCTCTGTCACTAGAGGGTGCTAAAAGCTTTGAAGTTTCTAGCGTAGAACTTGTTCTGTTCTGCTGTCTTTAAATGTAACGATTCTCCGTCTTCGTGGACACAAAAGTAGAGATTATAATCTCACATACTATGTGCATGTTCAAAACGTGCAGGTATCTGAATGAATGAAGGAATCCTTTTGTTTCTTCTGAAAAGTAAGTATTAGGTTACTTTTGTAGTGCACATTAATGCACAGTTGCTACATGATTTAATCAACCTGTAAGTAGGGAGTGATTTGTCTTGATAGGCATAAAAATTTCCTAAAAGTCTTTGATAATGAGTGGACACTGTAAAGTACTTGGAATCTTTCTTTTATTTTTTTTTTCTTTCCCAGAGTAGGAAACTGAAGCTAAATTAAAGAAAAAATAAAAAATGGCCACACAAGGTGGAACCCAACCACTTTGGAGTCTTTGGGACTAAGGGAGTCTGTACAAAAAAACACTTACATATTTTGGCTCTGGGAGTGCAGTCTGTTAGACTATACTTTTAGTCTCCTGTATCTTTAAAATGAGATGTTACTTGCAAAGCATTTTGTAGCCATTTTACACCCATTAGATATATGGGATTTTGTTATAAGTCTATTGCAAACCGTGACTGAAATCTAATTTCATAAGTAATTTATGAAACAGCTGTTAGTCATCCGACTGCTTTAAGGATAACATCTCATGTGTACATTTAATTGTGTAGTTGCAGTTAATCCTAATCTATATAAAGACTTTAAAAATCTATTTTTATTGTACAGACAAATTAACATGGGATCTTAAGACAGCAGTGGTTCTCCTGAGGCATGTTAGTCTTGGGATGAATTTTTGATCAAGTATAGCATTATACTAGGAATTTCAGTATTGTATATAAATATTCCCTTATGTGAAATGATAGTATAGTTATTTTTTGAGAATTTTTTAAAGTGAACTTTATACCCTTGTTAACCACCTTTACTCATTCCTTTGTCTGATATTTAAACTGCCCTTGAAAGGAGGGCTATTCCTTCTGAAATGCATTTCTGCTTAGACAAGGCTAAAACCAGTCAGTTGTTCTTTCGATCGCCTGCTCTCTATTAAGTTGTCTTGTGTGCTGACATCAATCTGCACAGAAAACCTTTAAAACTCTTTTTTTTCTGAAATATATGTTGCTTATTTAATATTCCTACAAAATTAACAGGAATTTTGAGAAATTAATAGGCTTAAAACAGAGATGAGATTGCTATTAAAGTCTGTTTTCTTTACAGATCAAAGGACATCAGTGTAAAAGTATTAAGAACCTAAGCACAAATATTTATCAAAAGATCAGCATGGAATTCATCCTGACTCATTCATCCAACCCTCCAAAACTTTGATTTAGCAGGTTGTTTCTAGGAGAGGCTGAAGTGACCAGTAAATTTAACTTTTGAAATCCATTTCTGTGGAAATCTCCTGGATAGTTCCAAAGCTGTACGAACACTACATCTGCTGTCTGTGCTTAACATCCAGGGAGAGCTAGCAGGTTTCATATGAAATGAAACTTAGCTTCCTTGTTTCTGTCCTCTGATTTTGCCATTACAACTCTCTCTGGCTTTTCCTTTTTTCAAACACTTTCTTAAAAGGTAAATTAAGATAATTAAAAGCAAATCTCATTGAGTGTTCCTGTAAGCAGCACAATCAGTAAAACTCTTCTAAAATCTAATTTTTGTACCTATAAAGTTATTAAGAACACTCAGGAACACAACACTGGCAGAAACTGTTCAACCTTCCTTGATATTGACAACAGCTAAAAAAAAATCCACAAATCTTATCTTAATCTAAAAATCATTTTACACTTATCTGAGAAGAGATGCTAAGGCTTGTGGTTTGTTTTCCTCCAGTGTGATTTCTCCAAGGGTTTCTCCATAACCGAATATACTACTTTAACTAATAGTCAAAATTGAATCACTACAGATCTTAGTTCTATCCTGTGCTTTAGCTGTGTCCTCTTTCTAACCTTCAAATAAATATTAGAAAATGATTCTTCATAGATGTTAACACTTTCACTTAAAATTTAAGTGTATAATTAAAGCTAGAATGTCAGATCAGTAATAAATAGTGGATCTTGGTGCAGAGCTAAAACCAAATGACCCAGTGTATTTCTTTATTAAGTTTTGTGAGACGTGCTACCAGTACTTACCTTCATTAAGAACTAATCACAAGACCCTCCTTCTGGGAACAGTGACAGTAGATCTGAATGTAGACACTGCAGTTGCAATTGTGCAATTTTTTTTTTCTTTTAATTTTAGAAATTTAGAAAATTTTACCATTTTCTAAAGTTCTAAACAATCATTTTAATCACAACGTTGCATTGTGTTAGTAACTTGCCTAGGATTGTGTAACAGGTGTGGACCTCTACGTTACTTGGTTTAGATCCCTGCTGTGAAAGGCAGTGCAGTTGTGAGTGTCATCCAAAAATCAGCATTTAAACAAGGCTGTGTAATTTTCAGTCTTTGAAGTGTAAATCTTTTTTGTTTTTTCTTCCCAGCAACTCAAAAACTGTAAGAACTGATCAGGATAATGTAGTTTAATGCAGAGGAGTCATTACAACCCTTCCTGTAAAAGTAACCTTACTCTGAGCTAAGGCTAAGAGTCCTACTAAAAAGAGCACAACAGTTACAATAATGTTTTTCTTTCCTTTGCGGTCAGAAACAAATATGCCAAGGGACTGTGCTTCATACAGCGAGATAAGGAATAATTGTTTAGTTGAGGTAAATATAGTTTTGTCCACATTCTTTTTTCCAACCACGATGCCACACGGCGGGTGCAGGGTTGTACAGAGGAGTTCAGGGAGACCCTGTTCATAGTTTCATCTCCCTCGACTTCCTTGGGGTCTCTGCAGTGTTTACACTCCATTCTGTCTGGTTCAACTGTGTGTATGGTTGGTACAAGATGCTGCCACTGAAGAGCACAACACTGTGTGTTTGTAGCCATGGAGTAATCTGTAGCAGGCTTTTTGCTAAAATGACTTGGGAAAAGAGTGATAAACCTCATCTTGCAGAACAGAAAGGAAGACAAAGAGGTATTATTCCAAAAAGAGTGGAGTGAATGGAGTGTGTGTGTGTGTGTATGTATGTATATATATTCTCTCCCTTAGGCTTTTTTCCTGTTGTGGGTTTGCTGTATCCATAGGGTGAGGTGGAGCCGCAAGGAGGGTCCTGTCTGTTCTGCTGACATGTCCCTCTGCTGTCAGTGGAGCAGAGGGTGGGGGGAAAATGTATATGGAAAATACCAAAACGTAATGAAATCCTTTTTTGGGGCCGGAGAAGACGGATTCTGCAACTCTGGCCGAAATGTGTAACTTGGCTTTAGCACAAATGTCAGCTTTACACAACTGTGTGTTGCACTGAATATTTCCATTGTGTCCTGTCTCTAACATAACATTTAGTCGTTCTGATCTTGCATCTTTTCTTTGGGAAGTTTTAGCCGAGCTAAATCATTAAAAAAAAAAAAAAAAAAAAAAAGTCATCTTCAAAATTAGCTTGTGTCTTAAAAGAGTTCTGAAAAAAATGCTGAGATGTCATCCAGCCTCCAACAGCTTTGAACGATTAAATTTCATAAGGAAATCACTGCACACAGTGAGTACTTGTAAGGTCTTCTCTGCAAAGCAACTACGACTAGCACTCAGTAGTTTACTTTCAAGAATCTCATTTGTAAATAAAATATATAATCTCATATAGTTTGTTACTCCTTCAGCTGTGCTGTCCCTGCAAGTCTCAAGGGCAGCAGAGCTTTTTTGGAGAGCAGAGCTGCCATCCGCCGCGCGGTAGCACAAAGCACCCAAGGGCTCTGCAGCGTCTTTTACAGTGCATAGGGAAAAGTCATCTGGCAAGTAAGATTCATGGATATTTTCTTTAGCTGTTGTCAGTATCAAAGAAGGCTGAACAGTTTCTGCTAGCGTTGTGTTCCTGAGGGTTTTTAATAACTTTATAGGTGCAAAAATAAGATGTAGTAGTTTAAAATGCCGAAGACTGTTCCTACCATTTCTTTTAATTGTAGTGCAGTCTTTGCTACCTTCCAGTTCTCTGGAATTGTATCTGGCTTGCATCTGTGTAGTCTTTGCCAATAATCACCAATTTTATGGCAGCCTGCAGTGTAGTAGATGTAGATCTGGTGCCTTCCCTGTGTCTGATTTCACTGCCCTTTGCTTCTCCCTGCTACGAGGACAGAAAATGGGAAATCAGAGGTTTGCATGTCATGAAAAGTGTTGCAGATGTTCCTTGTCCGTAATCCGCAGAGAGAGATGTAAAATCCATGTCTAATATTAGGGAAAGCTGCTGTTTGATATTGAGTACTTCTGCAGCCTGTGATCCCTTATTCAGTAATGTGGGGGCGATAAGTGATGCTAGAATCCAAATGCTGTATTTTGAGCAGTGCTTGAGAGTGCAAAACTGGTTTATTTGTGTTGATAACTTCAACTACTACTGTTTTACTAAAGCAGTTTTACTAAAGCTCCATGGATACAGGAGCAAGAACAAGTTTTGGCTTTCCCTCTGTTTAATCAGGGCTTTACCGGGTTAGTACTGAAGCAGTGCCTCGCTGTTAAGCTGCATGCCCTTTTTTGGAGATTTCCACACTGGCAGTTAATTGCAACTAATTTTAAAGTTTGCTTGTGAGAATCAATCTAATCACACGTATTTTTTCATAATTTAAACTGGCAGTTCCGGAAAGGTAAATTTATATTGGTAATCCTGCCTAGTCTAGCTTATATATAGATATATATATATGGTAAGTTAGTGTTGTACTGTAGAGGTTGGAATATCTTTCATGGGAGTATTCCACTTACCTGATCTGTTCATTGACAACGTTAGAGGTTGTGGATAGCTTTATGAATATACTACTCAGCTGCAATTAAGTGTTTGAAGCAGAGACCCCTGCTTGGCATCAGTGTTCACATTTATCGTGCTCTTTCCATCAAGTGAAGTGAGCCTCTCATGGGACTCGCAGCATGTCCCAGCACGGGTTCTGCAGCTGGAAAATACACCAAGAGCTGCTGTCTTACAGGAACTGTGGGCTGAGTTGCCAGCAGCACTAATGAGACTCAAGTGTGTTTTTTAACTAGGACATTTTCAGATGATACCTCGAGCATAGAGAGGAAGGGGGAGACCTAGTTAGTCCAGATGAGAGGTGTTTTTTTTCCTTCTGGTATTTCCTCAAAGAGCAGCCCTTGTAATACATTTAAAAGACTGTGGAGAAGATTGTTGATGTAAAATGAATTACATATGCATTTTGAAATCTGTGAACATTTAAGTCACTAAAGATATTGCTGCAGCTGGTGCGCAGGGACAGTGGGATGTGTTTTGTGTTGCCCGTAGTGCAGAGCTGTAGTGAGGCTCAGATCAGAAGCTTCCGAACAGCGCAAGAACTGGGTCTTTCTGATTCTTAATATTGGAATTCCTAAACAGTCTTCTGACATTCCCTGCTCAGTTTCACCTTAAATTTCTCAATATTAATTTTAATTGGTCCCTGGAGAAGTTGTGAGATGTGAGGTAGATTGCTGCAGATCGTAGAGAAGTTTAAAGATGCTGTAATGTTTCTTCCACCATTGAATACTGCATAATTTATCCTCTTTTCTCATGAGGATAAGGAAAATCTGTTAATCTGTTTACAATTCTAATATAATAAATATGTAAATGTGGAAGCTAGAATTTAACAGAGTATTTTTTTTTGAAACATCAAAGCCAAGCAGAGTAGAAATGTGTGGCTTGATTGACAGTTTATTAGCAATTCTAAGCTCTTCAAAGTATATCTGCTTCTGACCGTATTCTACTTATCCACAAGTGTCAAACAGTTTGGAAGGTCTGAGCTAGGAATTAAAGCTCTCTATGCGGGTGTTTGCAGATAAATAAAGTTTATTTTCCTCTACAACTAGACTAGAAAAAAAAATATTGTAGGAAAGTAATCCAGCGTTTTTGAATTTTTCAGGAACAAGAGCAAAAAGCTGAGGAAGAAAGGATTCGAATGGAGAACATCCTGAGTGGGAACCCCCTGCTGAACCTCACGGGCCCAGCACAGCCTCAGGCCAACTTCAAAGTGAAGAGGAGGTGGGTGCAAGCCCGGGCAGTGATGTCCCCGCGTCCCCTCTGGTGCTGCAGGAGCCTGAAAATGTCACCCTGTCACTGGTTTGAGTCCTTTAAAATACATCTCTCTTTTTAGGGCAACAGGAATTAATAGATAAGCCGCTCTGAGTAAGATTCTTGTTGAGAGGTATCACAGTTACTGCTGTGTTTATCTAAGTTAGGGCCATTATTTTCTGTAAAGATAAAACCTTCATTCTCTGACATTCTTCTCACTTCCTTCTTTCTCATCCACAAACATGTAGAAGGTAACTAGGGTGAAAAATTGACTTAAAATTTGATCTGCATGACTAGTTATTCTTAATACATCTGAGTGAGAAGGCCAAGCCATGTTTAAATAGATCTGTAAACGGCAGCTTTTTTTTTTTTTTTTTTTTAAGTTTAAACATATTAAAACTAAAATTCTTTTCTTTCCAGATGGGATGATGATGTTGTCTTCAAGAACTGTGCCAAGGGAATAGATGAATCCAAAAAGGACAAAAGATTTGTAAATGATACTCTGCGATCAGAATTTCACAAAAAGTTCATGGAGAAATATATCAAGTAGTACAGTTTTATGTGCTTTGCTGCTGACGGACTTGGAAGGTCATAGTTGTTCCTCCCTCTCCCTCAGAATTCATGGCTTTAGTCATGAATTCCCAAATGCTTTTCCAAGATCATCAACAGCTTCATAATTAATAATTGCTGTGTATCTGAAGTATTTTATTCTTTCAGTAAGCTTTCCTTTTTGATTTTAATTAAACCTTTGTGTTTCATGAACATTGTTGTTGTTCATATCCATTGCTTTTAACAGCCTTCATGTAAATGATAGAAGAGAGAACCTGCTTTCCGGTAAATACTTCCAGCTGTTTCAGTTGTTTTCGAAACATTTGTAATTATGGTGGCTTGTAACTCATACAAATTACATAAATGTAAATATCATCAAAGAGAGGGAATAGCAGAGCATGATAAGCAGTATGACCTAAGAAAACCTGTAGTTTCTGTGTTAAACTGGACTTCTCTCTTTTTTTATAGCTAATCAGAAAGTTAATAGTCTTCCTCTCTAGTTGCTTCTTTATTAGCAATTAGGTTATGCTTTGGTGAGATATCTCTAAATTCTTGCTCAGAAATTCAATTTCTGGAGCTCTTGCCCAGTTGTTTCTGAGGGGATGCACTGGAGTGTGTGGGGCCACACTGGATGGGGAATGTTGGTCTCTGGAACCTCAGGGTTTCTCCCTCTTTGGTAACTCGCTCCAGTGCTGACCCAGCAGCTGCAGCCCCATGGCGGCAACGCTCAGCCTGTTGGGGTTTGTTTCAGTGCCATTGCCAGAAACTTGGAACCTGCTCATGAGGGCCTTTATTAAATGATTTATCTCATCAAGATACTGTAGTGCACTTCAGTTTCTTTTCTAAAATGTCCATTTTAACACATAATAGGAAGTATAAAATATAAATTGTCAAAAAACATCACTAGTTAAGATTTTTCTTTTTTTTTTCTCCCTTCAGAACAAGGAGTTTTGGCCAAGTGCTGCCCTGGGTCTGAACCTTTCCCCTTCTGGGCAGGCTGAGCGCACGTCCTGTTCCTTGCTTTCCTCTCCTAACCCTAGAAGATGCAGCACTGTCTGCCCGGGAGGTTGCAGGAGCAGAACCTCAGCCGTTTATGGACAATTTTTGCCCTTTTCCTTGCTTATGTTGCATTCAATTCATTCCTACAGCTACTGTCTTGTGGTTAATATTCCTTGCAAACTTTTGAGAATTTCAGTATTTATTTATTAAGTGAGCAAACACAGATCACAGTGTTGTAGATTTTTGTTAGGCATGACTCTAATATTCTGTAAACACTTCCTCTAGTTTTGCCTGTGTTTTCCACCCTTCCATGGAGCAATGCAGAGTGTGCGGTGCCAACAGCTGATGCCCCTACTGGTGTGGGAGGGAGCTCTGCAGCCTGGGTCGAGGCATGTGAGCTGCTGCTGCTGCCACGGGAGGACTGCACCCATGTCACTCGTGCTGCCCTTCTCATGGTGGTAACGGTGTCTTGGGAGACAGGAAAAGCGCTGCAGTCCATTGTTCCTTCTCCTTAAACTATAGCTACCCACATCGTGGAATACAGGCAGCATAATGAACATGTGCGTAAGGAAGCGGGGGGGAAAAATAAAGGTAAGAGCTGTGTTTGTTAAGGCCTGGCAGTGAAGGCAGCGGCTCCTTTAGGATCTACCTCCCACTGGTGTCCTTTCAGCTGCAGAAATACCCTGGTCTGGCCGTGCTGCAACTGCAGCCCCTGTGCCAAGCGGAGCAAGGGAACACGCAGCCCTGCTGGAGAGGACATGCAGCTGCAGCACCAGCTCTGTCTTCAGAGCATTCAGTGCGTAATCCTAGCACTTGTGTGCTGAAAATACGGGGGATCTTCTAAATAAAAAATGATGCTTATAGCAAGGCACAGGACTGGACTCTAGTGTGCTCTCCATCTCGGCAGCCAATTGTTTTCTGCACAGGGAAGAACATCCATTCCCTGCAACTTCTGCACAACATGCAGGTCCTCCTGGGTGTTCTCGCTACCTGTCCCTCTCTGCCGTGGTTCAGGAGGAAGAACCATAGAGGCCATTTAAAAATCCGCCACTGGCTCGTAGCTTTACAGGAGTTTTCCTGTTGCTGCTGCTCAGCTAAGCCCCAGCAGGCAGAGTTTGCTGATCCTATCTCCAGCCTCCTGCTCCGGCTTTTGTGTTTTGCCCTCCTGCTGCGTAACCTGAGCCACTGCCTGGAGACCCTGCAGCCCCGGGTGCCATTAGGTAATTAAGGACTCCCAGCCTTATCACTTCACGGGTTTTGCACGAGTGTGGAGCTTTCTCTGCCTGCCTGCCCTGTGAACTGCAGACTGCGCTGTGCTTTTGCCCTGGAAGGGCACTGAGCTCTCAGTATTGATGTTGCAGCTTGGTTTTGTATAGTCTGTCCAGCGCTAATCCAGCAAGAGCCAAGTACATCATCTCGGTTTATAAAACTGCGGCAAGACCATGAGCTCTTAAAAAACGGGGTTATGTTGCTGTGCATGTCTGCCCTTAGCAGTGTTCCAGGACCTTCTGGTCAGTGTGACAAGGAACTGCCAACAGAGCCAGCGCAGCCGGCAGCCCAAGCGCTGCGGGAGGCAAGTGGAGGAAAGTCAAGTCGGTGCTTCAAGGAATGTGACAATCTTGATTGCAAACAATGTAAAATGTTTCATCCTCATTGTTGTTTCTGTGCTTGATGTTATCTTAAAAGCAGTTTCTCCACTCTTCAGGGTTATCATTGGTGTATCCTTAGCGTCAGGGTAGCCTTTGCAGTGGAAAACAGGACTGCCCATATGGAATAAGAGGTAAACTTCTTTTTAAAAAAGAAGACTTTTTAAAAGTACCATCTCAAACTTGATTTGGAGCACCATATATTTGTTAAGGGGTTAGCAGTGCTAGGAATAAGAGCTTAATGATAGCCTTGCATCATTAGCCTGGCCTGGAAATGACCGTGCTTTAACTGCACTGCATAAACAATACATATTTTACCATCTCTTTTTCTTAAGCAAATGTGTGAATATTAAAGGTTTCATATTGCACGGGGCAAATGAGGAGCATTTGTCAGGGTTTCATTCAATCATAGGTACCATAGAAGCATCCTGCAAATGGGAAGATGCCGAAACAGGGAGGGAGGGGACAGGAGTGGTGAGGATGGCACTGTGCAGCCTCCCATCTCCTAAGAGTCTCCATGGAGCTTGGGCAGATCGTGCATGTGCCAAGTCCCAGCAAGCTGCTGAACCTTCTCCTCTCACAACTACCTCTGAGAGCCCCAAGCACCGAAGACAAGGCCAGACGTGAGGACAGGTCAAGCCATCAGAGGGACGAGGCTGTTGCCCTGAAGCCGTTGCCTTGCAGGAGCGGCGGTTCAAGTTGGCCTCAAAGGGCTTCCTGATGTCTGGGAAGAGCTTCAGCCTCCAAGGGCAGGTTCCTGTCCGCAGCCGTGAGTGCCATGAGCCCGAATTCCTGATCCTCCAGGGAAAGGCAGAGTCATGCACTGGAGGGGCTTTGAGACTTCCTTTTCCTCTACACTATAAATCCGGAAGGGAGAAGGAAAATACAGAACAACTATTCTGCGTGAAAGTCCTTCCATTTATTTATTTTTTAAAAGCTTGTAAGTTTTTAAAATGAAATTTTGTCATAGTGTTGGTCAAGAACAAAATTTCCTGCTAAATTTGTCTTTCTTGGAAAGATTGTTTTGACCTGCTTTTCCCAAAGAAATAAAGTCTCCGCTTTGCTTTTTTGCTAGGCAGACCGACATCTTTTAGTAGTTATCTTTTTAACCATAAAAGCAAGTAGAGCCTCACTAACATACTTATTATCCCCCAAGATAGCAGCATAGATAGGCACATTTTCAAGTATTGTGTTTCCTTTAGAAAGGCACTTCTGAGGCCTTTTTTGGAAGGGGGGATAGGAGAAAGGAAAGAGAGATGTTTCCATAGATGTCAAAATTATTATTTTTTTAAATAAAAAAGCAACTGTGTTTTTATGTTGTTCAGTCGCAGATACGGTTTGCCACTGTGCTGCTTGCTGCTCTAAGATCACTCAGGTTGACTTTTATGAGTTTCACTTTCCTTGCTGTGTTTCCTTTCCTAGGGGGACACGTCAATGGCTGTCACAGAAGAAAGTTGCCTGTGATCTTTTACTGACAGCAAAACAAGACCGGAGATTAAACAGGGACTAGGGGCTAGTTTTTAACATTGCTTCAGTTCAGAGCACTGGAATATACTTGAAGGATAGGATAAAAGCGTGGATGTGCAGTAGGGTTTTTCTTTTTTTCCTCTCACAACTTCTGATCAGAAGCTCAATGTCACTGATCTTACAGAAGTTCTATCTTTAAAGCAGAAACTGTAGCTTGGTGATGGAGAACTGCTACTAAAGTGCCTTGTGCAGCTCCAACCAAAAGGCAGGTTTATCTAAATCTAGACAAACTAACTCTCCTCTTCAAACACCAACTTCCCACGAAGCCTAAGGAATGAAGCCCCTTGCAGAGCCAGGGAAAAAGCGCCGGTCATGAGCTGGAATAATGAAACCAAGAAACCCAGCGAGTCTCATTGCTCCCCACTGAAACCAACAGCATCTGAATAGCAAAAGATGATTTGTGCTAACTTGCCCTGCAATACAATTTTATAGCTAACATCAGGAACCTGTTATGATAGATTTTATAAGCCAGGCTATATTGTGAAGAACTGAAATGCTCAGAAATGTGGGTGAAGGACATTCACCCACATTCACCCAGGGATGAGCCAAACTGTGCAGCACCACAGCAACTTGTGTTGGAGCCAGCTGGTAAGCTCCCCTCCTCTCAGTACCTGCCCTTGCCTTATCTAAAGCACTGTCCCTCCTCCCTGCCCTTTTCTTGGGGATATCATCACTGAGAAATTAGACTGCTTATTTCCAAGCGGGTGTTTCCAGTGGGCAGGACTGCTGGCAGCAGTGGGAAAGGTCTGTTCTCGCCACGCTGGGGGAACTCGTTCGCACAAGCTAGGTTGGAGCCGGGTGAGAGCAGGGGCCTGTTGGTCTGCGGCCGCCCAGGGGCAGCGCTCGGTGCCGGTCCGCGCAGCCCCTCAGGGTGGCTGGTGGTGCTTGGCGGCAGGGGAGGGTTTGGGGCCTGCTCGATGCTGCGGCTGCTCTGTGCTGCCCAGGCGCCGTGTGTGAACGTGCCTGTGGGTTGCGTCCGTCCCGCAAGGAGAATCTCTGATATTTTCCTTTCAGGGTGAATCAGCTGCCCGAAGGGGAAGTCGTTTCCCTCAGGTATCTCCCCGTGTCCAGGGTCTCAAGTGCCCTTGATGTCCTACATCCTCCTGGTTGGGAACCCTAGACAGGCCTTGGGCACACGGGTTTCTGTCAATGTCCTGGGTGCCTGAGTTTGTCCTTCTGGCACAGACCGATGTCACTCAAGCGCCACTGACGCCTTTGGGGGCAGGAGGACAATGGGTTCGAATAGGCCCGGTCACAGCCTAATTCAGGACCTAGTTTGCAAAGTGTGATAGTGCTGTGTGCAGGCCAGGCCTCGGGCCAGGCTGTGATATTCTCTCTTCTCCCATTTTTAAGGACATTCTGTCCGAGACGTAACCCAGGACGGCCTGAAGCCGGGGACAGCTGGGGCCGTTGGCATTCGGCAGAAGAGCAGGAGCTGCGCTCTTCTGGGTCCTTTTGTCTCCTTCTCCTGAGGAAGCGGAGTCGCCAGCAGCTCAGGAGGCCTCTTCTGCACCAACCTGTCCCCGCCAAACCTTTCCCCATTAGCTGTACATGGATTCATCAGGCTGCCCACTGCAAGACCTGTTGTGAGCCGCTAAGAGGATTAATGGTGCTGTTTGCTTTGGGGGGTAATACTCTGCTGGAGCATCCTTCTGGTTTAAATGTTTATGGCTGAATTAATATCAAATGGAAGCACATGTGAGCTAGCGATGATGATGATGAATCATGTTCTTTAAGAGTTTTAGAAATTATTCATACCTGTTGAGACCTGTACCTTTTCCTGCCCAGGTCCCCCTTCAAACTTGCTTTCCAAAATGTGAGCTTCTTAAAAATATCTTTTATCTTTTTTCAATATAGACAGTGAGAGAAGGAATATTTTTGAAAGAATCCTATAGCCAAAGAACAACAACAGCAAACAAACTAATAACGTCCTGTTTATGTAATACTTCTCCTAGCCATTTGTTCCAATGACGAGTGCAGTAAGTGGTGCTCCGTGGGCGTGGAGCAGGAGCTGCTAATCGGGACTCCGGGCATCTATTTTCAGCCGCTAACCCAGGATAATGGCCTGGATTTAATTTCCCTTGGTGGCTCACAGTGCAGAACTCCGTTATTTGCGGAGTCAGGGATGTTCCCCGTCTCAAGAGCCTCTGCTGGCTGCTCTATAAAGTGGGGCTGATCCTGCCCTACCCAAGCTGCCGCGTGCCCCAGTAAATCACTGAACAGTCCAGGAGGGGAGTTGAGGGCTGATGTGACGGCTCAGCCCCAGTCTGAGCCCTGAGGAGAGCAGGGGGTCTGCGAGGATCTGCACACGTTGCTGGGGCTGGAAAATCCGTCCAGCCCAAACCCACGAGTGGAGCCAACGGGCGCTTGGGCAGCAAGGTCCTCTGTGCCGAATGCAGCTTCCTCCGGGCACACGTTTCCCGCTGGCACATGGGGATCTCGCGGTGCTTCTAGCCTGGGAGTGTCACGGGACTAAATCGGGCTCGTAGCAGTGATGAATCTGAGCAGAGCGTGGACTGCTTCATTCAAATGGCCCTTGTGGGACCAGCTGCCTTCGAAGTTACGGAGCGGGAGGGGAGGGAATCGCTGCGGACAAGAGCAGCTCCCAAGAGGCTGAGCCCCGTGCGAGGGCCCGACTGGAGCTGCTCAGATGTTGACCGGGAGGGAGCTGTTAAGGGCTAGGGGTGGAATGAGGGTGAAGAAAGCTCATTTTCAGTCTCTCTTGGTGTTCTGCCCCTTTCCTAGTGTGCTCCTTTGCTGAACTGCTCAGTAGTAACTGCCGAGCGTAGAAGCGTGGCTGGACCTAGCACAAGACCAGTAAGTTATGGCCTTTGGCACTGAGATTTTACTAAAATTACATATTGTCAAAGGCAGCGTTTTGGTCAATTAGCAGTGATCTGTCACGAAATCATATATTTGCAATTCCATTCTTCCTTTTAGCAGAAAGCTTTTAACAAACCGTGGATTAGAAATGGGAGCATTTATGGATAAACTCTTTCCCTATTGCTGCAGACTAACTGGCTGGCTCCTCCTTGGCTTTTGTTGTTTTGGAGCAGGATTGTTTTGTTATTTCATCCCTTTTTTCCCCCAATGCTCACTTCTTGCCAAGAATATCAAATCTGAGACTGGGGATGAGTGTGTTACCAGAAAACAGAGCCGCTGGAAGGCGTCTTGGTGCGAGGGGCTGTGGTTTGACAGAAGACCTGGAGGGTGTTTGAACTGTGTCTAATTGGAGACAGACACAGCATAGACCTAACGGGGGCAGAAAGCTTTAAAAAATGGTGAAAAGAAGGAAAAAAAAGAGAAGACTTCCCTTGGTGTTAATGGAGATCCTGCTAATGGGGAGAAGAAATGGCTTCAACCTCTGCCAGCACCAGCCCAAAGCCCTGGAGCTGCTGGACCAACCTGACTCGGTGCTGACGCAGATGGGGAGCCCTCGCGCAACCGTTCAATGTGTCTGAGCTGCAGAGGTGACGGCTCCATAACAGGGAGCAGATGGACTCAACATGGAGCTTGACAGCTCAGCAGGACTTGTTTCAGCTGCTGCGGAAGATTTGGATATTGTAATATTGCTCTTTTGACAACCAGTTCAGGGTCCTGTCAGCACATTTTCTAGAGCACTCAACGTGTGCAATAAAATGCTGAGCATCTTTGGAAATGGTGGTCAGTTAAGCAGTATCTGGAAGGGAGCAGGGAGGTTTTGAAGATCTGATTGCTGTTCCTAGACACCTAAAAACTGGGCCTCTGGGTAATTAATTCTGTGATTGGCATGGCCCTGGTTTTACCCCCACCGTAATGCTGCTGGCTGCAGGGGAGTCTTTCTCAATTCCTGCAGCTGCAAATGAAGAGAGAGGGAGACCAAGACGTTTCTGAATACTTGAAGTTCCTTTTGTAAGTGAAATATGTTTTGTTTTGTTTTCAGTGGAATTAACAACGCAACAAAGGCTTTCTTGGAGTATCTCGAACCTAAACATCAGCCTCGCTGGTTCTGGCACCAGCTGGCCACAGCAGCAGGATGTGGCTGAAAGCAACCCAAAACACAGATGATGGAGCTGGGTGTTAGACGGGCGGCTTTGTGCCACACGACGTGATGACAGAGCTAGCTCAGCCCCTGCTCCTCCTAAGGAAGGAGACGGGCCAGCACTCTGAAAACAACCCCAGTGCTGTTAGTAGCTCCTTGAGGGGTTATCGCTGCTGAGCAGCAGCTCCATGTTGCCAATGAAATGCCCAGGCCTTCTGGCCCCCTCATTTATTTTTTTCTTGTCTGCTTATTTATAACATTTTAACAAGTTTTGAGCTGTGGTGTTTAAATTCTTCTGAGCGCATCTGTTTGTTAGTCCTTATGCCATCACCTGGTTTCTCCTCGCAGCATTTGCACCCAAGATTGCCCATATTTCCATTAACCGAGCGCTGCTATGAGGCCGGTGGGAAGAGCCCAGCGCTTGTGTTAACAGCCAAAAATTTTTATCATTGCTTCAAAGCGCTGGGATCCCAAAGCGAAATCCTGGCCTTGCTCAGCCAAGCTGTCGCAGTCCTTTCACGCTGCAGCTTTGTCCCCCAGGAGCAGCAGAGGAGGACAGGCAGCAGCCTCGCGTGCAGATCGGGGTATCTTCTGCAGCAGCTTTTTGCCTGTCTCTGCTCAGGGCATCTCACATGTTACAGGCTCTAAGACCCAGCAGACGGGGTCAAGGCAAGGCCAGAGAGCCCAAGAGGGAGAAATGAAAACAAGCTGATTTAATATAAACTCTATGTTTTCTTGTCCCTGCTTAATTTACACACTGCATTTTTTACTTTTCTCTGACAAGCAGTGTTTATCTGGCAGGGGACCACTCATTAGCAGTGAAGAGTAGCATCGGATTTTTCTGTGTTTTGTTTAGACATTATTTTTGCCCATGGTTTTTAATACAAATGAGCAAAAAACGCTCGCCAGCTGCCAAGCCGGGTACGGCACCCCGCTGCCTGCGAGGCCTCCTGAGCTCAGGGCCAGGGAGCCCCAATGGCCGCCCTGCTCAGCACCTCCCTTCAGCCCCCCACGTCCCTCCCCGTTTGTTCTGGTTTGTTTTGAATTTGAAAGAAAGTAAAACAACGACTCAAATAAAATATTTAAGCATTTTAAAATCACTAGTTTTTGGAGGAGCTGTTTTGTTCTGTTTTTTTTTTATGCAAAGGAAAACCCATCTACAAAAAGGAAGGGAACTTTTATTGAAATTGCTGCAATTTATGAAAAGCATCATCATGAATGAACATAAACTTGTATTTTGAATATAATACTATTCAGAAAAAGGTGTGTCTAGGCAGAAGTCTTCTGTTTTTCTTAGATGAAGGGCATTTCAATGAAGTCAGTATCTTTTTCAGGATTGGAATCCCCCTTTGCAAAAGCGCAGGACAAGGACGAACGCTGTTGCTTGCATTAAGGTTGCACTGGGCAGCTGCAGTATTTTTGTGAGCCCCGTGGTGGGTGGCTGTGGCCCAGCAGGGGTTCCTATCCTGCTGCTCCACTGCACTAGCCAGTGCCCAGTGGAAACCCTTCGTGTTTGCTTTTCCATGACGAAGGAACATGTTTTCCCTACATGTTTCCCACTCCCATGTGCCTAGGTCCTCAGCTGAGCCCTGCATCTCTCCAGGGCTGGCTAAAGCAGAGTGACGTTCGCTTGGCTTGTTGCCTTTTGGAAGCTCCAAGCCTGTCTCACGCCCCACATGGGTTCTGGTGGACACTATTGGTGTATAAGACGCTCATCCTTGCCGCTGTGTTTCCAAAATATGCATTTATGGCATATAAAAATGATAAAATCATTAGCAGCTTCACCTCGGCCAAAGGCCAGGAAACTCATCTCACGCTTATGAGGTGACGAACTGAGAGCTCCGGGAGAGTTTCCTTGCCTGGCCCAGAGCACAGAACACATTTAGCTCAGTAAATCAAATTGACGCCACAGCACATATAGCCTCAAGCTTTTTTCAGAAGTTTCCTTCTGACAGATTTCAACATTTTAGAGTTTCCCAAATGCTTCCAGCACCATGCATAGCCCTTGGTCCTAGCTCTATGCCCAGCTCCGTGGGCTCCTCAGTGGATATCAGCTTTGCTTGACAGTTTTTTTTGGGGGAAAGGAGGTGTATGAACATACTCGGTGGAATATTTTAACCTTAGCACTCAGCTGGCGTTTGGGTGTTAGATGCCCTTCAGGTGCAGAAGCACCATCTGCGCCTGGCCCGTAGGCCCCGCTCAGGCACAGCCTCGAGCTGCTGCCTCGTGTCCTGTGCAGGGGCAACACGGCTGAGAGCAGCTGCCCGAATTAAGGACCTCTTTGGGGTCCTCAGACCCCTCTCCAAGGAGTCTAGGAGCGGTTCTGCACCTCCACGTGTTACCATGGATTTGAGATACTGGCTCTGAGCATTTAAGCTCCCTGTGCTCCCTTACACCATGTCTTCAAGGGATTGGGATTCCAGGGAGCTGCCTTTCCGGGCCGTTGCAGAGTGGGAGCCCTTACATTTGGGAGGTGCTAAGTGAGCCTTGGGTGGACTTTTGCTGTGGAAACGTTACCTACTGTGACGCACTTGCAACTCTC
The DNA here is from genome assembly GCA_013389825.1 of Crypturellus undulatus. Lineage (NCBI taxonomy): Eukaryota > Metazoa > Chordata > Aves > Tinamiformes > Tinamidae > Crypturellus > Crypturellus undulatus. The sequence goes on from VWPW01001682.1 coordinate 296,688, forward strand.
TAACTCCACTCTGCCAGACTTCCAGTTGCCATGTTGCCTATAGCAACAGCTCCTGATGGAAAACACGAGAACTATGACAAAAGGACAGGATTGCTGGTGGCTATGTGAGAGCGGTTGGTTTTATCTTTGTTCTTTTTTTTTTTTTTTTTGCTTTGCAGACCTTGCAACACTTTTTGTCGTGGTTTGCGATGTCACAGTGTGCAATTCCACACCCAGCTGGCACCTCAGGCAGCTGAAGGACCCAGAATGCAGCAGCCTGGGGTGAAGGGACAGGGATCACAGCTGATCTGATCGCTTTTCTATTGCTTAAACTACTGCTTTTCTTGGCAGGGATCTTGTGGGAAGAAGCGTGTGGCATCATCAGGGAATTCTTTTTTCCTGAAAAAAAAAATGTATGTTATATGTATGTGTGTGTGTGTGCTTAAATCAGTGCATACAGGGCAATCTCATTGCACACTGAGTGTCGGTGAGATGCAGGTGACATGCAGAGCTGTTGTCCCCTGGGCCAGCGCTGCCCAGCGGCGTTCGGAGTCCCTAGCTCAGACTCGCTGCTGCACAAAGCTCAGGTCAGACGTTTTGGCAAAAGGAGTGTTCAGAGAGGCTGCGCTGCGCAGAAGTGACTCACAGTTTTGGATGTCTCTGTTTCTGAGTGACCCTGCTGCAGTTATGTAAGACGGCATGTGCAGGCTGCGTGCCTTCCCAGGCCCCTCAGACCTCTCAGAGCTTGAAAACCGCCCATCACATTTTCAGATCTTGGCTCTTTCCACCCGTTTCTAAGGCAGGGCTGGGCTGTCTGTGGCTCGCGGCTGCAGCGAGGGAGGTGGTGGCACAGGACAGCAGTGATGGGCGCTGCGCCCACAGGACGGCACCAGGCAGGTGGCTCTAAGCTGGGCCTGCGGATTCCAGGTCAGCCCGTTAGCTGAGGGGTGCCCGTCCCAGTCGACCTGCAGCCCCTTCCTTGAGGACCACGAGAGAAGCATTCAAGGAGCAGCAGGGCTCACTGGGCCCATCACATGGGGGTCATTCCCACTTGCACATTGGGAAGGCTGTGACTGACCACCCTGGTGACAACGTGACAACCTTGTGCTGGCTCTGTCTGCTACAGAGCCAGGAAGACCAAGGAAATCTCCTTTCTACCCAGGCATCAGCCACAAAGCCAACTTCAGACACAGCTGCCTCCATAGCAGAGCAGGGATGGCTGTGAGGGCCAGCTGGCCTGTAAAGTGACAGTCATGGCCTTGGCAGCATCAGCAGGGACCTTTAAGCGTGATGGATGCCTGGAGTGGACTGCAAGCATGTCATAGGAAAGGTGGTGGTTCAGTGTGCTGCTATAACATCAAGCCTTCATCCCAGCACATCTCCAAGTGCAGGTATATTATTATTATGCATTATTATTTAGTGGTTTAATGAGCTTTTCAAAACCTCAGCACACCAGGCACATGGTAGGAGAGGTGTGTCCTTGTGAGTTTTGTGGACAGGCGATGATGAACTGTCAAATAAGAATTAACTAATAATTATTTGTTTCAGAACAAGTTCTTTTTGAGGAAGTGTCCCCAGTGGTTATAAAGGCTGACTTTGGCCTCATCAGCTTTCCGTCTTCATTTTCCTTTTGAATGTTGTTCTGGAAGAAATTTGCTTATTCAGGTTGCCATTGCTGAGGTTACTCATCTTTAAATGAATGAACTCATGCCAGTGTTCACAGCCCTTCTCCCTCCCACACATGATGCAGTCTCATCTTTCCTGGTGTGGGACCAGAAGATATCAGGACAACCCTGGAAACAGGCATCTCCTTTTCCATGCTGTGGTCATTAACACCATCCAGTTCCAGGCAGGGAGAAAAAAAAAAAACAGTTTTATTCACTGCTTTTCTGTGGTTTCCGTGCATTTGGGGTTGGTTTCTGTCACTTTGGCTCCTCACTGCCACTCTATGCTTCTTCAGGTGCTGCTGGGTCTCCTCCTGCCTCTGTCCCCTTCACAGTCCCACTGGAAAGTGCTTTCTCAGAAGGATCCCAGGAGGGAGCCAGGGTGCTTGCAGCTACAAACACTGCAGGAAAGTGCATTCTCATGGTCTTTTCTCTAAGAACAGTGAATTCCAAAGGCTCCTCCTCACCCTTGTTATCAGAAACTAGATGTAAATAGACACTTAAGTGAAATCCCTGCTGCCATTGGCAGGGGATGCTCTTGATTGATTGTTTTAAGTGTTTCACACTGCAGAGCAGTGGGGAGGAAGCTGCTGTTGTCAGGGCTTCCCAGAGCCGCACTCAGCACTCACATGGTTCAAGCACTGCTTACGAGTGCCCATACCCGCCAGCGCCGCCAGCGCCGCAAGAGCCTCTGGCTGGGGCACAGCACAGGAAACCCCGGGGATCTGTACAGCGCAAGGAAGTAGCTGGGACTTGCTTCCAGCCCTTGCTATCTCAAATTTCACGTGTGACAGTGAGGAGGTCATCCAGTCGCTCTGGGCTTCACTTCTTGTTATGTGAAATAAAGGACGACAGACTAAATTCAGCCTGAGAGACAGTCGGGAGCTCTGCCAGTGGGGACAGGCTGATCCCTGAAAAGAGTTACGGATGGAGGAGCTGCGGTCAGGTTTTAGAAATCCAGGGCAGCTCAAGTCTAGGCTTTGTGAAGTGAGATCTTGGTGTTGTGGGATTTCCCCTGGAAATGTTATTTGGTCTCTAGGATTGCTTCCAAAACCTTTAGAAATTACCAGCATCATGCCTTGTTTTCTCACAGGTGTCCTGCTCCAGCTCTGCTGTGTTTCTCCTAATGGTACAGAACAACTGGCACACTAGTTTATGGCCATAACACTGATGCCATCAGACCGGAGAAGAGAGAAGATGTAGAAGGAAGAGGTAAAGCACGAGCACCATGCCCCACCAAGGGCAGTGGGACAACCACCCATGGGGGCCCCCAGGTAAGGACATCTGAGCAAATCCCTCTGCCATGTGGCACCGTCGCTCCATGTGCCACTGTGCAAAACCATCTGTCACCAGGGCTTTCTGCTCTGCCCAGTCTTGTCTCTTTGGTGATTTCATCTGAGGAACAAAGAAAGGGAATTGGACAGGTCCATGTGAGAGTGTTAACTTGTCCTCCTGTGTTCCTGCGCTGCAGCTGCCCCTTGGGTGCAGCAGTGCATGCCCCGCGCTGCCCTTGTCCTGCAAGCCCCAAAACAGCCACCACTTTCCCCTTTCTCCTGGCACATTCTCCATTCCTTCGCTCCACCTGGGGCCTGCTCTACTTTAGATTCATTTTCCTTTGAACACGGACAGGCCCAGTGTTTCCCCCGCTGCAGTTTCTCCCGGGCAAAAAAGGAGAATCCTGCTTTTTGGCCTGATTCTCTTGCGATGGGGTTTTTCCATAGCACCATCATACTGATGGCTCAGCATCGTCATCTCTCTCCAGCATTTGGAACTAGTGCAGTGTCTTCTAGTGGACATTGGCTTCATTCACAAATTCAGATTTTTTTGTCCTATTATTTGTCCTATTTCTATAATCCCGTTCCCCCGGGTCACTCAGTTCCTCCATGCAGACCCTCTGTTGTTGTGAGAACTACTACGTGTTTATGCTATCATCAGCTCTAGTGCCATGTTATTTTTTTGTCCCAGCGGCATTACCAGAAAGACTAACTGAGTCCCATCACACTGACGGGGAGGAATGACAGGAGTTATTTGAGGAATAACTATAGTTGTTTCAGCCTGAGAGGACCCTATCTGAAACACAGCACTGTTATTTCCTTTAGAGCACTGCCTCCCATTTCACAGGTTCATCCTACTACAAATAATTTCACGTAGGCACCATAAAAAGTTTTATTAAAATCCAGAGAGATATATCTGAGTGCCTCTTTTTTATCTAGAAAATTAATTATTCAGGAAAGCAAGCAGAATTCTCTGGCAAGTATTTCATTTGGCAAAGCCCTTTTAGACAAGCAGAGATGTAGTTGCCCACGGCATGTCTCTTGCCTTTCTTAAATTATATCTTTTTCTTTTCAGTACCATATCTATTACTCAACAGATTAATTTCAAATACTTGCGACTGGATGCTCAATTTCATGGTCATTTCATCCCATGACTCTGGAATGGAGCCGGTCCAGTTCTTCAGTTTGCAGGCACTGAGCGGTTTGATATTTGCTTTCCCTTTAGATGTGGTCTTTTCCATGCCCTCACTTCCATCTTCATTTTGTCCTGAGATTCAGCATCATCTTTCTCCCCAAAGACTGCCAAACACAGTCACTTCTGGGAGAAATACAGTTTTAGTAACCTAAATCTCTACCTTAAATCTTTCCTCAGCACATAAAAGCTACACTTCTTTCCTGTTTGCTTCTTATTTATGACTGATGAGCATTTTGCTAGCTGTTTTAATTTCGTTTGTAAGATCTAACACAGCTTGACTTTGGCAGTTCTCACTTTACCCCTTCACTTCCTGACCTTTAAATATTTCTGTGCTGGTTAATCCTTTTTTTTTTTTTTTTTTTTTTTCCCATCCATTGCAGACTTGTGGTTATTTTGGATATTCTGCTTGTGGGAATTCTTCATCCGGTTCAGGCTTTGGCCCTTCCCCTAACAGATTTCCCCTCTTGCTTGGGCATTTTCTAGAGTGTAGTCAGTTCATTTTCCTGATTTCCCTGATTAATTTCTCAAGATCTTCCCTCTGAAATAAATGATATCAGCTAGGTAATTTCCAATCTTTTTATTTTAATTTAGATATCATGAGGTCATGTCAAGACATTTTCAAGTTCTTCTATAAAAAATCCAGGCAATTCTTGTCCGGGAGTACTGGACCTTATAATCACTAGCAGCATGGTGGGAAGTTGGAGTAGTCCCTAAAAATGCCACCCACGACACATTGCATGTGTTAGCTCTATGACAGCAATGCCAATGTCTCCTCCTTTGCCAGTTCATTGCTCTCATCCTGAGGAGATTTGTAGGTCACCACGGCTGCAGGAATAGCTGTGTATAAGAAGCACTGAGCACTGAGTCTTGTAAGGTTAAAATCTTTGGTGCCTAGATACAAATGGGACATCAAATCAATACTCCACTCCACTACAGTAACATTAGTATCTGCTGTTAATTTAGAGGAACTTTTAACACTGTCAACCTCTCTCCAGTGGTTTTCAGCACCATGACTGCAAGTCTCAGTAAATGACAGATCAATCAGAATGATACTGAACCATTTCATCCTCTTTTCTGTAGGTCACTTTAGTATCACCCAAGGACCCAACACTGCTCCTTCTCTTTTGTTGGCTTTTTGGAAACAAGATCAGGTCCTTAGACCTCTTTGTCCTGTGGTTTGAAACCTTTAGGGAGTTGCTTTTCCTCTGACAGGCTGAGCTCCTTCAACCTTTGTTCCAAACACATGGTTCTCATTAGAGCTTCATGACATACTGCTAACTTGGGGCCCAAACAAACATTAATTTGAGCTGAGAACAATTTGCTCATACTAAAACTAATTTTTTGGAGATTTCAAAAAATTGGGGTCAGATGAATAATGATAATAAAAATACTTGTGGATACAGCTGTGACTAGATAGAAGGCAGTGTGATAGTAGATGCTAGAGGCTCACCGGTGCCGCCCATTGCTTGCGAGGCCATGTTGAATCTGAAACACACAAAACTGAATCTGTTTCTGTGATGAACCCATTTCTTTCAGAGGAAGATTTTCTCTATCAGTTGTTCCTAAGTTGTTCTGAAATGTAAGATGAAATGCAGCAAACTGCATTGGATGCTCTCAGTGTGGCATGAAATATGTGGGTGCTGCAAGAGAGCAGTCAGACAGAAATGTTTTACCAGCACAAGTGGGCAACGGCTGCATCGCTCCCCCAGCAATGCACCAACATATCCAGCAAGTGATACACATGAATCCTTGCCTAGTCAAATTCTTTCTGTGATGGTCTGCCAAGGGAAACCTTCAATGCGTAAAGCATCCAAAAGGATAGTCTCCCTAAATGCATTTGGGGATGGATAGGGGCTGTTTTTGACTCTATGATACTTCCCTGCCAGGCTCGCAGTCTGACAGAGAGTATAAAATGGGCCTGGACTGGTGAGTAGATTATTGCTGAGGGGATCCTTGCTGTTTTCAGTGCCTGGGCAGTCCTGGGGCTGGGGCTGATGGAACTTCATGTGTCACTTTTATTGGTATCAGAATGGCCACCCATAGGATGCTATTTGGGCATACTTCTCCAATGATAATAAATGTTTCCAGTATCTGATGATCCAGATTCCTGTTCCCTGTCCCGTGAAACACCCTTGGCCATCTCCACCCTATGTCTCTGTCCCAAGGGAAAAAGCAACTCAGCCCTGAAGTCTGCAGTGTGCCTGCACTGTGGGCTCACCAGGAGAGGATGCTGCTCACCGGGAGAGGACCCACCTTGATATCTGCTGGGTTAATTTGAACTCTTTGGTGAAGTCCTGCACCGTCTTGAATGTTCAGATCACACATCCTAGTACAGTCCAACCACATGAAGAGCAGCTCCAGGGAATGGTACCTTCTTCCTATGCCCCAGCCCCAGCTTTGCTGGTTGACCTAGTACTTCCCTCTGCTGTGCTCACCCAACAGCATTTGCCAGATGAAAGCCCATGTCAGCCAACAAGGTGCTGAGTCCAGGACAGCAGGTGGGGACCTGAGCATTGCAGGAAACTAAAAACACTTGTAGATGCCGGTTGCACACAAGATACTTCCTCTTGTGCCCAGCTGTGTTTATGCAACAAAACTTGCTTTTCCCTTCCCTCAGGTAAGTTGAATGAAAAAAAAAAATGTGTGAAAAGAAAGGATAATCTGTGTATCTGATTTTTGGCTCTTTATCCTAGTTGTTGCGGCTATCCCATGGGACTCATTCTCCTAGCAGGGGCCTGTGCGGCTGTCACCTGTGCTCACAGGTAGTCCCTGGACAATGCCAAAGAAAAGGAAGTCCACATTAATCTGCAGGTTGCAGAAACACTTTGCAGCCAAGAGTTACAGTGCCGGACAGTCAGTGGGAGCCACAGGCAGTTTCTGCTGGGAAGGAAGAACTCAGCACCAGACCGAGTCAGCCCAATGGACATGCAGAGAAACAGTGCTGGAGCAATTCCCAGCGGAAGGCCTAGAAATCGTATTCCCAGTTGGAGCCTGAGGAAGAGTGAGAGGGGCTTGAGCCTGTATCCAAAAAAATCCTATTTAGAAAACTCCAAGTGCATTTTTCACATGGGAAAAGTCTTGCCACTGGTAAACTTTCCAAAGAGAAAGCTGACGTCCGCAATGAACTCTGCCAACTGCTAGAAGATGTTTTCCATAAAGAGGTGGATGAATTTTTTTTCTGAAATCTGAGTGAATCACAAGTACCAGGTAGGTGTTTTGTGCTTTAACCAATCAGCTGAATGATGGGACAAAGAGGAATTAAATGCCTAGACTCTGTGATAACATAAATATATACATATACATATATATAGAGAGAGAGAGAGAGAGAAAGAGAGAGAGAGAGAGAGAGAGACCAATTTTTGCAAGCTCTTTGTCCTGTTTTCTGCAGGGCTCTGTGTTCAGGTCCAGACTTCACCTGTAGTGCACCCAGGGGGGCTGCTCTGGTGACAGCTGGTGCGTCACACAGGGATGATGATCTTCCCTGAGCACGGACATACGGCACACTCAGAAATCAAGTTTTCCACGGACCCGCCGCAGGACACAGCAGCCGAGGGCTCCCCATGGTGGCACGAAATGGCCGCCACCACGCAGCTATCTGGGTAACATGATAAGGAGCTTAGGACATCCTAAAATAAAGACCTGCCCATCTAAAAAAAGCCTGGCGGGCAGCGGGGAGAGTTATTATTTACCACCTAAGTGAAAGGCTGATCCTTATATGCCAGAAACATCGATTTCTGCTCCGGGAATCCTCTCATGCTGCCACGGCCTCTTGGCTCCTGTTGACAGACGTGGTCTTTTTCCCCATAGATCAGTCCTGGTGGAGATCAGAGCAGAAATACCCTTGTAGTGCGTCTTCCTGGGGCAAAACCTCGCGGCAGTTTTGGTCGGCGAGTGCCCGGGGTGCCGAGCCAGCCCCAGGAGCCTCGCTAGCTGCTGCCCTTCCCTCAGCAACAGGCTGAGCCTGCGGGCTCAGGCCGAGGGCTCTGAACTCGTCACAAGCTGGGCCAAGCTTGTGGCTAAGTATGCCTGTGGCAACGTGAAGGACTAGCCCGCAGCGCCAGTCCCGGCCCACCACCTTGGTCATGAGGCTGAATGTGAGCAGACCACTAACACTCAAGTAGTGATGGGGACCCCCCAGGTTTGGAGCTCAGCCAGCTGTGCACCTACGGCAGCAAGGCTGACCCCCAGCACGGCATGGATTTGGGGGAAATTTGCCTGTGTTGTTTGACTAAATCCAAGCAGCACCGGCGCTGGGGAGCCCTGGAGAGGCTGGCTGCTGTCGCAGCCCTTGTTTTCAGCTCCCACGTCCAGCTGTCGCACAGGAAGTTTTGCATTCCTGGAGGGTCATCAGCTGCCCTCTGCGCTCCGGCACAGGCCTAAATGCATTTCCAGGTAATGCAGACACCATGTGCGAGATGCGGGATTTTTCTGCCATAAATGGGGAGTCAGATGAAGTGTCGAGCATTCACAGAAACACACTGCGCCAGCCTGCTGTCTCAAGAGCCTCCAATGCAAAATAAATATAGTATTTGCAGCAGAACTCAGCTTTGCCATTGTGACTGAGAAGCAACTCAGTTTGCTTTAACAAACGCTGGTAAATCACAGCCCAAAAGGCGTAAAGATGCCGTAAAACACCTTTGCCCACCAGCCCTGGCCTGGGCCTCCCGGAGACACAGCTGAGCGGCAGCCGGCTTCAAGCAGGGCTTCCCAGGACAGCCTGTGCGCTCCCAGCGAGCCAGCACGGCCTGCGCTAGCGAGCAACGTGACTCAGCCGCTGCTCTTTTTTTCTTTTTCTTTTTTTCCTTTTTTTTTTTTTTCTTGGCTACATTGCAGGATACAGTCTCTTCACACTGCCTGCCAGCTCCAAAACGGCCCAGAAGCAGACGGATGCTTGCAGACCTGTGAGTCTTTCTTTCATGGCGAAGGAAGGCAGATCTTTATGCAGAAATGAAGCATTCCCCGATGCACACACATGCAAAAAAACCCATCTCACACCCCCACCGCCCATGATGCTACTTCTGAGATGTTGCCAGTGCGACCGGCACACTGTGACATGGTCCAAGCAGAGGGCTTCCCACCACCCCCAGTGCAAGTCAACTTGCTCTCATGACTTGCCCTGCAGCCAGAGCAGCAATGTTATTGCTCTACAGGAGCCTCTCTGAGGCACCGTGACGTGATACCTCCGCCCTCCTCCCTAAGTCTGTAACGCTGCTGCGTCAAGCAAAAGGCCGGCTCAGATGGCTTGATGACAGCAGTTTGTTTGGCAGCAGTTACTCTGGATTTTCACAGCAAAAATGAGCATTGTGTCTAGCAGCTGGGCAGGGAGCCCTCTGCATAGTGGCCAGAGCCCCAGAGAAGTGTCGAGCCTGGGATGGATGTAGTTTCCTCACAGCCTGGAGATGAGAGAGAAAGCATGAGCGTAGCAGGAGAGTTTTGGTCCAGAACTGTCCAGGCAGGGCTTGTACAGATGTTCTAAACATCAGGAGATGTTCACAGCTCACAAGTTCACAACAGGCTCTCCCTTCCAATGCTGGGAACTACAGTGTCTCAGCGGGCCCTGAGGCAGCTGCTCCATGTGAAGCCACGTGTCCAGCAGAGTGGCACGTGCTTGCCCTTGTCGGTACCACAGTGTCCCTTCCCTCTGAACTGACAGCAAGAAACTTTGGCAACTCACCAAGACGCTCCCAAGGACGCCCCATGTCTGAGCGAACGGAGCTATTATTGTCACAGCAGAGCCCGTCCTAAAAGATATGGCATATCCTGAAGGACATCCCTGAAGATGTAACCTGGTTTAGGAGAAGCTGCAATGCACCAGCATTAGACCTGGCCTCTCCTCCTACCACCGTTTACCAGGAAAACCCAAGCTCCAGCCGCATGCCAAGCCGTCCTGGTGGGCGAGGAGCTGGGGCCAGTGCTCGTGCAAGGCCGTGTCTGGGGCCGCTCTCATCTTGCTGCCCCCACACAGCCAGGGACTCGCTCGTGCTACCCCGGTTTGCAGGGCCACGCAGGGATACTCGGCAAGATATGCACCCTGGTATGTAATTCATCTGAAGCCGAAGCGGTTGGCCTGAAAGAAAATACCCTGTGGTCTTTCATACCTAGAGTCAATGAATTCTCAGTCCTTTTATAGCTCAGAAATGCTGGGTGTTCTCTGTTAGTTTTACAAGCTCTGAAGCCTTGGCTTAAAGGCCAGCCGACCATTAATCACAGCAGGGACAGTGACAGCTGCTCTTATTTAATGAGCTTCCAGACGGGAATCATGCTCCTGCCCCAATGCACCCTGTTTAATTAGCTCATGTGCAAAATGTCCAGCTCTGTTTTGGTCTGAGGAGGGGGCTGATGATCCCATCACACTCATGGGACCCCTGGGTTCAGCACAGTGAAGCGGGGATCCCACAGGGCTCCGGTGGGATCGTGGTCGTGCACCTCCACCAGCAGCACCGTCCTTGCAAGGCCCCTGCTAGGGCCATTCCATGGGGTCTGTTCTCAGGAGGGGCATTTCTTGCTCGGCAGCAGGAGCCCACGGTCTGCACTGCAAATGCAGCTGAAACGTCTCCATCTGGGGTGGCACATGGGGCACTCTCGCCAAGATCACCACCGTGGGGCACCAACACAGGCAAAATGCCCCAGGAAGAGCGTCCCCCCCGGATGGGTCGGGGGAGCCAGGATGTTTCTGGACAGCCACAATTCCCAAGAGACCACGCTAAGCAGACGCTGCCCACACTGGGCCCGCAGATACCAGGTTGTGAGCAAACCCCAGAAGTGGGATGCAGATCACGGCCAGCCACCTGGCAGCTTCGTCCCCACGAAGGATATTTACACACAGAATCACGTGCCTTATTTTTCTCTGCAGTGTTGACAGCACTGGCTGGGTTATCACAAGCCTCAATAGTTAATGCGTTTCTTAAAATCCAGCTCCTAGAGTTATTTAATGATGTGAGAAATCCAAACTTTTCCTCGGGAGTACACCTTACAAATGTTTGTACATCTGTTCCATTACAGCACAGACAGGAAAATCCCGGAATATATGGAAATTGTAACAAACCAGAACAGAAAAAATATCACAGCTGTACAATGCGTTAGGTCTAAATTAACCATAAATGGGTCTCATAATTTTACATTGGATTTGACTTATGATTTTTGATTGCTTCTAACCAGCAATTTTACAACACTTTAGCTTTTTTGCACTCTCTCGCGGCATACGATAAATAAGAACATTGTCTAAAACTTTTAGGAACATGTATGAGGATTTTAAAATCTAAACAAATTCACTCTGCAGGTTTGCCTCTCTGCATTGTTATTTTCAGTGGGTCATATGCAAAATGTACTTACCTTGGAGACAATGCTATAGTGATGTCCTCTTTATTTGGCTGGAACATCTGCAATGAAGGCACAGTCCAGAAGCGGTAGAAGCACTCTTGGCTATACCTGAGCACACCTGGTAATATGGATATTCCCACCCTATTTTGTTTTTTTTCCCTCTATTGGTTCCTCTATTTTTTCCTCTATCTTTTACCATGATCTTGAGCATGAAGAAAAGTCCCAGATCTTACTGTCAAATCTTGACAAAAGCTGAAGAGCCCTGTGCTAATCAATCACCAAATGTTTGTTCTTGGTGGTAAAGACTGGGGCACTAAAAACACCTAGAGTTGCCATGCCCTGAAGGGGGACCATTCAGATGGGTCAAACCAACCTGTGCTCACCATGAGGAGCACAAGGTTGTTATGATGTGTGTGAAGGACATAAATATCCACTATCTACAGAGCCCCTGGGTCTCTGCTGGTCGGTTTGTTCCCAGGGCACGTTGCCTTTTTTGGTGCATGAAGCTTTTGGGAAGAGATGAGGTTGGAAAAGGTGCAGGATAGTCCATAGCAGAGAGATGCCCTTAATGGCTTTCATGCTTCACCCGCCTGCAGCTCTGTGGGACATGATTCAAGAATTTTCCAGCAGATTCTTTCACAAGCATGTGAGAGTCTGCTGAGCAGGTCTCACTTTCTAAAAGGCAGATATCGGGGTAACCTTTGCTTCTTTGCTTCTCCTTCCCCCATTTTTTTTTTTTTTTGGACAAATAAGCAAACATACATGACAATGTTTCTAAAGGGTATGAGCATTCCCTTAGCTTGGACAACTGCTGAAAATTGGAATCTGATCTTTATTCCTTATACAGGATGTTATGGTAACTTAGATTCATGCGGATGTTTAGGTATCTAGCTCATATTGATTCAATATCTGTCAAGTAAAAATGTTCCAGACCTTCCAAAATCTAAAATCTATGAGAGTGCTCTGCTTACTAGGAATGCAGTGTTGAAACATCTTTAGATGTTCACCTACTAATTTTTCACATGTCAAGATGATCTCACTGAGACTTTATTCTTGCTTGGCAAAGCTCTTGGTTTGATCCTCTGCTCTGCACAGCTATCAATTTTGTGCTCACATAAACTTACTGATAACAACTACTGCGGGGACTTTCAGGAAAAGTTATTAAAAAACGAGGAGATGATACCTTAAAGTCACTTTAGTATTACTTCCTAGTCTAAATAACTTGTGTGCAAAGCCTAGATTTGCAAAATCCTCTCTTCTTAGAGACTGAATACATTTCACACTGCAAAAGCGAGAAAAGAAACATTTTTATACATTTATTATACAATATTAAGGCACAAGTTTAAACAGCAAAGAATAAGAAATCTTTGGCTGCCCAACAATATCAATATTTGCTGTGGGTAACACATAACGTTCTTCATTTTCCCACCTATGTACAAATAACCCTCCAGCTGTACAACATTGTACACCGACTTTTCTATACAACCAGCAACAATAAAAAATGACAGTATTTTACAACTAGTTACCAATGTCACCTGGAATGGCTACAACACATTTTCACAAAACACAGTAAAATTCAAATAGCTGGAAAGAATAGTGCACCGCTTTGTTGAGAGAAGTGAACTGGTTTACGGCAGTAGTACTGCACGCAAATTCTGGTAGTGCTTCGGTCTGGAAGACTCACTGGCCCTTCTCTCTTGGCAGAAAAGTTACAATATCTTGAGTACAACTCAAGTAAGGAGAATGAACCTTTAGGTTTATTTCATCTGTGAACTCAAAAGTGAATGAGATTTGCCTACACTGTAACTCTGCAATAAACACTCCCCCATTTACGGACACAAATCAGGGGCAGCATCAATTGCGAAAACACCTTTGGGTACTGGAGACTGGAGGGACTTTTGCTGACATGAGAAAGAGGAGGAGCGTCGCATTCTAATGACTTCAAGAAGCAAAGCTGCATCACGAAAAGGGAGAGTGAAGCAAAAGCAACGTCATGCACACTAACCAAACACTGTTCCTGTGGGATGCATCACTGTCTGTACAGAAGTTATTAAATAGCTCCATCGAAGTATAATACAGCCAATGATACAGCTTAGGGACGTCCAAGCAGCTGTGTATCCTTATTTCTTGGAGAAGACCAACAAAGTGAAAGAACAATTCTCATTTTACTTATATTCCCTTGCTTTGCTTTCCTCCTGCCCTGCTCCCAGGAAAGCTGAAGATCCAACAGTGCTTGCTGTCTTTGAGGAAGGGTAACTGAAGCAGGTCAGTTGCTGCAAGGGCAGGAGGATGCTAAAAGCTGCAGCCAACCAACCACTGCCCCACAGAGGCCCTGGGTTTTACACAAACACTTGAGACTTTTAAATTAACTTTAGAGAAAAAAAAATAAAATTATTTTACAAGGTATATATTAAGCTGCATAACATCTTCCATAGATTTACACATTTGGTTTTGTGATGCAAAGCTGCTAATACTCAAAACACACAATTCTCTGTTGACTAGCAAACGACCTACCACTGCTTCGTTCAACAAGTGCAAAAATCACAAAGAAGGTGACACCAACACATGCCTAATTCTATGTACACACACACAAAATAAGTGCATAGATTTAACGTAGCAATTTGGAAAAAAAAAAAGAAGGAAAAAAAGTATTTCTTAGCCATGCGGTTTTGAGCACAGGGCTGGATTCTGGCACCTGCAGGTTTTGAGACTGCAAAGACATTAGTTTTCCATGAAAGAACAGTTTAAAGTGCCTGCTGTTTTCACAATCAAGAGCTCCATCTTAATACCTACAGGAAGGTGTGACCCAACGCCAGTCCTGAGCACACAACTCTTTCTGACATGAGAACTCCCATGTCTTCGCCATTCTAGGCACCTTCACATAAAATCCCATCACCCTTTTCCAAAAGTCAAGTTCTTCCTAATGTGAACTAGAAGATTGGGGAAGAGGAAAAAACACTATAAGAACATCTCAAATAGGAAAATTTCCCCATCAGCATTTGCAAAACACAAAGCATGCTACAATTAACACTGCTGGTGAGTTGGCTGTCCTCCAAATTGCCACCTCTCACAGAAATCAGTGACTAGACTGAAAATGAAATGTTCTGTCTTGGGAGAAATCAAAGTGAAAAGAGACTGCAGCTCAGCACAGAAAATAGATGATCCTCATGCACTGCTATGCAGTTAAACCCTTGCCAGCCTGGTCCTGCACCCCTTAAATGCCCCATCCCACTTGAACCTGAATGGAGGATCTGTACGCTCAAGGAAGGTAGGATTTGGCTGCAGGTTCCCCAAAAATAAGGAAATTTCCAAATTCTTACGATAAATGCCTTGATTCTTCCATTGTTACTAATTGCTTTAGTAACTGATTGTGCTTCCCTTGTGCACTAACACACTGAGGCATCTTCTGATCTCATGTGTAAGCCATGTTTAATTCCTCTGAAATAATTTCAGAGCCATCAGTACTTTCTGCTTCCCTCCTATCTCTCTATCATCGCAATTGTCCCCCCCACCTTTTCAGTTACCTTGGGCTAAATTCTCTCCACAGTTTCATGATCTGAGTGACATTTGTTGAAACCTGTGTGCCCCTGCTGAGAGCACTGGAATTGGCAACCGAGATCAGAAGATCCTTAGTTCCACTCCTGTCGCTCCCCACTTGACTAACTCGGCATGCACACCTGAGCAGTGGAGCTGCCCGGATCCTCCCCTGGCTTCGCCTCCTGAAACCATCCCAGCATTACAGAAGGGATTGCTTCAGCAGGCTCCCACCCACTCTTACATTCCTCTTCCATGGGAATTCCAGCAAACAACTGCTCTTACCGAAAGAGGAGTCTTGGCAAACTCCGAGTTTGCACAACTGGAATATTTGCACTGCAAATCCAGCTCCAACAATAACACCTGTCCAGCCAGGAAAGAGACACCTGACCTGTGTTACCCAGGAAAACCACACCACGCCACTTCAAACAAATGCTTACAAGAACCTGCTATTCACTAAAACCAAGCAGTAAATACTTTTGAGAAATGAATCAATTCCAAGGAAGATGTAAATTTCTCCTGGGTTATTCATGAACTTCCACTGGCATCACAAGATTCAGGATTTCTCTCCCTGTCTTGATCGTAGCGGGACAGTAAAACAAAACCATGCTGTGCACTCACTTCTACCTTCTCTTTACACCAGAAAATGTAGTTTCCTTTTTTTCTTGATGACACCTTCCCAAGCCTTCTGTTTTCAATGCCCTTTTCTTCTCAGAAAATTCCAGACTTTCATTTTCAGTTGTCTTTCCTTCTCGTCTGGTCCAAAGTCACAGCACACCAGACTCAGAATTTCTTTTCAGGCACAAACTTTCTTCTCCTTTCTTCAAACTCTCCCAGTCAGTTTCTAAGGTTGGCACACCGATGACCTCCTCGGACCTGAGTGTATGCACACAAACCCCCAGAGACACCATCTTTTGCTCAGATGAGGACTTCCATCATGTCCGCATCAGGGAACTCGGGCTTGTGGAGCAAACTGCTCACTCTGCCCTTGTTTTCAGGTGGCTTCCCATGACTGCAGTTGTCTGGAACAATAAGAAGGGAAAAGTAGGTCTTCAAATTCAATACCAAATTGTTCAAAGCAAATATAAACCAATGGCAGGGGGAGAGGGAGAGACGTCCTAACCCATACATCCTAAATACTGATGTCTGTACTTGATCAGGAAGCCAAAAGAGGTAATCCTGAATTCCTTGCACAGTGAAATAGTGGCGCCAATGACAGTTTGTTAGTGCACCTGGGATAGAAGGTCAGACACCAAAATGCATATTTAGCAGCTACAAACAAGAGAGATACAGTACAGTACCTCTTCAGCTGTGTCGCAGCTGAGAAATGGACAGGTGATTGCAAAGGATTTACATCAGATCAACAAGTTATTACACATTGGCTGATCCATGGTAACTCTCCATATGTGTATTCCTATTCTGCTTAGGTTACAAAGTTTATGAGCTTAACTTGTTCTGAAGGCAGCACACAAATAATCGGGTGGATTCATCCAAAATATTCTACTTTGCCCTGGGGCAGACTAGGAGAATGCACATGGTAAGGTAGAATTTATAAATACACTAATTAGGTATCAATAATGACACATTAATTAGGTATTTATCCTTATTACCAGTTCTTGACATCATGAAATTCAGAGAGAAGGACTCTTAATGCCTTAAAAGGGAACAGGCTGATTTCCAGGGATCTGGAAGGGATCCCAGTTGCCTCTGCACAAAGCCCCTGGACCCCGAGTCTCAGGCACTCGTGGTCCCGCTCTGCTGGTGACATGCAAGAAGAAGGGCTTGGGGAGCTCCCTTCTGAGCGCAGATGACTGATGTCTGGCACTACGTGATGATAGATCAGTGAAAGGGAGATGGCTGCTTGAAAGGGAACATTTGAAGAACATGTGTGGTGCCACTCACCTTTCTCGCGGGCAGCGGGGAGCCGCTGGGCTGGGCTGTGTGTGACGGTGGCACCCGGGCGCGCTCGGCTGGGCAGGGAGGCACTGGGAGCGGCTGGCCAGAAGAGCTCGGCGCTCTTGTCGGTCTGCGTACTGCTGTCCCTGCTGCCCGTCTTGGCGTGCGAGGCCAACGTGCTCGGCAGCAAGGGTGGCGCGGGGCTCCCCGGCGGCTCTGAGGGCTCCTTGCCCAGCAGCAGCCCTGCAGGCAGGTGGTGCTCATCAGTGCTAGGGCGCTGCATGGGGCAGCACGCGCTCCCCTCAGCGTCCGGGTGCCATGTGGTGCGGCACGTGCTCCCCTCAGCGCTGAGGTGCCGTGTGGGCCGGCACACACTCCCCTCAGTGCTGAGGTGCCGCATGGGACAGTGTGTGCTCCCCTCAGTGCTGACACGCTGCATGGGCGGAACGCGCTCCCCTCAGTGCTGGGTGCCGTGTGGGGCATCGTGTGCTCCCCTCAGCGCTGAGGTGCCACGTGGGGCGGCGCGCGCTCCCCTCAGTACCCGGGTGCAGCGTGGGGTGGTGCATGCTCCCCTCAGCACCTGGGTGCAGCGTGGGGTGGTGCGCGCTCCCCTCAGCACCCGGGTACAGCGTGGGGTGGTGCGCGCTCCCCTCAGCACCCGGGTGCAGCATGGAGTGGCGCGCACTCCCCTCAGTGCTGAGGTGCCACCGTGCTGCCCTCCAACGCTGCTCCCAGCCCCACTGTCCACCCCTGAAGGCTCCACCTCGACCCAAGGAAGAGCAGCTGGATGCGGACACCGTCCCTGTCCTCACCGCAGCCCTGCTCACATCCACCCCCAGCCCAGCGTGAGCACCTGCCCAGACCATCTCCTCACTTCACTCTCCAGGCTGCATCCTCGTCCTGATTTGGGGTTTGCTCCCACCAAGCCTCCCACATCACCCGCTAGCATCTGGGTGTCTTTCCCAGACTACTGCTTTCTGTGATCATGGTTTTGCACAAATAAAGACAATTAAGTGGCCTTAAAAGAAAAAAGATTGATCTTTGGCTTCACCCCCAGGCCGAGGGGGCTCCTGTGGGCCTGGTGGGACCCTGCACCTGTCATGCGGGGCAGCCCTGTGACCGTATGTGGTTTCACCACACTTGGGCAGTGGGATTAGGGAAACCGCAGCTGAGCCCGAGCTCAAGCACCCACTCACCAATGCTTCCCTTCCACATCTTCTCCTCCTTCTTCTCCTCCGCTATCTGGTTGCTGGTGAGCGACGTCTGGCGTGAATGGGTGCCCGCAGCCGCCGCGATAGATGGGACCGACCGAGCGGGCCGCAAGCTCGCGCTGTCGCTTTTCCCAGGGTCCTTACGTGACCGCTGCTGCAAGACCTTGATCATGGCATCTTTCTCAATTATTTTTGCGTGGAGATTCTTTATTCTGCAAAAACATGACAGTTCTGATTATGGAAACGGACTAACTTGTAGGTCGTGGCACACCGCACCCCACCGCAGTGGCAGTGGTCCCTGGCCCATGCTGATATTCTGCCCACCCCGGGCTGAAATGACCCCAAAAACATAGCTCCTACCATCCCCCTTGAGGGATAAAGCCCTCACATAACACCTGAAATGAGCAGCATTTCTGGCTCTAGAGCTAGAACAGGGACATTCTTTACAAGATTAAACAAACTCATCTATTGCTCTGGCTTTAGTAGACAAGCAGGAGCCATGAGACTGATGGGGACTGTGGATCACTCGTATCCCTGAAACACAAAAAGCAAGCTGCTTTCCCCAGGTTTTGGGGCCAAAGCTGGAATCCCTCATTTTGGCAGACTTTCCCTGGGAGAGGTTTGCCTAAGTAAATATCATCTGAATTAACTGAGCTAACCGCATGACTCCAGACTGTTGCTGGAAGAAAGATCTACTGCCACTGAACTGAATGAAAAAAAAATCTCTTTGGCTTCTCAACCCAACAGTTGGGTTGGGCTCTTAGTTTTCCCCTAAATGATGCAAAAAGAATCGGCACTCAGTATAGAGAGGTAAACAAAACTCTACTTTTTCACTAGAGACCCACAAAGACTCTGAAGACACACAATATTGATTATCTGAGATTTTTCCCTGGGAATGAGAGAGGACTTAAGACCAAACCATACTGCAAAAGACTGAAGCTACATATTAAAAAAGTCTATGTGTACAAAATTACAATTAAAAGGGTGCATCTTTACAGTAGTACACAATATATAGTTAAATGCAGCAGCATTTTGTGATGCAATTGAAACTGAAATGTCATGTCTGGAAAGCATATACCTACAAGAGAAATACAGTGACATAATTTTGGCTTTAGTTTTCATAATCAGATGTCTAACTTGCAACAAAACACAAGTTCCTAATCTATCTTTAATGAAGTCAATGGCAAAACTCCATCGTTTCATTGGAACCAGGACACAAACCCAGTAGAAACTATCATTTGTATCTTCCATATACAACAACAATACTGTTTTATAAAATAATCTACTTTTTTTTTTGGTAAGACAGCCAGAACTGAAATGTAGATCTTTTTACTCAGGCCTTTACTAAAAAAGCCTGGTGACTTTACTTCATCAAAAGTATGGATTAAAACACTGGCCAGATCTAGCACACATTTATCTGCCCAGTCACATGTCCATTTGTGTGCTGAAAATGGAGAAGTATTTGTGCAAATGAGCATTTTTCTCTCTGACTGCCTGTGTTTAAGGAAGTTTATTTTATATCTTCTACTACTTGCTCATGCATCTTTTTAGTGGCTCTTGATGCTAAATTTAGCAGCTTTGTCCTGAAATGCCATTTGGAACTTTGCACGACTGAGATATTGGCCCATCTAGGAGAACAAGCAGGCAGCCAGCTAATGAGTCGAGCGTGGCGCAAACGCAAGCACTCGCCTTGCTGCCTATGTAGCTGTGGGATTAAAATTTCAGCTTTTATGACGAGACACCCTTGTTTCTAGCAGGGGATTTTCACTGAGATTTAAGAAGCATTTAGCTTCCTCGTATGTCAACCAACTTTTACTTGGAAGACAGCGTCTGTTTTTTAAAAAGACACTCTTGGCATCAAAATGTAACTGGAAGGTAGGAAGTTATCTAAGGGACATTGATTATTTCCTTGTTGTGTTTTAACACCGAAGAGCAAAACTAGGTCGGATGAAGCAAAGCGCACGCTTTCCGAGCATGCTCCTAGCACAAAATGCTGGGCACATTGGTGTGTGTGCAAGTGCCCCGGCACGCAGCCGGTCTGCATGCTCCCCACCGACGCAGCTCCGTACGTGTGCTCCATGTCCTGGCAGCGGCGCTGCGCGTGTGCAACCTCCTCCTCCTCCTGCCAGGCGCCCTCGCCGTAGCTGCCGCTCCGTGAGTGCGTCGGTGCTGCAGTGGCCCTGCAAGCAAGGCAAATTGTCAGCTCCCGAGAACAGCCCCTGGCCGGGAGCAGTGCTCCGGCTGCAAAACAGGGCCTGTCCACTGTGGCGAGGCAGCTCCTCAAACCATGGGGACAGTCCTGGCAAGCGACATGGATGGCTGCAAACCCACCCAAACACACACTCAAAGAACAAACTCTTTACTGTCAACTTGGATGAGTATTTGGCATGAGGTTGTCTTGCTGCAGTCTACTCCCGGCCCAGGTGCAGTCATTGATTTCATTAATAACTTGGATGGTGGAACAGGGAACATGCTAAAAACTGTGCCTGCCACCACAGGCAGGTTAGAAAACATCCTGAAGGACAGGGCTGGCGATTCAAGGGCACTCAGTGACTGGGAAAATGGTCTTGAATCAACATGAGGGAATTAAAAAAGTAGGTACAAAGTAGTACACATAGGAAAACAAACAGCAGAATTGCTGTCCTGGACTAGAGTGCAAAAGAAAAGGATCCTACTCAGCCATACATGCAACCATGTTTAAAAAAAGCAAGCCTCACTTTAGGATGCATTCAGGGAATTTGGTTCCTCAGAAACTGGGGAAAGAGGTTAATGATCCCACGCTCCTCCTGGCCAGAAAGCGCAGCTGGAATATCCTGTCCACTTTTGGGCACCACTTTTTGACACAGACAAATTGGAGACAACTGAGACAGAAGCAACAGCAATGGGAAGAGGTTCAGAGTACGACATATGAGGAATGGCTGGAGGAAATAAGTAAGTTCAGGCCAGGGAAGACACAACAAGAGAAATGTCTCTTCCAGTATTTCAAAAGGTTGTTGTAACATTGACAATGTTCTGTTGTTCATCACGTACACCTGGTAAAGACATAAATAAATTGATCTAAGTTGCAGTAAAGAGATTTGAAGCTTAATGAAGCACCAAAACAGGGGACTTGGTGAGACCACGAAATTTCAGTCATTGCAGGTTTTTAAAAATAGATTAAACAAACACATTACAGTTAATGGTCTCAGGACACTTCTCTGCCACAGCTAGGAAGCAGGGACTAGAAGAAGCTGTTTCAGACTCATATTTCTAATGAAGTGAAATTCTGTTTTAATTGTGTTTGCCTTTGGAGTTCACCTGGGTCATTTCTCCAGGTTTCCTGTGCATTCAGAAGGGCTAGCAAAGCTGATGGACTCTTCAAACCAGTCACCCCCAGCCACTTCACTAAACATAAAGCATTTTGAGAGAAACACCAAAATTAGGATTGGAAAGACAATTTGAGAGGAGTTCTCAGTCTCTTTTGTTTTTAAATACTGTGGCAAGCTGCCTACTTTTCTGAGCTCTGTGTTTGAAATCAGTTTTACTTCTTGGCCCTCAGGCAAAAAAAATGCTGTCATCTTTGACTTGACAAAGCTCTGAAAGAAAATCTTCCACTTAAAATTTATTCAAAGAAAAACCTGAGAATAATAAAAGCCCACAAATTAGAAGGGATATTTGCACTACAGTTCTCAAATCACAGTTTTGTTTTTGTTTTGATTTTACTTTTGTATAAAGCCAAACTCATATATGGGGGATTTTTAAAGAGAGAAGGTCTCTTTTTAAGGGGTGCTTAGGATTCTGGCTCCCAACCATCAGCAGGGACAAAGCCTTGAACTCCTGGTGGCAAAGGAAGGTTACGGATCTTTCCTCTTGAGGTTAGCTGCAGGCGGGGGGACTCATGGGTGCACTGTACCTTGGAGTCATTTCCACAGTAAGGCTGGAACGTTTCCTGGGGCTATACAGCAAGCTGGGTTGAAAACAGCTGTGTACCAACACAAGTTCCTCCTCGTTCCCCTAATGCTGTGGCGAGGAGGTACCTTATCTGCGATAAGTGGTCTGATATGTTCAGATTTTACTGTAGAGGCCACTGCTGGAGTCTGACACTTGGGTTTGCTAAACTTTTGGACCTGGCTCAGAAGAGCAAATCCTGTGTTAGCTGAATATCAAATCCTGATGGCATTAGTGAGTGGGGCACTAACCTGCTGGAGCCACTCAGCAGGAAAAGGCAAGCAAAATACAGCCATAAGAAAATGCCCATTCCTTACTATTCCCCCATGCTCATAGCACTGCAAGGAGAACTCCTGCCTGCAGCAGGACACCTTACCTCTCGGTCGCAGCTGTGGCTGCAGCACTCATGGCAAAGTGCCTGATGGTGCTCTCCTCCAGATACTTCTGCTCCCACTTGGTCATGTCTGCTTCCAGTGCCAGAATCCTCTCCTCCTTCTCCCGCACCAGCTCCATGAGGGCTGGAGCGTTGTGCTCTGGGATGCTGGCTGTCTGGTAGCTGCCCTGCCTCTGGAGGATGGAAACAGTGACAGACATTCACCCCCTGCCAAGCGCAAGAGTTGCTGGATTTTTTTTTCCATGTCTTCTCTGGAGCACACAAAGACATCCCCTGTTATAGCCTCAGCCCAGGGCTCAGAGCTTAAACAGGGCTCCTTGTCCGGGAGTGAATTTCTGAACTGAGGAACTGGAAGCTACAACCACGGAGATGTTAAATGGCTCTTGGTTTGTGGTTCCCAGCTCCCCGGTAGCACCCCGACACCTAGACCCTCACTTCAAAAAGAGGCCCATGCTATAAATGGACATGGAAACATCTATGAGTCTTGTCTAAAATTTTCAGGCCTGGACAGATCTGCCAGTCTTTACTTGTTCGGAAAAAAAGGCCCATGTAACAGTCTGCCCCAGCATGACAAAATGAGCTGCTCAGAGAAGGGCTGGCAGGCAGTGAGGAGGAGGAGGGCAGCCCTGGGCTGGGACGCGGTGCTGCCACGTGGAGGGAGCCCTTGCGGTTGCAGAGGCCTGTGACAACCAGCACACACTGCTCGGGACACAGCAGAGCACGTGGGCAGATGTAAAGGGCCGTACGGATTTTGTGGGATACCTCAAGCCAAGATACCCTTCTTGATGGGACTTGGTCCACTTCCAGGATGGCTGGGCTGTGCTCCCTTCAGACAGGTAGCCCTTACCAGAGCGTTTATATAAGACAACAGAATTAAAAAAGCGGCATAACCCAATTACAGCCCAAAGGAGAATGTTAATTTAAACAACAGCTGCCAAAATACCACTGAGAAGTCCACAGACGTAAATGTTTTCTTAGTGTGCAAGCGCACACCAAGTGCAAAAGATTTGTTACCTCTCTGGGGCGCTAAGCTCTGCTAAAGGGGAAGTTGTGTCTGGCGGCAGGTGTTTTTGTGCTGCGCTGACCCACGAACACCCGCTGCAAAGGCCGTAGCTGACACAGCCTCAGCACCTGGAGCTATAGCTCTCGCAGGCCCTTCGTGCTCTGAAGTACATTTCCAGCTACTCCTTGGAGATGCTCATCCTCTGGTTACAAAAAGCTATAGATACCAAAAAAGGACTTCAGGGTTTGGCTTTGGTGGGTACTGATGCGTTTGGAAAATATTTGTTGGAACAGTCCGATATGGAATAGACCTTCAGAGCAACTGCTGTAGCTCCACTCCTCAACTGCAATTCAAATACTGTCAAATCCCTGGCAGGAAGATAATGTTTGGAAAGCTGCTCTTAAAAGGGCATCCCAGGACACCACGGGTGCCTGTCCTCTTAATTCCCACTAAAGCATCTGCCCTCTCTGCACACCCAACCAGAAATGTGCAAGTCAAGAGGATCTTTTTCTTCTTCCTAGCTCCCCCAGAGGGCATCGTGAGGTGGAACTTGATCAGCAATTCTCTTCTCTCAGAGTGGATATATGAGACATGAGGTCAAAGTATTTTTCTTCTTAACTCTTTCTAAATAAAACTGGTACAGACATTTGGGAACTATGGCAACCTAAAATACAGTTGTTAATTACAGTTCCAAAAAAATTAAGCAATCTGTAAGTTACCAGGGAATTTTCTGGCAAAATAAGCAGACATACTCTGAACTCCCAAGACAAGAACTTATGTGACAGTTCATCCCAGTTACTCAATGTATCAGTTTGCCCTGTATCGCAGCCCAAAAAACAAAACCTTTTTTACCTCTATTTATACCATCACTTAATTTTAACTGTATTTTTCTTGAGTATTCTTTCACAAGCAACAGTGTTAACATGCTATGTCCCCACTTTTTTTTTTTGATTAGACAAGAGAATGGGGAATGGAGAACAGCTACTGGAAGGAGACAGAAATACCTGTCCTCCAAGCCCATGGTGGACAGGACAAGAAGGAAGTTCTATGCTGCACACAACCAAGAAAGGTTATTGTAGCAGACGCACTTCTTGACAGACATATGAGAGAGTCCTTCATAACTTACATTAGCATCAAACCTTGCTTATGTTGTTGTTTTTTCCCCAAGTGGTGGTTTAATCTAGTGCATGTGTTTGCTCACCTCTGGAGCCAGTGCCCTCGTGTTCAGCACTCAGTGCTGGCTAAGACTGGGATTCTCTCTACAGTCTCCTTAGGCTTCTTTGTCCTTTTCACTGATGACCTGACTTCAGGTCTTGGGGATCGAAACTGGGGGAGACTAGGTTTCCTCTCAAAGGAATAAGTGTGCATAAAATATGAGCATAAAAGTATACCTTTGAGGACACTGAGCTGCAAAAAAATCGAGAGGACATGGACAGAAATGCACACCTACTCTTGTAGCCTATTCTGGTCTGGATTCAGATTTAACTCATTTCTTGTCTGAAGATGACAGTCCCATTTGTGTCTAGATCGATCATGGACAAAGGTTTCTGTGAACCACTTAAAACATCATCCGTGTGCAGGATGAACACTGCTCGAGTCCTGGCTTCCACCTCAGCAGAGTTCATCAGAGCCTGCCTTTTCAACAGAAGCACAGCTGCAAACAGCTCAATCCCCTGCTCAAGGGTACCACCACCTTCCTTTCCTCATGCAATGCTGAGATGCTGCTGCACAATATGCACTTTCTGGAGAGAGAAGGGAAAGGATATTACCTCTCCTCCCGGGATGGACCAGGGACAAGGGTCTCCTTGGCCTCTGGAAGTGGAGCCCCAACCCCTGACTCGAGTAGAGGCAAAAGCCTGGCAGCATCCAGCACCGTGCCCGTAATGAATAATCCTCGCAAGCTGCCATTTAAAAATCAGGAATTACAAGGGCTTTGCTGAGGCAAGGATTGCTTGAAAACCCCAGCAACATCACTCCAGAGCGAGGTGACCCTGTCACAGCTGAAATCAGCCATCCCAGCTCCAAAACAGCCCCAGGTCGGGCCGCGGGGCCGGACACACTGGGCCCAGCTCTCACCTGCTGCATCCTCAGCGAGTCCAGCTCCCGCTCGAGCCGCGTGCGCAGCCGTCGTTCCATCTGCTCCCGCTTCTCGCATGCCGCCTGCAGCTGCGTCAGCGCCTGCTGCAGCTTCTCCACCTTCTCCACGTAGGCCTGCTTCCTGCGGAGCTGTGGGCGGCACACGCGTCAGGAGGGCCCGAGTGAGCGGGACGCGCGCCACGGGGGCTGTGTCAGCTCTGCCACATGCAGGGCAGGGAGAGCGCAACGGGATCTCCAGCAACACAGGGATTCACTCGCCATAGAGTCGCCTGGCACCTTCTGAACAAGAGCCACCACCGGGTGAACAGGAGCATGAACATGAACATAAATGTGAACGTGCTTTGGGCAAACATGAGCAGCTGACCTCAGCGGGGAGGAATCCTGGTGGCATCAGCGGCCTGCGGCACGTGGTACCACACAGAGCTTCCTTTTTAAACTCTGCCTATCTGCTCAGCCCGATGTCTCCTCAGGGTGAAGGGAGCGCCTCGGCAGAGAGAAGGGACCTGCTGGGGGTGCACAGGCAGTGCCAGGGCTGCGTGTGCCTCCTTGCTCACTGCCTTGCCGTGCAGATGAACAGGTTTGCTGTCAGCTAAAGCCAGCTAAAGCACAAGCTGGGACTAGCTAGGGGCCAGACGTTACACAAGGATTTTGCAATACGATGCTTTTTGGACAGAGATTGCTCAAGCAGCATGCCCTAAAAGGACCTCACAAGTGCCCGGCAGGCACTGAGGGTGCTTGGCTGCTATTTTCTGGCCCTTATTCCTCTGGCCTCCTCCCACAGTAACTGAGTGCTAATTGACACATGCCAGGGGAAGGTGATAGGTCTCCTGGCAGGAGCTGAAATGCTTCAGGGCCTCTGGGGAGGAGCAGCTGCTGCTGCAGGATCTGCTCAGGGTCACACATGCTGGGCACAGACAGGGATGTGGAGTCAAAACTCTCAGGCTGGACTGTGCCAGTGGCACCTGCCTGTTCACCCCGCAGACTGCAGTTTGGCCCCAGGGAAGACTAGGTTTACTTCTCACCCCCAGCCTTTTACAGCTAATTTTCTTCTCGCAAGCATGAATACCTTTTTAAATACATCTGTCGTGGGGTAGAGAAAGCTTCGGTGCACAGAAATCAAAGCTGCAACCCCTCAAAGGGCAGACTGACTCTCGGTTTATTTAAACCCCTGCCCCAGGAAGGAAATTTTGCCAAGCTTCGTTCAGACCTCCAGAGCAGAGAGGTTAATGGAGGTGTTCAAGGTCATTGCCATGATCAATAGGGTACTTCCTTTTTAGGGTTTTTATTCTGTGTTCCTCATTTACTAGTGCAAGCAAAACAAGAGACAAAAAATCGCATTAACCTCAGACAATGTTAGTGAATCACCTGATAAATACAGGAGCCCTGCCTAGGTATTATGAACTGGCTAAACCAGAGACAAAAAGATATGGTGTCTATCCCTTATTTAAGTACCTAAATTGCTATTGAAATAACAGCAGTGTAGGTTCTGATATAGGACACCCCTAAATATCTTTGTGGATCTAGAAGAGATATTACAAAATTTGCAGCCTCATTTCTGAACATGTAGATCAAATAAAATCTGGCTCTGGTTGCTCATGGCTGCAGTGGGGCAAAGTAAGCAGTGGGGCAGCCTCCTCTTCACCAGGATCCTCTGCTCACCCTGGCCCTCGGGTTGCAAGGAGTTTTCCCTGTATGGTGCCAGATGCATTGAGGCACCTGCCCACTCATGACAGTGATAACAAAACAGCTTTCCTTGATTCTTCTGCCATTCTAAATCCATCCGTGTCACTGGAGGAATGAAATATAGGCTTGTTTACAGCGTGCAGCAAAGCAGAGCTTGCCCTAAACACAGCTCCACAGCCAGGGCCAACAGAGGGGCTGGAAGGGACTGGTCCATCTTCCTGCTGCACAGAGGGACTGAGCTACCCGCCACAGGAAAGCTATCTGTTTAACCTACTTGTTAAACCCTCAGGGCTAGCGATTCCACAGCCTCCCTCAGCAATTTTGCTGCTTATTTTCTTCTACTGCCAGAAAATTTCTACCCTAATGCCTAATCTGTTGCTCTCTTATGCAATTTAAGCAAATTACTTCTTGTTCTGTTTCCAAAGTGTGATCTGCTAGAGCAAGAAGCATTTAATGAAAGAATTCACATATTCACAGGATCAGCAAACTTGCCTAAATGCTGCCCTTGTCACAGAGATTAGGAAAATAAAGATGAAGAAGAGCTAAGGCTATAGCGGGGCCACTCCAGTACTGCTCCTGATCAAGTAAACACATCTGCATAGAGACTAGTGGGTCTTACAGCAAAATATCTGCACTGAGTACATAATTCCTGTTTGAGTTACAGTACATCTATTCCAAAAATCTGTGGAATTGGGTTAAAGGCTGTAAAAGATGGAGAATCCATTGTAACTCTAAGTAGGTTGTTCCAGTGTTAATTATTCTTGTTCTTTAATTCTGGTTAGGTTTGCTTAGCTTCAGCTCCCAAACACTGCATCTCATTGACTCCTTCTTCTGTTAGATTAAGGAGCAGTCTTTAATCTGGTTGACAGCAAGCCCTTCCCCATGTATGTGCATGTGGACTGCAGCTCAGACATCGCTGAACTTGAATTGTTCACAGCAAAGAGTATCTTCTGGAACTGAAACACCCTCTCAGCTGTTTCCTGAACCCTCTCCAATTAATCCATTTTCTGTTTGAAGTGTGGATGAGACACGCTCCTCCAGTAGCAGGCTCCTAAATGACATGTGGTGATAATAACACCCACATATTTTTGAATTATATCCTTCTACTAGTAAGCACTCAGGATAATGTAGATTTACATACTATGTTATTTATGCTAATTCAACTTAATAACTATAGCTTATTTCTCCAGTCTTACTTTAGAAAGCTTTTAAACTTAATTACATTCTGTTGGTAGAAGAAATCCATGGGGATTTGCAAAGCTGTGCCTGACGTAGAACTCTGTTAATCGTAATAAAATTTTTCATGTGATTGCTTTTTTTTTTCTTTTCGCTTCAATATATTCCAATTATAGTAAGAATCTCTGGCTTAAGGTGACAGTTCAAAATTCCAGCAATGAGCCAAACTGAGCTGCAAAAGCCACAGGCCTGTAGTGCACCACGGAAAAGGTGCTTCAATTTAGTAGCAAAAAACAGGTCAAAGGGACAGGGAGTACCAGAGCTTGGATACACGCAGGCTGCCACGATTTAGGCACTACTTCAGCTGCATGATCCTTTGATAAACTCTTAAACTGTAGGAGTTGGGGGAAAATTCACCTCCCTCTAGACTGAGAAGCTACCAGGTTCATTTGGGTTTGCTCAGGCTGAGCGAATGCATTTGTGCTGTCTTCACATGCTGTTAACTCTGAGCCCCACTGAGCCCTCGGCAAGAGGTTGCCACTTCTGAAACACCTGCAGCACCCTGGGCAGCAGGTTATTAGCTCTTGAGCAGTGATGGTGGGTGAACATTTGCCCATCCCTCAGCTGCTCCAGTTGACAGCCACGGATCCCAGCTCCCAGCCCTGGCTAAGGTGCTTTCATCTGGGTTTACTAGACACAAAACTGGAAACTTGAGAGTCCTAAGGCTGCAAAAGGACTCACAGACCAGCAGACGCAGGAGAGCTCCTTATGGTACCTGCCTGGAAATCCGCATTTTTGCCTCTGTTGCTTCCACAGCATGTGGGCAGCAGGTTGCTGCTACCTACCAGCACTGCGCTGCGCATCTGTGCAGCAGCCAGGAGATCAGCTTATTACTCTCCATGCCCTGCGTGATGTTGTGACTGCAGGAGCAGGTTTTGCCACCTAAAACATTCCTTTAGCCAGCCACCTTGTAATGAAATGCAAATAGAAAACCTCTGGTTGCCTTTAGGGCAAACAGTATCAAGGCAATAATGTACAGATTAAAGGTACGTTAGCTCCTGTGGCTACCCCACAGGGACTGCCTTAAGCACTGTTGGATGTGTGCAACTAAGGAGCAGCCACACTTAGGATGATTCTCTTCTTGCTGCCGAGCACCGTGTACACCAGACAGCAAGAAGTTTTAAAGCAGTATTTCCAATCATAAAGTCAAATTGTCTAACGGGAGGAACAAAATAGTAATCACTTTCACATAGTACCTTAAATTGTCCAGACTTCTAGTAACAATTAAGTAGTCTAACTGGAGTCTGTCATGACAGATACTCTAGTAAAAAACATCCAAATATCACCAAGGTCCCTTCACCCTTCCTCTTTCCAAGCCAGAGTGAGACAATGAGCTTTACTTAGTTACTTGCAAGTATTTCAGAAAAAGCTTCACAGGCTACTCCCTAACCCCCTAGCATCAAAAGCCCCCTGCTCCCACGTGGCTCTTGTGGATTCATCCCCAAGGCAGCCCTAGGGAGAGGGCAGGAGAGAAATGAAGGACTGAGGGGGACAGACGCACCCAAGATCATGAAGCCAGAGCATCAACCTTCACCCAAGCCTCCTAGCTGAGTTTCCTTACCCTCACCAGTGGCCCACCTGCTCAGACATTAAAGACCACATTTATATACTTATATATTTGTATATACTTATTTCTATTGGTCACAGGGCCAGACACTTTAGGACCAAAAAGATCTTGAGTGATCATTCAAGGTGCATAGATTTTCAGACAGTCATTTCTGCGCTAAACCTACACTTTCTACCTGAAGGTCCCAAACATTTGGAGATCTCCAGTAATGGAGAATTAGCAACATCACTCAGTAGTCTGAAGTTATATTTACATTTAAAACTGAGCAATATTTCCATTTTGAATTTGTCCAGCTTCAGATTTCAGTTATTAGATGCTGGCCATTGTCTGTTAGCTTGAAAAGCCATCTCTGCCTGGCATTTCTCTCCCCATCTGAACACTTATTTTCATTGATCAGACTCACAGGATTGTTGCTTATAGAATTCTTTAGGGTTTTGCACAGATGGGACTTCTTAGGTCTTATGGTAATACATTTTTTTTCAACTGTCAAACAAATACTGTAGCTATTGTAGCTCTAAATCCTGGAACATTTACCTCCAGGCAGGTCAGTTCTTTTAAGACCACTCCTAAGATGCACCTATCTATCCCTGCATTACTAGACTATGTGCATCTCAAAAGCCTCCTGGCATTCGCTAATGAGGAGTGAGAGGTATTAGCATCCCATGTTGTTAGTGCAGTACCTGTCCAGAAGCAGTGAGCAGGCAGCTTTTACCTTGATAGTATTGCTAAACCATTGGTCATCAGCTAGCACAGTTTGGTCATCTTCCTGGTTACTCGTTAAAGGATCCGCTCAGAAAACACCCATGCTTGTGGGTTCTTTTGCCTGCCTGTTTGGCTCAGAATTAACTATGTGTTTTCTGTGAGGCAGGGCCTCTGTGAGGGGAGCGGGAGAGAACTGCTACACCACATCTGGAAGAGATTCAAGACGTGGATGCAAAAAAGCCATCATTTGTCTCTGAGCAGAATGATACCCATGTCTCACCTCCTCTTCCAGCTTGATGACCTTGGCTTGGGCGTTGCTTAGAGCCTGGTCCAGGATTTCAATGTGTCTCCGCTGATCCTCGTTGGCAGATCGCATGGCTGCCAATTCCATCTCCAACTTCTCCTTTTCCTTCAAGTGCTCCTTGTCTGGAAGAAAGACAACAAGAAGAGCGGCTCTATGAGAACACCTCACAGGCTGTGAGCCACAAGCCAGAGGTAAGCTGGTACCTTCCTAGAACAGCAAAAACTGTACAAAAGAGTGATGAGCGTGACCCTTACAACACAGCACTTGGGACCCAGCTGTGCTCAGCTGCAATGGGCAAGGAGTTTCTACTGCCAGAACTTGTCTTCTCCTTGCCTAGTTTTACATGAAGACCAATGGCAGAGACAAGTGGCAGCTCAAGTGTACCAACACAGTTTGTGCATCCAAGTGCTATCTTACAACTGTGCTACTGCTGAACTTCCAGCACTATCCTCAGCAAAGGTTTGGTTTGTGGCAGCCACCTCTTTCCCAGAGGCAGCTCAGGCCCTCCTTGTGGGCCATATAGAACAAGGACTGTTTATAGCTGTTAATGCAAATGCTGCTATCCTGCTACAAGGGACAAGAAACCTTGGTCATGCGGATGCAGGCAGTGCCATGCTCAGTCCATATTATTTGCAAGCATAGGGGTGTCTCTGGTGATCATGGGGAACAAAACATATGAAGGAGTCAAATAATAAACATAAATCTGGGCTACATGTCTTGAACATTGAAGAAAGTGAAAGCAATAAAGGAGAATAAGATAGTGATGATAATCCCAGTGTGCTGGAGGCTGCGCAAAACTTTGAGCTGAGCAGAATGTGAGGGAAAAGGCGTCTGAGTCCTCCATGTGGGAGAGTCTATGGGGCCATGGCCAACGTATGGTCAGTGAACAGCATATCTGACCACCAGGAAGTAAGAAGGCCTCTTGCGAATTTTTGAGGAACAGATTGACTTCGGAGTGCTTTGTGTGAGAGCTAATGAAAGGGCCTGTCAGAGAACCCTCCCAGATCCTCTTCATGGATCCTCTGAGCTCTGGGTCTCTCCTCAGTTATTGAGAGGACAATTATCCTCTACAAATGGGCTTTTTCTGGCCATACAGCCTCAGGGGGCCATACAGCCTCAGGGGGCACTTACAGAACTTGGTCAGGGTAAGGAATGTGCTCTCTAACCCTGCTGCGGTCCTGGTGCTGGAAGAGAAGACTGAGAGGGGATCTGATCAATATGTACAAGTACCTGAGGGGAGAATGTAGGGAGGATGGGACCAAACTCTTCTCAGCGGTGACGAGCGACAAGACAAGGGGCAATGGGTGCAAGTTGAAACACAGGAAGTTCCATCTCCGTGTGAGCCCTGGCACAGGCTGGCCAGAGAGGTTGTGGAATCTCCTTCTCTGCAGATCTTCCAAACCTGCCTGGATGCCACCCTGTGCCCCGTGCTCTGAGTGTCCCTGCTGGAGCAAGGGGTTGGGCTAGATGATCTCTAGAGGTCCCTTCCAACCTCAACCATTCTGAGATTCTGTGGTCAGCATTCTAGTCCAGCTTGGTCTCAGTGACCAAGAGTCACCTTCTGGTGACTCAATGTCCTGGGGTCCTCCTCTGTTAAGTGACTTAATATGCCAGGAGCAAGTGATGGCAAGTTTGCTGGCAAGTTGCTTGTGGAAAGCATCAGGCTCATGTATATCTGCCTTGAAAGTGCTGAGATACCATTGCAGGTTTTCTCAGTAAGCAGCACTGGCTGATCACCGCTCCCTACCATCCCCCTGCATACAGTTAGAAAACAGAAGAAGCAGGAGATGGAGCCTTCATTCAGTTAAATCTGAGATTTCAAAATCTCGCCTTCATTCTAAATCACAAAAAAATAAAGTATTTGGAAAGCCTTCACAGAGGAAAAGAAATCCAAAAAAATAATCTGGCGTCAATTAATCATTGTTTTGATTTTGACTTTTTAAACATAGCATTACAAAATATATTATTTCTTAGCCAAAGTGAAAAGCTGCTCCAAAACATGAAAACATGGAAAGTCTGCCCCTAACATTCAGATTGCTCCACCCTAGTGTGAATACTCAGGTTAGAAGCCCCACTATCCCATCTTCCTCTGAAGTCATGAAGGAGGAACAGGATACTTCATAGGGGTAGTGCCAGCCTGTTCAGTCTGGATCTGCCCTCTGGAAGGACCTTATTATTCCTTAATTATAGGTGGGATGAGAACAGATTAATTTACACATTACTGTAGGCATCTACATGAGGAGAGATGACAGAACAAGGGGTAATGGGTACAAGTTAAAACACAGGAAGTTCCATTTCTATGTGAGGAAGAACTTCTTTGCTGTGAGGGTGCCAGAGCCCTGGCACACGCTGCCCAGAGAGGCTGTGCAGTCTCCTTCTCTGGAGATCTTCCAAACGACACGGATGCCACTCTGTGCCCCGTGCTCTGGGTGTCCCTGCTGGAGCAGGAGAGTGGGACTAGATGATCTCTAGAGGTCCCTTCCAACCTCAACCATTCTGGGATTCTGTGTGAATACAAGATGAGTCACATGGAACAAGACACGTGTTGTCAAGGCGAGGTCAAACCCATTCTCTTTCCATTTACTCTAAAAGGAAGAACTCAGCACTTCACAAAAATCAGACCCCGGCAACCCTGCACAAGCCAAGCACACCAATCCCCATGATTTCCATGCCATTAATTGGCATCAGGAGACACCTGAAAATGACATGACCTGAATTGTCTCACACATACAAGGAATTTTAAATTGGATATGCAAGCTTCTTCCTTCCAAACAGATACATTGACTTCAAACAGATACACCAGAAGAGGTGTATTTATGCTTGCAGGAAAGCGTAAATCCAGACAAATTATCAAGCAGTTAATTTCATTAGAGGGTGAGGGAGCTGAAAGATGAATGCTGTTTCAATCCAGTGGCATTAAACTGTCATGTGCTGGGACCACCCTTGCTGCACTGGGAATTTAAAACCTATATTATATGAAGACAGTATATGCAAAAGCAGGACTTGGGAGCTTCTCTTTCACCTTCCATCTGCTCAGCAGCACTTGGAGCCACTTGCCCTCTTGCATTGTTTTTTACTCCTCCATAAAAAGACCGGTGAGGTTATGCCATTCACAGAATGACTGCTGAAATCCACTCAAACCCACTGAAAAGCTGGCTAGAATAATTTACTTAACAGCTTGCAACACTTCCCCACATCAGCTTTTCACTGAAAATGCTGGGGGTACCTTCCTGAATTGCATTAATTTTTGGTAAAGGATTTTGTTGAACATGCCTTAAATTCTCTTCAAGTCCATAAAGCTGAATATCTTTATGTCTAAAGTCTAAAAATACTGTTTTACTGTGCTACATTTGGCCTATCCTTTATGAAGAAAGTTACTTCTACCTCTGGTATATAAACTATTAGGTTTATTAGCTAATAGTCTCCAACTAACAAATATTTCTGTTGTTCTCATGGGTCAGTTGCTGCATCCCATCAAGGAATTGTTCCCCAAAGGCTTCTCTTCTGCTGCTTACAGCTGTAACCTTGCAGCTTTCCACCTCTAGTTGTTGTATTTTAATACACTGAGAGCATTACCCCTATTTTCTATGTCTGTGTGTAAAATAAAGAGGAGATAAAGCAAAGAGTCTGTTAAGGCACTTCCCAAACAAGCATTCTGAGCTGTCAAATAGTTAGTTGCACCAAAACAGACCAGGCTCAACCCTACTTTGAAGTAGAAATATTAGACAGAAAGATGCATTCAGTCTATGCCACCCCTTCCCTACCACCAAATATAACCCCCGTTGTTCACATGGATCACATGCTTAATGAAAGCTTTTAGTCAGATCAATCTTGGGAGAAAAATGAGGTACATTTTTATTAGTGTACCACTTCCCTGTATCAGCATGTTCTCAGAGTCACCTATAACTACATTACATTTAAGTATCAACTTAGTTGACTAATTTATGGACCATACCAATACATTCTAAATTTTCTCTGTGAAGGGCTACCATAGAGTGGTAACACCAACATCCTTTAAGGACACTCCTGATTCCTACAGTTATCATTGTTATCAACAAAATTACATCAAATGGTGGCAGTGAGGGCAGAATTTGGCTCCAGAAAGTTCTGCTGAAATAAGACTCACTTTCATACTATGTTCCTTATGGGGTTTCCAACTATTTCTCATATGCAGGTTTGTATTTCTAGATTATCACTCCTTCCTTACAGCTGTTAATTCCAAAGAGGCTCTCTAGTGACCTTGCCTTTCTTAAGTAAAACCTGTGGGACGTATTTAGCCTCTCGAGAGCCTTGCAACTCCTGACACGACAAGTGTGCGGATGGGCTCTGCCATCAGCCACCTACAAACACAGCTGCTGCCAGCCTCCTCCTTGGCGGCTCATTCACCGGAGTTCGTGTTGGGGAACACGAGCTGCCACTTCTGCTCATTCAGCTCCAGCTCATTCAGCTCGGAGCTGAATGGCCAACTTGAGTTGGCCCTGGACTTGGCCAACCCAAGGGGCCCAACTTTCAAATGGTGTTGGGGTGACTGGCCACTGGGCTGAAGGGCGAGATGGACCCTCGAAGCCTGTGGCATCATCCACAATGTCAGAGGCTGACAGACAAAAATGGAAGGACAGGTAGAAAACAAAATGCAACAGGATCTTTTGGACTCCTCTGAAGACCTTTCAACAACCATTTTCCACTCCATGAAACACCTGAATAAACAGATCCCCTTCGCTCAACTCTGCCTCCCAGAATTAGATTCTTAATAGATTCTTCACATCTTAAACAGGGCGAAGTTGCTGGGTCCTGGGAGAGGAGCTTCCCTCCGGAGAACTGGAACATGGTCAACAGCAAAGTGAAGACTTCCCAGCCCAAACCCAGCTGAGCTGCTGGGTGCAGATGCTGGATGAAGACTTGGTTAAGCTAAGCCAGGCCTGAAGGAGAAAGCTGAACTGGGGAATCTGGGGAATCAAGCATTTCTTTTTGCCATCACTGTCCAAAAAATAAAAAAAGGAAGATTCCAGTGGGCCTCCAAAGTTTGTCAGGCCACATCCACGAAAGGTGCCTACTTCAAGAGGCTGAACAAAACAAATGATTGCATTGAGAAGAAAGCTGATTCCCGGAAAAGCAGTAGTAAAGCCTCAGAGGGTCAGAGCACTGTTTCTTTTTAGCGCATTCCTGCTTTCAGTATGGGGAGGATTAAGCTTCTATTCCCATTCATTCCTGAACACCTCTGCCAAGAGTAATTCCCCAACCGGCTCGCTCGGTGCGGGCCGTTGCATCCCCATGAAGAATGCAGCTTCACGCTTCATGTACTGCTGCCGCTTCCGCTGCTCAGAAAATCAGATACTACAGGTCTCCTTGGAGCACATCTCCCAAGGAGCAGCTGCTTTAACCTCTGTGTCCTGGCCACGTGCCAGCAGAACTCATTAGAGTTCTCCACCCTACATTCCTCCTGCAGCTTCAGTTACAAATGGCATCTTCCTGACAAACATTGCTCTTTGGAGTCCTTGCCACGTCAAGACTGAGGAAAGGCTGAGAGACCGAAGGACTTCACAGTCTGCAAAGATAAGGCCTCTGTTTCAGTTTTTTTGATGGTAATTAACAAGAATTCCATGACGGAATCAACAATTATGATGAATTTTTATGTGCTTTATTAGAAGACAGTGCTTGCAAATAAGATGGGCATTTCTATATTTCTCAACAGGTATTAGCTCTAATAACAGCATATTTAATCCCAAATCTTTTAGGCAGCTCCTTATCCTTATACCTGTGCAATACCTTTAGAATTACCAGCTGCCAGCAGCGAGAACTAGGTCCTACTAGATCCAAGGAAAGCCAGTCAGAGCACTAGTTACTACTGCTTTAATGGTAGATCTTGTGGCAAGATTTTGCACCGACCATACACCACAAATCCACTCATCACAAATGAGCACAACCTGTCTATCAATTTTTTTTGGAACAAGGGAGAGGGTCAGGCTCCTGGTTAGCGACCTAAGCAGGGATTCATTCAGTTTGATGCTTTCTCTTCCTTCATCAGAGGGGATCA
Organism: Crypturellus undulatus; assembly: GCA_013389825.1. Lineage (NCBI taxonomy): Eukaryota > Metazoa > Chordata > Aves > Tinamiformes > Tinamidae > Crypturellus > Crypturellus undulatus. The sequence continues at coordinate 333,708 of VWPW01001682.1, forward strand.
TATAGATGAAGGCACTAAATCTTTATTGGTGCTAATAGGTTGCTTTATTCTATGGAAGTATCATCAGCAGCTTAAATGCGTCTTGTTCTGATTTACAGCTTAAGGTCCTTCCATTTGCATTTCACAAAATACAAGTCAGCGAGAATTCAACCTCTATGTGCTGAAAACTGAAAATGGATTTCCCACTCCTCTCCCTTTTTGAGGGTTGGGGCAAGACATGCAGAACAAACATATTTTTCTACACCGCATTGTTTCATCAGCTCCCTGGGTTGCTCCTTGCATCCGTCCTTGGCTCTGAAAGCAAGGCACATTCTCCCCATGTGCCTTCCTCGTGTGCATAACACACTTCTGGGAAATGAGAGATCTAGGAGCCCTGAAACTTATGCCTCTAATTATTTTCTATCTTAACTACCCTGCCCAAAACAACACTCTCAGATACATCTATTGTAAGCATTTTTGTTGGCCACATTCATAAAATGGGAATATTTCTTTATCTGGGATTATGGGGGCAGAGATATGTATGCACAGACTACACAGCATACCTGCCACACATTTGACATTCGCAAGGAGCACAAGGCCCTGGCACTGCAAGGATGTCTGTGCAACCCAGGGAAGGGTTCAGACCATGTCCCACTCGCTGCATGTGCATGTGGAGTTACTCTGGACATGCACAGACTGCAATCTGCTTCAGATTACTGAAAAAAATGGCAGCCTGGCTGAACTCCTACTCTAACAGAGTGTCTACATGTCCAGAAATCCCAGAAAAAATACACAAAATTACAAACTCCACTGAAATATTTCTTTTTGCCTGTGATACTCACATTATAAGCTTTTTTCCTGTCCTACACCCTTGAAAGCATCCTCCGTCTTCTTCCCTCTCCCTAATCACAGCACCTCTTAGACTCCTACCCTGTTCTTTTCTCTCTTATACGCCCCATATGCCTTAATGACTCACTGTTTCATGCCTTTCTTTAAAATAACCTTTTCCATTGACAAATCATTACATAATTATCTTGAAACTACAGCCCATGACGGGGGCATCGATATGGGACTGCACCCAATACAACAGTAACATTTTTCATTACACCCAAATGTTCAGCACTTAATACTTCAAGGCATGTAACCTGGTTTTGCCCATTATTATTACAAAGAATAGGAGGTTTTGTCACCTCTCGTCTCCTTCTCAGAGCACACGACCTATCTGCATGGCTACACTGCTAACGGGAGATCCTTCAGTGGGAGAGTGCTTGAAGGAACTGAGAAACAAGGCCTGCATACACTGCCTTGCAAGAGTTTTTCCTGGTACTGGAGTTACACTGCTTTATTAATTCCATGTTTGTAGATTTGCCAATGGCAAGCGTCAAAAAATACCTAAGGAATTTTATCCTTCTTCATCTTCTTTGTGGAATCCTGAGACTGACTTAAAAATGGTAACATTTACAAAGTTGACAATGCTGGATTCTTTTTATGGAACTTTTGGCTCTTGAGCATTAAGGGTCAAGTTTTCAGGCTATTTTTCATAAACCTAGGGACTAAAACATTACTTTCGTTTTCCTAACTGAAGCTATAAGATTTGCATTTACTGATATGACTTAATAAGCTCCTACTTTTCAGGAAAAAAAGAAAAAAGGGGACAAAATTCCAAGAGCCAGTGGAAGTGCATGTGGGCACCTTTCCTCCTTTTCTAAAAATGACTATTTCAGTCTCAACAGACAAGGACACACACAGCCAGACAAGACACAAGCTATGCTGAGTGCAGCGAGGCTGGGGCTGAGCCCCATCTTCTTGCACTTTTGTGGCTGAGCCTCTTGCCAAAAGCTGCCAGGGAGGGAACAGGACAAGTGAGCAGGTTGGCAGTGGGTGCAACTCACACCGTGCTTTGCCCACCCTGTATGATGAAATCATCACAAATATCAGCAGATAATTGTGGCCAGTGAGATGATTCCTGGACTGCCTGAGGATTTCCAACAGAGAGCCCTAAGGGGCCTTCAGAGGCGGGTGTTTGACTGATACTCTAACATCAAGTTAGTCATTCTGTGTGGCAAAGCAGCCCAAGAAACACGACTAAAGAGGGCCTATGTCATACATGCCCACCTTTTCTATTTTGACATCCTTTATAACACATTGATAACATTTAGCTCTCTGCCCTAGACAGGGAGACACTCCAAGCATTCAGCCCCTCTTACATGATAGGATCCTCAAAGTTGTATTTGTTCACGAGCTGTGGACTAATAGCAGTAATATGCTGAAAGCACAGCATAAAGCTTTATTGCCAGATACTCACCACAGATGCACAGAGCATGGTTATACTCTGGCAGGGGGCGGGTGTGCAGAGTTTTTACACACTGCACCGTTCACGGGGGCAGACAGCTCTCTGGCTCCACATTTGCAGTTGTAGCTCGGCTTCCAGAGAAGCTCTGGATGCAGTAAATAAAGCAGAGGGATCAATTCTGCACAGTATATTTGCTTCAGAGGGCTTTAAACCTGCAAGCTGCTGCAGGCCCTGGATGGTCAGACTTTTGTGGATGGGCGGGTGTGCAGAGTTTTTGCTCAGGATACATAAGCAGGGTATTTGCCTGGTGAGATGGCATCAGGCTGCCTTGGTTTAGGCTGTCTGGTCATGCAGAGCCATCATCGTATGACAGCGAAACACTACAGCACCGCGCATTGTCATTATGGGAGCCTAAAACTTAAAGGGAATAGATACTTGCATAGCGGCAGAAATTGGAGAATTTTTGTCTCTTCAGTTCTTGGTAGAAAGAAGGGGTCCAACCATGCTCTCCTTCCTGTTAGTCAACCCATGGCACTGACAATAAAATCTACTGAGGTTGCTTTGGATTCTTCCCAGACAAGAGCAGGATTTGGCTTCTCTAAAAAGCAGGCATCTTGAGACATGATCCCTGCGAGCAACACTTCACAATTCCAATAAATATTTATCAAAAATAAGCTAAGCTGTGTTACCAATAACTCCCACTGCCTGATTCTGGTGCTCAGAGAAAAACAGTCTAAACAATCCAGTCTGTAGCTTAAATATGATGAATTAGCTGAGCAAAACCAAGCCATAAGGAAAATAAAAAATACAGTAAAATATTCACCTCCATTCCAGTACATATCTATATTGTGTATATGCATATAGATATATATGTGTGTTTTCAAAACAGATGAATGCAGTACTTACTCTGAGTGACATAAAGGCCCTCTGTTGACTTATCTTCGTGCCCATCGAACTCCCGGCTGGCTAGCTGCCTATTGGCAGTCTCCAGTCGTTCTGCACAAAACAGGAAATACTTTAAGTATAAATATATGTATATAAAATTGTAGACCAACCAAGAAAATAAGATGCATGCCAGTAGCACAGTATAAATAGACTCTCTGAAGGGGGACATTAAAATGGAGGTTGACACATACATAAAAGATGAGGCCCTAGCCTTATTCCATGAATCTGTCTTTGAGAATGCCTCAATTTACAGAAGCTGGGGGAAAAGCCACGGCCATCCATGGCAGGCTCATCTGAGCAGTTCATTTTTCCCACTGCAAAAAGTGTGCACTACATTTGCAGGCTGAGTTGCTCTGGCTTTGGATGGCGAACAGAGTCTGCACCGTCCTCCCCGCTGGAGCAGGGGGTGACCTAGGGCCTGCTCGGGCGCACAGACACCCTTGCTGTGCCCGGGAGCTGCACCGGGTCCTTTTGCCCTCCTGTCAGGAGAAGGGTGATTTTCCGCAACTGTCTCCCGTGTGGACAGAGCTTCCCCTGGAAAGGGCTGCCACCAGCACGATGCATTTCCCCTCCCACTGCCTCCTGCCCTCAGGTGCTCCTGCTCCTCCAAAAACACCTGCCAGACTCCTCAAACCAGTGACGGAAGCCTGACCCATTTTTCAGAGGACATCTCACTGGACAAGGAGGCACCGAAGTGCACTCATCAGCGTGACGGCCCAGTGGACTAGTACTGGGCTCAGTTTTGGTTAGCTTGTTCATCAGCGACCGGGATAAAGGGATAGAGTGCCTCCTGAGTGAGTTTACTGGTGACACGAAGCTGGCAGCAGGGGCTGATACACCTCAAGGAACAGGGGCTGATACACTGAGGAATAACCCCAGGCCGAAGGACAGGTCGGGGCTGACCTGCTGGAAAGCAGCTCTGGGAGAAGCACTTGGGGGTCCTGGTGAGCCTATGAGGCAGCAGTGTGTCCTTGTGGCCAAAAGGACCAGTGGGATCCTGGGGTGCATGAGGAGGAGCGTTGCCTGCAGGTGGAGGGAGGGGATCCTGCCCCTCTGCCCAGCCCTAGTGAGGCCGCACCTGGAGTATCGGGTGCAGTTTTGGGCTCCCCAGGACCAAAGGATGTGGAACTACTGGAGACAGTCTATCGAAGGACTACAAAGAAGATCAGGGAGCATCTCCCCTATGAGGAGAAGCTGAGAGAGCTGGGCCTCTTCAGCTTGGGGAAGAAAAAATTGAGTGGGGATCTTATCAGTATGCACAAATATACAAATATCTTAAGGGAGGGTCAAGAGAGGATGGGACCAGACTGTTTTTAGTGGTGTCCAGCAACAGGACAAGAGGCAACGGCCACAAACTGAAGTACCAGAAGTTCTGTCTGAATTTGAGGAAAAGCTGCTTGACTGTGAAGGTGACAGAGCACTGGAGCATTGGAGCACTGGAGGTTGTGGAGCTCCTTCTCTGGAGGTATTCCAAATACTCCTGGACATGATCCTGAGCAACATGCTCTAGGTGACCCTGCTCAAGTAGGGATGTTGGATGAGAGGATCTCTCCAGAGGTCCCTTCCAACCTCAGCCAGTCTGCGCTTCTGTGATTAATCTACCAATTTTATGTGTTTTTTATAAGAAAAAGAGATATCTTTGACATGTACTGGCTAGTGAAGGTACCCAAGATTGAGATTTATACATGGTTGCACTGTATTACCATCTTCTGTCAGCTTGTTACAGCTCGACTTGCAGACTGCTGCTCTTGCAATCAGCCCAGCATGGGAAGTGTTAAATGCAAAGACAGCTTTCGAGGCCATCTCATATTTTGCCAGAGGATTTGTTTGTAACCAGGAGGTGACAGCACCTTTGTCTGATGCCAGTGAGCAGAGCCTGATTGCTCAAGTTTATCTAAAACCTGTATGAAGCTCTTCGTCGGAAGCCTGCTACTCTGTAAAAAGTAAAACACCGTGTCAGCTGGGGCAAAAAATAAAAGCGAGCAAGCCTGACGTACCGCGGAGATCCCTGTTGAAATCGTGGAGCCTCCGAATCTCTCCTTCAAGTTTGTTTCTCATGGCTTTGTCCAGGGACTCCCTCTTAGTGGTGGTCTTCACCAGGCCCTCATAAGCTTCCGAAATCTTCTGAATCTCTATTTCAAACTGAAAGGAGAGAGACCTCCTGTTAAAATTGGGCAGGGAAGCGCGCTGGGCACACAGGTGCCCTCGGCAGAGCTCGTGCTGCCGAGCCAAGCGGGGGCGGGCAGAGGGACCTGAGGTACCCATCTACCTATCGCAGCCCCGGCCTGGGCTGCTGAGGTGGGCGGGCGGCGCGGAGGGAACTCGCACCTCTGCGGGGACTGCTCTCCTTCCTAGAAAGCCTGGTAGGAGACAGGATTTATTACCCTGCCACGAGGGATGACTCCCTGGTCCCAAGCGCAGCTCTCGGCACTACATGCCACTATAGATGTTTTAGGCTAGACTCTGACCTCATTTCAGCTACAAACTATCATGGTTTGCTCTTCTTTTTTGTTGTTTCTCTTGACTGGAGACTGCTATATTAAAAAAGAGACTCGCTATCATAACCTAGGATGTTGTTTGGGGTTTTCAATATTCTTGGCTTTGTCTCCTCGAAAACTGGCAAATTGCATATAGTCCAATTTGATGGACCAGGCAGTACAGAGACAGCCTCAAGCTGTGAACTTGCTTCTTAAACCCACAGACTGACAAAAGGAGAGTCACAGGGGTCTTGTGGCTCAGGTTAATCAGCTCCATCTTCTTTAATGAGCTAATCTCATGTGAAATGTTACCTCTTTGGTGAAATCAATGCCATAGCAATCAGCAGCACCAGTGTAGGAACCTGCTCCCATGTGCCTGGCCTTTCCACTTCGGCAGTGAAACCCGTGACAGCAACAGCTCTGAATTAGCCCCCCAACTTGCCAAGTATTACATATCTCAAACACATGGTAATTTACCAGGAAACATGCACCTCCCGCACATCCAGGCTGCTCCCCTCTATGCATGGTACTAAAAAGTACCATAGACCCAACAGTTTCCAACCAGCAATTCTCCAGGGCTCAGAGAAGAGCTGACCCGTGGCACCAGACTGTAGCCTATGTAGCCTATATCCTGAAATCCTTTCTTGGATTCACCTTGGAGGTGAACTCCAAACAATTATTCTGAGTTTCCACTTTGTGGGGTTTTTTTTTGTTTGTTGTTTTGTTTAAAAGCAGGAGCGCCCTGAAACACTGGTGCATTTTAGCTAATGACATTTCAGAAAACTAGGTCCCTCTTTCCCGCTCTGCTGACATACAACAACAGAGCCAGGCTATGGGGACAGCACATTCAGAGGGATGCTGAATACACCCAAGCTGCAGTGATCTAAGACTTCTACAGTGCATGCAAAGCTTTTCTTTTTTTTTTTTTTTTTTGTATCCTTTCTTGTACACAGTGAATTCTTTTCCCACCAACAGGAAAGCAGGCTTAAAAATAACATAACCTCAATTACATGAGTTCAAACATGAAGTTCAAACTTCAGCCTAATTCTTATGGTTCAAACACAGCTAGTCAGTTTTCTTCTTCCTCATATACGCCATGGCACAAACTTGTAAGAATGTATGTCAAAAAATCTGATCTTTTGTGAGAAAATCTGTTTTCTTTTGGTGAATTTTCTAGAAACAAAACAACCTGTCAACAATTTACTCAAACAACAGCACCCAATTACATCTTCCCCAACCAGAGCCATTGAAACAGACAAACGTGGCACATGAAATTCATCAGGGAATCAGAGATCTCAAGGCAAGAGGCATCTATCCAAAACGATCTCTGCCATAATACAAGGACCATGCGCCTACACCCTGCTGACACACTGAAGTGCCAGTCTCCAGGTTAATTTGAAGGTGTTGGATGATGGACAATCTGGCACACGGCACTGGAAGCTGTTCCCATAGCTCAATATTCTCGTGTTTTTAATATGCCTTAGTTCCTCTTTGAGTGGAATTAAAGTGGCTTCAGCTGTTTGCCTTGCTATCAGAAGCTGTCTATACTGAAGACCTTTTTTCTATAGCATAGAGTCCCCAGGCTATAGGTTGCATTGAAGCCACCTCACACCACTTCCCTTGTGCATTCAAGCAAACTGAGTTTGTCTAACCCTTACTGAAAGAACATTTTAGCTGAGCTCTTATCATTTTAAGGCCCTTTCCTGGCTCCTCATCTCAAAAGGCCTCACACCCCGCTGGCGTTTGCTGCCTGCTGTTTCCTGCGGGCCTCCATCGCTGCAGGACGCCGGCTGCAGGGAGCTGCTATCGCTGCGAGGCAGCTCTGCCAGCACGGCAGGGGTTTCCCCAGTCCCTCTGCTCTGCCCGGCGCTTTTCCAGGCATTTCCAGGGATGCGTTACCATGCCAGGCTCCTCCAGCCCCGCTGACAGGGACCTGCTGCAGGAAAAGGGCTGAGTACCACTGAGGAAGGGAGGGCAGGAGAATACCAAAAGAGCAACCATTAAGGATCCTGATAAAACATGTTTATGTTTCTCTGCAGCTCTGTGATTTTCCATCCTTTCTACTAAAAAAAGAATTTTAAAAAAATCTATAAAAAATATTATTATCTTCTCTTCCTTGCAGTGCCTGGTGCCAGCCCACTCAACCAACTCACACAGCACGATGCTGGGAAACAGTAGTCTAGCCTGGCAATTAAACCTCAGTAAGGCAACACTGTCAAACAAAAACAACAAACAAAGGAAAGGAGAAGGAAGGCACAGGAAAGCTAAAAAAAAAAGAGCACAAAACTCCCTCAGCAATTTTGAGATAAGAAAACCAGACAACAGCACAGGGATTAACCGCTACCTTGTACCTCTCTGCAAAATGTCTATTCAGACCCAACTTCAAATTTGACAGCCTTAAGGTTGATACTAATGGTTCATACTAATGCTCAGGGAGCTCTCTAAGTCATGCTGGTTCTCCTTCTCTAATTTCTTTTCCTGTTCTGTTATGAATAAAAGCAGAGAGAGGATTGCCCTACCTATAGTAAACATGTTATACAGAGATGAAAAAAAAAGTACATCTCATGACTCTTTCCCTTCCAGCAACAGGGAAGAGTTTCCATATCTGAAGCAGATCATTTAATTCACTGTTTTCTGGGTTTGTATTTTTTTTAGAACTGATGTACAGGTCAAACTGAAGAAACACAGAAATAGGCTAAAGAATCTTCCCTGTCCAGGCATTCAAACACAGAAAAAAAAAATGGCCATGAAAGGATTAAAGTGTGTTAAAGTTTTGGTTCAGGAAATATTCCTGAAGAAGAAATGAACTCAAGTATGTGTTTCCCTTTAAGAATCTGCTTACATTCCACTGAAGTCAATGGGATTTGAGTCCATGTTCTCTTGACTTAAGTGAGACTTCAGTCCACACTTAAATACCTTTCTGTGGTGTCTGATGCAATAGACTCCTAGGATATCCAAGATAAAGAGAACATCATTTCTAGGAGGGTAAAAGAAAACCTGAGTATTGTTAGGGCATCATACTCAGATATCTTTTATTGAACAATACAACTTTTGTAAAATCAGTATTTATTTTTGTCCACAAGGGCTGCAGAGAAGTCAGAATTAAAATCTTCACAGATCTATTCACAAATGATTAACATAGCTGCAAAAAAATCTCAACTAAGTTTAGGAAATTCTGTGACTGTAGCAGTAAAGTCATCTGCTTGCAGAGAAGGATGCTGCAAAGATTAACAGCTACAGAACAAGGCTTTTTTTTCCTAACCCGTCTGAACTTCCTGGTCACAGATTTTCCAAAAGCTGAGGTCAAGGGACATGGCCTCTCAATGCTGCTTCTCTTCCCATCAAAGGTGTCTCCCACGAACACCCTGATCCAACACAAACGCAGCAAATTTTAACTCCTGTTTAGATTTCCAATTTTGCAGGGAAAGCACCTGCAGCCTAAGCTGATTTGTGTGTAAGTGATGGGAAGTCGTACATGAAGCAGTATTGTAGGATCCTATAAGAGGCCATAAGGCCTAGGCCTTATGGATCCAAAGAGAGTAGACTTCAGTGAGTTCTGACTTTTAAGAAACATTATTTTATTTGATTAGATTTTTCACTTTTGTTTTTCCTTGTCAGGCCAGGCAGTGAGCAAGGCATCATTTTTTCTTGGGGAAGTTAAGTACACATATCCAAAAGAGAGTGCAGGATCCATCTGCAAAGGATTTCTGGGCAAAAAATTTATCAAATAATTCAGATAAAGTGGCAGTGCTCTTTGAACCACCATGTTCATGTATAGTTATGAGTGCCTATGGTCAGTTTTAGAAACCCATCCAGCAATCATTGAAAGCCTCTGTCTCAATCACATAAGCAAATTTCCAAACAATAGCTAACCCCAGTGCAGGCTGTTACTCCTTCCTAACAAGAGTCGAGTATAGTTTTCGCATACTGTGTTGAACAAGACTGCTCAGGAAAGATTTGTCTCAAATTCCCCTTGCATGCAGCACTGCTTCTGGGCCAAGACTAAGGAAGAGGCTGCCCAGAGAGGTCGTGGAGTCTCCTTCTCTGCAGATCTTCCAAACCCACCTGGATGCCACCCTGTGCCCCGTGCTCTAGGTGTCCCTGCTGGAGCAGGGGGATTGGACTAGATGATCTCTAGAGGTCCCTTCCAACTTCAACCATTCTGGGATTCTGTTTCTGTGCAGGAGTCAGCAGCCCCTGTCCATGGAGACTACTCCTGCCAGGCTGACGCTGAAGGATGGACGGGGAAAGATCCCAGCAGAAGGTGCCTATCTGCAGGTACCTGAGAAGTTGCCCCGTTGCACCCCAATAGCCTTATGCCATAGAAATAGACATGCAAGTCCACCACAGAGGAGCAGCATCTAGAGAGAGCCACCATCGTGCCACTGGTCCAGTGACACAAGGAGGCCTGGGCCACGTGGATTCCCTTGCGGGGATCAATGGAGGCAGTGCCAGGATGATGGCTCTGCCCGTGGCTGCCCTTCACATACCTTCTGCAGCTTATCTGCCTTCTCGTAGTAGCCCTCCAGCTCCTGCCGCAGCACGTGGTTCTCCTCGGAGAGCATCTCCACCATCTGCTGGGCTCGCTCCACAATGGCGAAGGCGTCCGGTGTGAGCGGGGCGCCCGGTGGTGTGCCCGGCGAGGGCTGCCCTGCAGCGGGCAGCGGCGGCACCGTGCCCGTGCCACAGAGCAGGACGCTGCTGGCGGAGGAGGCCTGCGAGGACATGGGGCTGTGCTGCTGCGCCGGCGCGGCCGGGAAGGGTGGTTGGCATTGCCGGCTGCAGGGAAGCAAGTGCGGGGCAGGCGTTAGATGGGCGCATCCTTGGAAATGCACCGAGCGGCTAGGGAGCCAGAGCATTCGCACAGTTTCTATACGGTTTATTAACAGGATTATTACCGTGCAGTCATGATCCTGGTCTCCAGTCAGTACTAAATATCAACAATCACAGCAGTAACCAGGTAAATTGCCTCCTTGCCCGTCCTTGACAAGGACATACATGTGGCGTGAAGAATAAAAGGAGCACAGAGCTGAAAACAGCTTTTTTTGCCTGTGTGCTTACAAACGCTGCAGCCTGCCCCTGTCTCCACCTTGCCCCAATCCCACTGCGGCAGCTGGAGCCCATGGACTCTACTGAAACACAGGCAACGTGTTACTCACCCTGCAAAGATCGGTGCCCGCCTGGAGCAGGCAGGCGGCCTGACGGGCTCCATTAGGAGACGAAAGGAAGTGGCGGGAGCAAAGCAGTGTCCCCAAATAGCTTTAGCAAGCAGCAAAGGGAAGGACTGCTGGCTGGACAGCCCTGATCAATCATGGCGAATAATAAAAGCCATCTTCCAGTGCAAGACCTCATTATGTCAGTCGGTGACTAAAGGCATCCATCATCCCCAGTCTGGTCTCAGGGAAGATTGAGTTGGTCACAGTCTGTGCAAACGTATTTGTGGGCTCAGCTTTCTGACAGCGGAGAGCTATTTAATCTATCAGAGCCATCACAGAGTTTGCAGTGGCTGGACAATAATCCAGGAATGTGCTTTAAGAGTAAGAATAACCCTGAGGCTGGCATCCAGTTGGGACTTAAGTACCTTGCATCCATCATGCACTTCACAATGCTTTGCAAGGTGGAGAAGTGAGACTGTCCCTATCATAAGAAGAAAAATTCATGGCAGGGGAGCTGAAGGCTTGTCTGTGCCAGACCCCACTCTGCTTCCTCTGTACCTAACTCTGCCTGCAGTACCAGAAGCAGCCTGGAGATCCAATGGGGTCAATGTGGACCTCTGGAACATTGCCAGGCTAAATGAAACCATGCAGCCCCATAGTGCACAGCCTAAGCTCCTCCTTGGCTAGCAGAGCCTCGCTGTCAAATCAGGCTGTGTAGAACAGACTCGGGCATTTCTGCACTTCCCAGGCCTGGGTGACTCAACCCTGGCCACACTGGACTCATATGTCCGAGCTGGAACCTTCCAAGGGCTATATTAACATCTCAAGCTCCGACCTACAGCAGCTCAAGCTGATACAAGTGATGCTCCTGACATGCAGGCCCCTCCTGGNAGATCCAATAGGGTCAATGTGGACCTCTGGAACCAGGCTAAATGAAACCGTGCAGCCCCATAGTGCACAGCCTAAGATCCTCCTTGGCTAGCAGAGCCTCGCTGTCAAATCAGGCTGTGTAGAACAGACTCGGGCATTTCTGCACTTCCCAGGCCTGGGTGACTCAACCCTGGCCACACTGGACTCATATGTCCGAGCTGGAACCTTCCAAGGGCTATATTAACATCTCAAGCTCCGACCTACAGCAGCTCAAGCTGATACAAGTGATGCTCCTGACATGCAGGCCCCTCCTGGCCATTCCCATACTCCAGTCTCCCCTATCCCCATGCTCTACCTCTGGCCAACACTACTGCTCACTTGTCCAGGCTGTAGATCAGTGCAGAAAACTGATATAACCAAAATCTAACCCAGGGAAAAACGTAAAGGAGTCCATTTGCAGCTAGCTCGTGTCCACGTCTCACTGGCCTTGCCGCATGAACATGACAGCGTCAGCTCTGGGGACAGGAGGGAGCCAGGTTGAGCAGTCAGAAAAGGAGGGCATTATAGAAGCCATAATGTAGAGAGGCTGAAAGGGTTGACCACAGAGGGTTTTTTAATGTCATCTGCCAATAGATTGGAGCTTATCAAACCCAATTTACAGTGGCCAGCTGCTTAATGCCACCTGCTCTTCCACACCTGTGGTCCTGCAATCAAGCACTTTCTAAAAGTTATATTCTGTCCTTAATGACACACTATTAGACTTGCTGTCGGCATCACTGCCTTTATTTCTGTGCCCTGTGCCAGGTGGGAGATCTAGCTATAGGATATATTTACCTCATTTGGTCTCACAAACCTTTGACGGGTATTTTTCTATACAGGCAATTTTGTGCTATATAAATACATAATAAATATGATTACCGCTGTCTTCAGAGCCTACACAGCTTCTCAAAGTGGGGTTTTCAAAAGCTCTCAGTGTTGGTTTAATTCTGCTCCCAGTGATAATAACCCATTATTGCCTCCAATTGCAGCAGAACAAAATGAGAAGCAAATGTCCTCTGAAAGCCCTGTGCCAAAAGCTAACATCTCCACTCAAAGCTTGTCACCATCAAGTCATTCAATGTCAAGGAAAGCTGGATACATGCATACCTAGTCTAGCATGTTCATCCCAGCCCTCCTTCTGTGCCCAGAACAGGAACGCAGGCACAGAAAAAGACTGAAATGAAAGGAGCAGCAGCGTTCAGCCATGGCCACACCAGGCTCGCACGTGGCATGCCCTGTTAGCGTGCACCTCTCCCACATGGGCTCCTGGTCATGGACAGCCCTGCCCGTGCTCACTTTATCTTCGATATGCTTTTACCAGTCCAGCGTACATATCCCACAGGCTCTGTCTCCACTGGTAAGGCAGGTGTCTGGTCTAGTTCAAGAGCACAACAAAAGGTCACTCCCTGTGGGCAGTGTGGAGACACCAGCCAGGCCACGAGAGCTTGATATGAGGGACCTTGAGGGCAGATGGCCCCAGGAAGACCCTCAGGCATATTAGTTCTCTAGTAGAGACATAGCCCAATTACTCTGGAGTTAAACTTCTACAAAAAGTGAATAAGACTTTTTCAAGGACACTAAGCTGAGGAAGTGCTGCATGAAACCTATGGCCCACAGATCCTGCTGTCATCATTGTGAAGTGGGGAGAATTATTGCTAGGTCAGAGGAAGGTTAATCACTCCTGAAACTACTTGCTGCACTGTCTTTATCTCCATATTTTTTGTAGTGTAATCTGCTCTGGATCATCTTCTAATTCACTATTTCACAAGCACGTGAACCCCTGCTGAGGAAGCGTGGCTGGGTGAGGGCAGCCTGCATGGCTACGCTGCGTTTCTGCCTCATCATCATGGGAGAAACTCTCCTCTTCCTAGTGTTCCCTTGCCCACCCTGTCCCGGCAGTGTACAATAACAGCAACGACGGGCCACAGAGAAACAGGAGAAAGGGAACTGCTCCAGCTAGGAAAAATAGGATCCCTTCCCTGGACGGCATGCTACCTGGAGCCAAGATCCAGTATGACCCAAGGGTGAAGGAGAAGCAACAGCAGAGACTCAGGCTCACCAGTTCACTGCCTTTGCAGACATTAATACACCACACTGACCCGGAATAGCAGAGACACAGGCTTTTTCTGCCACCTTATCTGTTGGGCACTGTAGTGCTGGAGGACACACACAGTAATTGGCAGGAACTTCTTCTCCCAAAGGAGCTGGTTCTACAAAAGGATATCTACCACCAGCTGGCATATCTGTGCTGATGGAGACCCACGTGACAGACATGGGTAACAGCTCAGCATCTGACGGGCACAAGTGCTGATCACTTGTGCCGATCTTCAGGATTAGAACATTTTAATGTGGGGAAATTCCTCCTACACTCAAACTCCTCAGAGCTCAGGAGGATGAGATAGCCCGGGGTTGCATGGGATGTAACCCAACACGAGAGCCGTAGGGGCTCTGCTGGAGCGTAGCTGCTTGGCTGCAGTTCTTAGCATACTCAGCAACTCTGCAACCATGAAATCTGAAGCATGCATCTCCCCCCACTCCAAAGATATCCTGCAAAATGTCAGTCAAGCTTAAACCGTGGCAGTACCACTTTGCTGGGCCTGCAAGCAAACTGAAACAATGCTGGGGCAAGGGCTGAGCGGATGGAGACGGCGCGAGGTGGCCGGTGTGAGGCAGGAGGTGTGAGGCATGAGGCGGCAGGTGGGAGGCCGGAGCACGCGGTGCCGATGGGCAGCTCTCGCTGAGGTGAGTCCTGCCTTGAGCGCCCTCAGCCAGCTGGCTGTGGGGCCGGACTCCTGTTTCAACCTCTCCCCGGGTTGGCACCAGCCTTCATGCACTGGGTCATCAGCCATGTTCTCCCCTTGGTTCCTGTGGCTGTCACCACACTGCCAGCACCACAGCTGCCACCCCAGCCAGGAGAAAGCAGGAACCAGCAGCTACCATGGAGTCTGGGCTGCCCCAGGAGCCCATGGCCAGCTTCATTGGGGCGGATGCATTCAAGGGTGCATCCCTTGAATCCCTCTTCGTGATGAGGGTGACAGAGCACTGGAAGAGGTTGCCCACAGAGGCTGTGCAGTCTCCGTCCCTGGAGATTCAAGAGAAATCTGGACAGGGTCCTGGGCAACCTGCTCTAAGTGACCTTGCTTGAATAGGGCGATTGCACTGGAAGATCTCCAGAGGTTCCTTCCAACATCTACATCTGTGATTCTGTCAAGATGACAGTGATTTACACCAGGTGGAGATTTGGCTCCTGGCTGCAACTTCCTGATTTTCTTTCCTGAGAGTTCCCTCCTGACTCTGCTCATAATGCAAACCATGGGAAACACTTTTTCCAGCGATCCTTTGCTGCCAGAGACCATTTCAGAAGACCACTGGGGCCACCACACCATGCACCAACATGCTGCTGCCAGGCCACAAGTCGTGCCCTTTTCTTTAGGGTTCCCCAGAGCGCAAAAGCTGTCAAAAGCCACCCTGCCCTTGTCAGGGACCAGAATAATTTTTTTTTTCACTTGAAAAATGAACAATGCACAAACATCAGAGAGAGCAAACGCTATTTGCAATGCGGACTGTTTGCAACTGCAGCCAAGCAAGCTGCCCCTCTTCAGTGCACCTGACAGCTCATCTACACTTAAAGGTTTTACCAGGATAATTAATTCAGCTAAGTGTGAGTTAGTTTGACATTTCCAAAATAAAAGCCACAGCTGACTTTATGCAAGTAAAAGCCCAACTGTCTGGACACAATTATTTCAGTACAAAGGTGGCTTGCTCAGATACAGATTTTCTCACTTCTTTGTGTGAAGAGCTTATCCTAACAGAACACATTCTATATTTGTCTCTGAATCTAAACCAGAGGAGATATACCACTTTTCCTTTTTCATTATAAGTCAGAGTAATTCTCTGTTGTACAAAAGCCCTTTAAACACTTGCATATCCTCTTGATATGGACCTCCCCTCAATTTTCCTTTTTCACATATCCTTCAGACTGTCTAATCTTACACTAAGGAGTGAGGAAACATCCTCTGTATTTGCATTTTCTTCAATTACAAATTACTCATTGAGTTACTAATAATTTACATGCTGTAACAACATCAGAAACAAGATTCTCTGTAGCTGGGGGCATTAGAGAGATTCTCAGAAGTATTTTCCATCTTGGAAATTGAGCAAGTACAATCTACATTACTCCATTTGAAGTATGACTGTCAAACATCATGGGGATTAACTGCATACGATGTTTTTGTTTACTTGCTTCATTCGTCCAAATTTAATTATATAACTGAGCCAACTGTAAAATGAGTGTATATGCAATAAAATCAACACAGCAATTCATCTTAACACATCAACGTTTTTAGAAATAGGAGAATAATAACATCAGCTCAGTTCATATCCAAGCACTCATGTAAAACTCCAAATAAACAAAGGAATAAGGATTATCCTGAGTGCCTTTGGACATAATATGTTAAGAATGGCTTTCTCAAATGCTTCTACTGTGCTTTAAGTGTTGATTTTAGATTACACTAGAGAAAGTTGCAATCTTCCAGCCAAACACATTTTCATTCAAAATTGTTCTTTTTAAATGCATGATACTGTGGTACATTATGTTTTTTGAAACTTCTGCAATACCTTTAGCAACTTTATTTCTAAAAACTTGGCTTTTTTTAGCATTATTTTAGAAGTAGGGTTCCTATATAATTCTGCAATACAAAGTGGAAAAAAAAGGAAAATCATTAAGATTGTTAAGACTGCAGGAATAGAGAGGGCAACACAAGAGTGAGCCCTTCCAGTGCTATGTACTGGAGAACAGAAGAGATCCTGTGGATCCCATGTCCTGCTCAAAGACCACACTAAGTGATGTACAGTTTGCAATGCAGCTTATGTGCAGCTTATGTGCAGGTTTAACAGTGATCCAAATTCAACAAAATACCTGGCCATAGTCCTCCCTTGTTCTTCATGAGGAATCCTGCAAGGACCCCCTCATCTTTAAATGTAGGCATTTTCTTTCCAGTCCTGTTGGACTGGAACCCCTGGGAGCAAGAATCACCATCACAGAGGACTTCTTTCTGGTTTGGGCCTTTGCAGGGGAAAACTACAATCTACTTTGAAAAACATCCTGAAAAAACAGTGTCTAATCCTATTCTCCATAGTTAAGAAGAGACAGGACAGCATATTTCTTCTTCACAGTAATTCACACTTAATTTAGACAGTTTTGTTAAGGTCCACTTGACTTATAAGAGAAGATGCCTTCCTCAGCCCCATCTCCCTTGACACTCCTGGAGGAGGAAACAGCAGGAATTGCAATACAGATGGGGGAAGTCAAACGGCACTGGTATCACTGCAGCTGCTGCGCTGGCTTCTTTTTGCTTTCATTTATTTTAATGAAAAGCAGTTTAGACCAGATGGATTTAGACCAGGTGGAGACAATATAAAGCTCTTCTGGAGTGACTACTGCTACAATCTGTAACATCCTCCAACACAGCCATGATCCTTCTTTCTTCCTCTGTCACTCATAGCTGTCAGCACCATAGTGGTGCGGTCTTCTGCCTGATGCTCAGGGCTGTGTTAAACTTGCAAAGCAAGATCAGCAGAAGTCAGCTTGGAGAATAGAGCTTAGGTGCTTGTCCCAGTGACATCCATGAGCTCTGCCACGCTGCCAGAGCACCGGCGTCACTGAGGTGCCTCAGAGCACGTGAAAGGATTTCACTGTCCCTGCTTTGGCCACAGACATGTGGCTGAATGAGTAAATATAAACAGCTTGCCTGAAAACAGCAGTAATGTAGGGCTTTTTTAACATACAAATAACCAGAGAACCCACACACTATTCTGGCAGTTAAATACGGGCTTCTGTTTCCAGGCAGGGTGCGAAGTTCTGAAGCTCACAAGAAACGGCGTGATCTTTACAACATTCCCACTCCACTCTTCAGTTTCGTACGTCAAAAACCCATGGATTAAATCAGAATTAAAAGTGAATTTAAAGGTACCTACATGAAAGACTTCTGCATGTAACTATGAGGGAAGAATCCTCCTCAAGCAGTGGTGTTTTCAGTTCAAGGCCTTATTTGCATTACTGGCACTTTTTATTAATGGTGCAGAGAAGCAAATCATTCTGGAGAAAAGTTATCAGGTTGTGACAAGGGCCATGGGTATCAATGACGAGGATTCATCGCTTGCATTGAGCGATCTCGATCACTGCTTAAGATGGGCACAAAGAAACGATAGGTACTTGAACAGGTCCAAGTGGAAGTTCATCCACCTAGGAATAAACACGGGAGGCTGCAGTAAAAGGAAATTCTATCCTGGACCACAACTACCTCATGTACCTTAATGGATAAGGAAGCAGATGGTGAGTTCCCAGAGCGACAATGTCTGAAACGCCAAGTATTTATGAGATGAGACATAAATGAGGAATATGAAGCCACATTGCAAAGGTGACACTGCAGTGGGGTTTGCCTCTGGTTCACCTGCTACTGCAACAGTGTTCTGTTCTCCTTTCCATGAGGAGCAAAAGGTTATCAATGACCAAATCCGAATCCGAACCAATAACTAGAAAATACAGGTTGAAACTAAGATGTAAATCTTTGCCAGAAATGGCAATTAGCTAGTGGAACAAGTCGGTAAAACCTATGATGAATTCTCCAGCAGCAGAATGTTTTAATCATCATGACTGAATGCTTCACAAACTGAAATTAATTCGGGGTCCCCTGCAAAAGACTAAATTAGATTATCTCAAAGTTCTTTCTTCAGCTAAAAGTCTGTCTCTCTGAACATGTACCTAAGGAAAGTTAGCAATGGCATCATTCAAGAGTAGCTAGAATCTAAGAATGGATTTTTTAAAGGTTATTACACTTGGCCCACATAAAGCATTCAGAAGTCGTGAGTCAGGGCCCCAAGCATCATGTGACTGCCTTAAAAATAATGGTATTTTAAAACAAGAATAAATATTGGTTTCTTTTCTATTTGTCTTCTGGTTTTCAGCCTTTTAAGCTTCAGGCTTCAAGCTCTGCTTTGCAATCATGATATCCATAAAGTAGAGGTCACTAAATCAAATTTATGTGAAAGATGAGATTCCTGCAACATCACATGACTCCAAGGGATCTTCAGGAAACTACCAAATATCTGGAGATTTACAGTAAAGTTGGAAGATTTGACAACAGTGATTATAAAGGCGGTGTTCATGCCTTAAAAGCCAGCCACTTGCAAAAAAATAAAAAAAATAAAAATCACACCAAAAAAAACAAGTTTAGCAGCAGTTGCAGTTATTCCATCCCCTTTAGCAACTCCTTGCCAACATTTGTGGGTTTCTAACCACATTTTCCTGATCACACAATGACTAGGGAGGAGAGGGGGGATTAATGACCCCAGGTCTTTTCCATCCCCCATATTCATGGGCTCCTTTTCTAGATCAAGCTGCTTCATGCTTCGCCCCTCTGTGTCAGGAAAGGCAAGAAGCCTTTTGCACAGTGCCTGTCCTGAAGGTTTCCTGATGGGCCAGGGACACGTATGACATGTCCAGGAGAGAAGACAGGACCTTCTGGGTAATGTGATTGCCACATGACCATGGGGCAAGCTCTATTTGCATTAGCTCCTTTCCTTCTCCATCTCCAGACCTCCCAACTAGGTGAAAGCTGAAACTTCTCACCTCAGAGAAGAAAATACAGCATCTCCAAACCCTGTTCTCCTGCTAACATTAGGAAAGTGGGTAGATCTCAACTCTATTGATGTCTGTCTGCCCAGTCAAATAATGAATGGAAGAGTGTTCTGAGCCCAGCTAACTGGGAAAACTCCGAGCAACGGCAGAAGCACAGAAAAGCTGCTGTCACCCAGCTCATGCCTGGAAGTGACTGGATGGTCTAACAGTTTCACAGCTCTTCTCTAGGGATGTTTAGTGGATGTCTCGCAGTTTGGGCTTCTTACTCATTGAACTGCAGCTTCCTCATGGGGAGATGTGGGCAGGCTCTAGCCAGAGAGGCATCCACCACCACCAAACAGCTCATCTATCTTAACACCCTCGATACAGACAAGCACTTGGGGAACACGCGATTTTGTAGAATTGTGTTTTAACCAAGAGCATTCGAGACCTGGACGAGTGTGTCCTGTGAACCACACAATGAAGCACTAGAGCACATTGCCTTTTGTTTAATGGAGCTGCACAAAAAGCCTTGCTGAAATGCACTCACAGAGCTGGAGAGAGGAAAAGTGATGAGCACACAGGGATTACAGTCACTTTCTAAAGGCTTTTGTCACCCAAATCTTCCCTGACAGCAAGGCCACAAGGGGAGCCTGCAGTCCACACAGCCAGTTACAAGCTGAGGATAGCACTGGAGAAGAAACCAGCAAGTTCTTAGCAATTAAGAACAAGTCCAGATAGTGCCAGTGCTGATTATTTTGGTGTACCCAGCCATTTGTTGTGAAAAGCTGGTGCCACTGTACCAAAAAAAACACCATACCAGGAACCCAAGATGAGCAGGATGACCACCACCTAGCCAGCAAGAGCCTCACTTCTCACCTAGCCACACACTCCCGTCCATGGCTGTTTTGCAGAGCAACAGCACAAGATTCATGGAGCACAACTGTAAATCCAAAACACCAAGTTGTGGCTGGCAAACAGAGATCTGCAGGATGTACATGAGCAGCCCAGCTGCTAGCAGGAATTATGGCTCACCGGGCACCCAGCAGGAACAGCGAGGAAACATCCCCCTCAGAGACAAGTCCCATGGGAAAGGAATGAGAAAAAGTCTGAAAACCCTTGTCTGTCCACCATGAGTCAGACCTGCTGCTTCCTCCGGGAAGGATTCAAGAAAATCAGAGTAGCTCCTTCTCCACAGCTCTCTGTGCGGGGCCGAAATGTCTATTGGCTGAGGAATCCCACGCGCTTCCCGAGAGCCCAGCCTCAACTTGACCCCCTCAGCGTCAAGTTCATACAGTTGCTTCTCAGCATAAACAGAGATTTTTGCTTAGCTCTTAAAGATATCATTTTGCTCTGAAAACTTAACACAAACGTGGAACAGCAAATGCTGGCAATCAAAACACGTGTTTGGCTGGAGGGGCGCCAAGAGTACTCCTAGGCCTGGGGTCACAAAAGGCCTAGCTAGACAACAACTTCCAAAAGAGAAAACTGCCATCCGCGTGCGATGACCCGAACTAGCCAAATCCACCAAGGCTGGCAAAATATTGTTGCAAGAGGTCCAAGAGCGATAGGATGAGATAGAGGAACTCTTCAATTCATGTTCAGCAGGAAAACCACGTTAGTGGAGCGCGATCCCGCAGCAGACGACCCCGCCAGGCCCCGCACGTGGCAGCCTCTCCCCTCACCCGCGAGCAGGGAGATCTCAGCGGGATCCGCGGCGCTTGGCAGGATCCTAGCGGCTTTCAGGAATCGGCTCACAGGAAGTAAACACTTAAGATTATTTTTAATGCGCTTGGAATAAAACCTGCTCTCATGCAGAGGCCCAGCACAAGGGGCCAAGCACCATAAAAGTCCCGTGGAAGCTTTGTTTGGAAGATTTAAGTAGGACATAAGTGATGTATACTCTTTATATGGCCCTCTTTAGGAAAGGAAGAATCACACTTTACCAGTGAAAGTATCATCTAGTGACAAGGCAGGTCTGAAATAGAGAAGCCTCTTTACCTCAAGCTTAAGTTAAAAAAAAAAAAGTTTGTTTTTTTTTTTTTTTTTTTTAGTTTGGGCTTTTGAAAATCTGGAGGATTGTCAGGCTTAAGCGAAATCGGATATCACAGAAGTAGCATTTTTCACATGCAGATAAAATACCACAGGACAAATTTAATTTCTAAGATATTTGCCTTCTGTGTCAATTACAAAATATGAGAAGCAGTTCTGCATGGGCTAGCAGCATAGGGTTTCATTTTACCCCATAATGCCGAACTAGACCATGAACCAGACTCTAGTTTAAAAGGATAAATATTAATGTTTCTGGCTTTTCATGCAAAAAGAAATTAGGACACACTGGGAAACTGAGAACTTTTAAATAAAATATGCATTTACTATGTTTTCTGAAGGTTCAAAAATTATCAGTGACCAGACCAGACAGGCAGACCAAAGAAACCCAAGTCAGCACACAGTGCCACAACCGAGCACTACAGACACCTTGGGGCACCAAAGAAGGTGGTATCGTTATGGGCACAGAGCGCAAAAGAAATCTCAAAATGGGAATAAGCGACATTTATTTCTGCTCGTGGGCTTGTTTATATCACTGCAATGTAAGAAGTCACCTAAGTGTGACTGAAAAGCTGCAGACATAAACTGCAGTCACCTGGAGAACCTTGCAACCTGTGGTTGCTTCAAAGCAAACACAACTTCAGAGCAAACAACCGCCCAGCCGAGGAGGACATAGGAGAGCAAGGAGCAAACCCGGGACGCCAGAATTACCTGGTGACCCCGTACTCGGGAGGCGGCTGGTACCGAACGATGGCCACCTCGGTCCGCGCGGGCTGCGGAGCCCCATAGGAGGGTTTGAGGACATCCTGCACCATGGCTGCGTGCTGATCGCCGAAGAAGAGCCCGTGATCGGGTGCCTTGCTCACGGGGGCCACCGCCTGCTTGGCTTTGTAGGGGTACTCGGGCGGCGGGCCCCGCGGGTCCATGGACTTGGTGGGTGGCGCGGCCGGCGCCGCTGCTTTGAGCCCTTTGCTGCTCCCTGAGGTAGGCGGGTGTTGCTTAGCACCATTTCTCTCCAGCGAGAGCTGCATGATCCTCTCACTGAGCGAGCGGACGTGGCCCTGCTTGAGCTCCTTCAGCGCTTCATCCTTGTGCGCTTGCCCACTGTTGGCCCGGTTCACCGTTGCCCGTCCTTCAGTCCTCGACTTTTGCGTGGACACACCAGCCACGTAAAAGCCCGGGCCAACCGCCCCTGGCTGCTGGCCTCGGAAAAACTGGGACTGGGCCTTGGCCTCCTCGTAGGTGGGCAGCTCTTCGTTGTTCTGCTGGGGCTGCGCAGCCCGCGCCTGCTTCTCCATCACTGTATTGTCCCCCTGGTGCTCCTGCCCCTGAGGTTCCTGGCGGGCCAACTGCTGGAGCATTTGTGGCTCTTCTTGCGCGAGGTTTTCTGTGGAAGAGAGAGTGCTGGTAGTGCTGTTGGATGGCCCTGCGCTCCCCGTGGCCTGGTGCTGAATTGCCAGCAGGTTCATGTTCTCGTTGGGGTTGCCATACCTCAGCTGCTCCTGGATCAGGCGCTGCAGTACGGTGCCCACGGCCGCCTCCTCCGACCCTCGCATCTCCACCTCTGGGAGCCGGAGGAAGCTGGGAGGGTGCAAGGTGCAAAGCGGCTCCTCGGCTGGGCAGGGAGAGAGCAGAGGCAGGGGTTACACTTTCAGGAAATCTTGAATGTGGGGAGAAGATGTGGTTGAAGGAGCAGTGAAAACCATGGAGTCTTCCCCTCAAAGCTTTTCAGCACTCCTCCATGCTCACCCCTTGCCCGCGTGCTGGGCCAGCCCTCTGCTGCAGCCGTATCCCTTTCTGTATTCACTATAAGCACCTAGAAACATAACCCCATCCCCTCCCCTGCCTTCCCCCAATACACCCTCAATATCCTCTTGATATGCTCTGTGCACCCATCCCATACCCATAGCTCCCAGCTCCCTCCCTGGACAATCAGGCAGTTTCAGAGGGAAACTGGCTCCATTCTGAGATAAAAATCTACTATGAGCTGAGTGAATCGCTCCTGGAAAATGCCTCTCATGGGTTACAGAGCCAGCCTACAATGGAGATGAGAGATTTTTGATAGCCAGAGAGCTGCATCCCCTCCTGGGTGTGCTGCTTGCCACAATGCAGTAAGATGTGGCATTTCTCACAGAAAAACTTTGAAATGATACTGAAAATAAAAAGATTCTAAAAGTGTATTTAAAGAGCAGTCTGTGCTTGGGCATTTTATTTTAGTACAGTGATTTCCCTTCTGGCTAATAATGATATTTCTAAATGAGTTAACACCACCTTGTTCTGGGTGAGTACAAGGAAGATGTTAGGGCCATAAATACAACACCCTAAAAAAGGCACATCTTAAAAACATCTTTAAAAAGGCACAGACAGATTAGATAAAAAGCTAAAACACAGATTAGTGAAATAATTCAGAGGTGATGGTACAAGTTTTGCACCCAGGACAGTCATGTTTAAGTAAATCTACAAGCCCTGGAAGTTCCATTTGTGTGGGAGAAAATACTGAGTGATTCTGCAACTTCCAAGGAAGCTGCAGAGGTTGGGCACTGGTGCCACGTATTTGAAATGGATTCCTGTTCCCTCCTCATAACCTGGCAGAACGTGGCGCTTGCCTGGAGCTAAGCATTTAATGACAAACCGGCAATGCTGGGAAGCTGGGATCCTCCTGTCGTCGAACCCTCCAGGCTCTCCTATCCTAGTCGGTGTCACACATCGCTACGGACTGTGCCTGAGGCCAACGGGGGTGCTCAAAGAGCCCGGTAGGGATGAAAGGGAGATTGAGCCCCCCACTTTGGCCAGTCCTCATGTTTCCCTAGGCTGCTTTGAGTTCAGTTTTTGAGGTCATTCTTGGCAACTTTGCATCTCTATTGCTGCTTCTAATTCTCAAGGGAGTTGTTCAGAAGTACTAACATTTGTTTTCTGGCATTGGAAACTAGCTAAAAAGCAAACTTTCTCTTGAGGCCTGGTATTTCCCTGAGGTTTCATCTGTTATTGCACACGCTGTGGGATAACTTATATACAAGCCGGATGCTAGAGAACAGCCTTCAGCTCTTAGCTGCGAGAACAGGTCATTTCCACTAACATTTTTGCAGGAAAGGACTAGGGAGGACTGTGGGGCCCTGAAGGAGGGAGATTCCCAGGCGGCCTCATTACAAACGACATCTCTCCTGTTTTCCCTGGGACAATGGTGCCTGCCCACCTGCCTGGCTGGGTAGCGGGGTTTCCACAGGCCTGGGGGTTTGCTGGTTCTGGAGTGTGTGGGAGTGGGGATGATGCACATGAGAGGGGACCAGTCTGCAACTCACCCTCGGGCAGGACTCGTGACACCCGGAAGCCACGCTGAGCATTCCAGGACATGCTGCTGAGAGACGCCTGCACAGCGCAGGGCAAGACCTAGGCTCTCCGTCGTTTAATTAGGGTATAGGCATCAACTTAATACCACGCTGGCAGGTAGAGGTTGAGCTCTCCTGCTTTCCATTGAGCTGGCCTGAGACAGAGGAGCTGTACAATCCCAAAATACATTCCTGCTCCCACTACAAATGGCAGATGTCTCACTGGCACCTGAAAATCACTGATGCCTACGTTTTTTTTGCAGCATAGGGACACACACATGCATTTACCTGTCTGCCCAATAGCCAAGTAGGCACCTAATTTATATACCACAGCTATTACAGCTTTATTCCCATTACTGCACTGCATAGAAGCCTCATCATACTGGGCATTTTTGCAGAGCTGCAGTACAAAATCTCTCTCCTGTACCAGAAAGTTCCCAGTCTGGGTTACACAACTGAGATGTGCCTGAGGAAAGTGGCAGGTGACAATGTCACACGGTGGTTCTTTATCATATATTGCTAGGATTTGCACTCTGGCACCACTTCCATCTTTACATCGGAGAGATACAATATAGTGGCTGGTTTTTGAGGATTTAACTCCATGTGTCTTTTCTAGGTGCCTGCAGTCCTGCTCCTTTGGCAAAAAGCTACAGACCTTGGCCAAGATGTTCAGTGCAGAGCAACCAGGTCCCGAAGGACAAGCAGAAATCGTGCCTCCTCCACAAGCAGCGGTGAAAAATGATAATTGGTCATAACACTGAAGTCAAAAACG
Organism: Crypturellus undulatus; assembly: GCA_013389825.1. Classification (NCBI taxonomy): domain Eukaryota; kingdom Metazoa; phylum Chordata; class Aves; order Tinamiformes; family Tinamidae; genus Crypturellus; species Crypturellus undulatus. The sequence goes on from VWPW01001682.1 coordinate 359,232, forward strand.
CCTTTGACTCTGCTGGAGGCGAGAGTTGGCCTACCATGCTTTAAGTGTTATTTGTAAATGGTCTAAACTGTTCAAATTATGTTCAGGAAAAACACAGAAGTAAATGTGATAGGTTGGTGTGTAAGTGCAACCACCCACTTACCAACTTTCTCTTTAGCACCACTGATTACTTCAGCTGTTAACGGAGACACTTCATGCCTGCCAGCAAATAACTGGTGATCTGGGTAAAGAAAGCCAGTGTCCTCCTGTATCTGGGCTGGGCTGGTAGGCTTGTAACAGACAGACGGGGAGCCTGCAAGAAAGAAAAATGAGATGTCAATAAATAAATCAACTGAATGAAAAAAAATATGAAATCATGACCTGTGACTGAAGTCCAAAAGAATTTTCTTGAGTGTAGCTGGGTGAGCTGAGAAGCTCTGCTGGGATCACCCCGCAAATGCCTTTGCTATCCTTGGCACCCTAACAACACATTAACTCTGACAAAGAAGCAGCCACCAGGTTGTCAGTGCTGTTTCATGCACTGATCCAGCCTAGCTGTTGAGGTCCTCAGTCCTGGTGCTACACAAGTCTGACCCAGCCTCACTTACAAAAGTCAGTAGAGACAAGTTTGGTAGCGACAAGCTCACAAATCATGGTATGGCCCAGAACAAGAATCCAGCACAGTAAGGGCAAAACAGAAAGATGCTGAGGGTAAAAAGGAAAGGAGAGTTGATAACCCAGAGACACTTTCAATAGCAGCCAAAGTCTGTGAAAGGCTTTACCTCAAAATCCAGCCACGTACAAACAGTAATTCAGTAACACAGAAAATTACTGGGACATAAAATACAGCCAACACTATCAAGAGAGAGTTTATAAATCACTTCATCCAGATGTTCTTAATATGGTAAAGAGAGGATGAACCACAGAAATATCTCAGGCTGACTGACTCCCAGCATTGGATTCACATGCCCTAACTTAGGCATCTAATAGACATCTAAGGCTTGAACTAGTCACCCCAGGCTCCTTTCACAAGCAGTGAGTAGAAACAGGCTCTCCTGGAGCCAGCTATCAGGGCTGTTTGTCTCTGGAGGTGTCTATTCTAACAAGTACCTTCAAAATGCATCACATAGCATTAAAACCTTACAACGTTCACCCCATGTTACCCTCCGCTCACCTTCGCCTTCTCTGCCTCCTGTTCCTTTTTTGGAGCACTTCCTTGGCCTTCAAAATCAAAGGCTCTTTCAGGACAAGGACCGTGAACGTGAGCATCTTCTTCCCCTGAGTTCATTCTGGTGCTACCAGGACTCAGCAGAACTGCTCATTTACACTCCCAGGTCCCTATTTTAGACAATAGACGTCTATCAATCTCCAGCATTGACCTGCTTGGGCAGAAGGCCCTGGAGGTGGTGGCCTTGGAGGAGAACATGTACATCCTGGTGGGGCAGGAGGCCCCTCAGTATGGACCCTGGCTAATGGAAAAGACCATTTTCCAATACAGCGGTGCCCTACAGCAACGCCATGCTCTGCAGGTTCTGCTATGAGCCACGGATGACCTGAAACAGAATCACCACTACCCGGGCACTCACTATCATGAATCACATGGGGATGTCACTCTGCTTTCCGTTTCCCTACAATCATCACTAAAGTCCATGCTTCTGCACTGACTAGGGCAGCGGGGCTGTAATGAGGGATCACGTCTGGCCCTTCCCCTTTACAGGCATGAAGATGATGACACGATTTTATTCTGTGCCCACGGGAGAGGGACTAGGCATTTCTGTGAAATGTTAATGAATTCATCACTTTATTATTCATATTATGCATGAATCTGTATAGCAGTTATCTGTATTTAGAGAGCAAGAGAGAAAGATTGCTCAACTGAGCAGGTATAAACCAAATATGTTTGTTAAAATTAGCACAGTAGACTGTCCTGGAATTTGTGCTGATGCTGATTCAGAACCAAGAAAAATCTCAAAAATCTCAATTTCCAACATTGTTAATGTATCGTGCTACAAAATCATATTAACAGTAACATTCCCTGCTCACATAGAGTCCTGCTTTGGAATCACTAATTCTGCATGAAACTTCCTAGATTCATTTTATGAATAAAAGCTAAAAAATGCAATGGAACAAAGAAAATCCACGTGCACAACGAAGATGAACCGTTTCGAGCAGTACAGGCAATCTAAATAGCCAGCAATTACCAGCTAGGCCACCTCATTCACCAAATGGAATTTAAAAGAAAGGACTGTTAATAAATGTTGGTTTGCTTTTACTCGCTTTCTGAATGTTGAGTGAGAAAATGCCCTCAGGTCATGTTTTCAAATTCTCCTAGATGCAAAAATGGAGAGTAAAGATGTGAGTTTTTTTATCCTTTTTTTTTCTGTAATAACACAGAATTTCTCAACTAACAGCTTCTCTTTGGGGGCTGGGGCTATAGCATAGCAATCATGTAAAATCTTGTACTAAAATCGCAAGGACTGGTAAAAGCAATCATCTGTCAAATTACTCAGTCTCCGATCTCTATTATACACAAGTAAAAACCAAGTGGCTCCAACCCAGGCAGAAATCATTCCACTTTGCTTGTGCTGTTGTTATACTGTAATGATGTTTTATGTTCATTCAGGTTTTAAGTTTTAATAAAATGTTGGGTTTAATCGGCGCAGGAAAGCAGCTTATGTGTAAAACAGATAACGGCTGCCCAAAGATGAGTGCTCAGGGCACAGCCGCAATCCAGACGGTGCACGATTATATGGAGCTGGGAAGCTCACGGACACTTCGTGAGCTGTTTCAGAGCAAGGACGCAGCTTTTTCCTTTTTCTGCTTCTTATTTTGAGAGCATCACAAAGCTGAGTCCCTCCTCTAGAGGAGAAGGGGCTGCCCATAGGCGGGAAAGGCGAAGCCAGCGCTCTCTCCCACGGCAGCGGGAGGGATCTTGTGCGGCCGCAGGTTATCTTCCACTCTGAAAAAACAAACCCAATACAGCAGCAGTGCTGGGAAGGAAAATAAAACCAGGAAAGCAGAGCGACGGATGTGGCAAGTGTTTATTTTCCAGCCCTGGCTCCCACTCTGTCTTTTGCTTTCCGCTGCATTGAAAGAGGCCTTTTCATTCTTTCCTTCTTGTTTCATCAATCCGTCATTTGTTCTGCCGCCGGCCGATGGACAGGCTGAGAGGCACTTGCCTCACGACTGTGCTTGAAAATTGCAACACAGAATAAAGCGGAAGTGGTTACTGTCTGGAGCGGCAAGTGCGAGACAAAAACGTGGATGGGGGAATGCAGTGGGAGCAACCACCAGAGGAATAACATAGGACAAGGAGTGGGCTCCTCTTGCTGATATTACAGCAGGTTATCATGGATCTTCTCTGACCAGGTCTGCACCATGCATGGCGTTGTACAAACACGGGTCGTGCCTGTTCACGGCAGATTATTTCTCCCATATCTGGGTGATCCTCTTTCTGGAGGTGTCTCCGGCAAGAAATACAGACCTTTTTGCTGGGTGCAACACTCCTGGGACAAGCCAGTAAGCTCTAAAAGGCTGAATACAGGGACACGTCTCCATTCACCAGATTTCCTTGTAGAGCAGTAGCAAAAGACCATGTGGCAGACACTGTTGGGACACAAGTCCTGTGTGGTAACCATGTCCTGAGGGCAGCAGGGACACTGAAGGCCATGCAGAGGAGCAGAACCTCAAGGGACCGAGACATGGCCAAGATGGATTGGAAACGCCACAGGCCACATCCAACGTGACACAGGAGCAAAGCTCAAGGCCAAAGGGATGTCACCTCCAGAAAAGTCACCAAAGGCACCTTCAGCTCTACTTACAGCTGAAGACTCATTTTACCTCCAATTTGAAGATCTCCAATTTGAAGACCAAACAGCTCAAGTGGGAAAAAAACATGGCCTTGAAATTAGAATTGGCACTGGTGATGTCCTGGCACCGGAGGTGTTAGAATGGACAGTGTCAAAAGCTGCAGAGCACTGGGAAGCAGAGCAGGGCTGCAGGAGGAACGCCTGCAGGAGCTCCAGGGACTCCCTCCACATACACGTAGTGGGAACGTTACTTGTCCATGTGCAACAGCACAGACAACGTACAAGCCAGACGTTTCCAAGCTGGCAAAAGATGACATCACCCCACATTTACTTCATTTGGGAGGATAAAATACTCCAGGTACCCAGCTAAGGGCCACTGCACCAACAGATAATGCTACTGGGCTGCCGGAATGGGTCCTTTCCTCATTTTCCCAAGCCAGGAAGCCCTCCTGCACCTGTGATGCCAGCAGGGCTGTGTCAGGGAGGGCCCTAAAGTCACACCAGGCCATTCCCGACCAGGGCTTCCTGCCACCAGCCGGGAATTCCCTCCCAGACTTTGCCACCGCGGACGCTACTCCCAAAACAGGCGCTGCTCCGAGGAGCTGACTCAGCGAAGCCACATCCTCCGGCAGGACGGGATGGGAGGGCTGCGGCCATCCCACCCCTTCCTTCCCACCGCTCCGGGTGCCTTTGTGCTCCCCCGCCAGCCACCAAGGGGCCGTAAGTGCGCAGGGCCGCGACGGCCGCCCGCACGGCACCCTTCGTGAGCAGCGGTTCTGTAGCGGGGGAAACAGCAGAGTTGCCCCTGCCTCGTTTCATCCTCCGCAGCAGAGGAAGCGCAGAAGGGTGGTGTCGAGGAGAGCCGATGACGGACGCTTCCCCTGCAGCCACCGACGCTCTGCAAGGCTCAGCGAGGAGCAGGCGCTCAGCCTGGCCCCAGGCAGGAGGGTTGAGGCCTGGCCTGAGGGGCGCTCGTGTCTCCCGTAAGGAGAAAGGCTCCTGCTTCCTTCCTCCTGGGAAAGCCCTTCTGCCTGGCTCAGAGGAGCCATGGCAAGAGGTGGCACATCTTCCACACCATTTCCTTTGGGAAAGGCACCCGCAAGCATGGGAGTCGCCTCATCGCCTCGCATCAGAAAGGCTCAACTGCTGCAACACCTTTGCACAGGATTTCTTATTATTTCTTACAGCAAAGGTCAGCTGAGAAAGCCAGGGCCAGCAACAAGCTTTGCTGTCCTGCTGCCAAAGAGCCCACCGAACGCGAACGTCCCTGAGTTTAAGGCGTTTAGAGACTGAGGCCTGGAACAACACCACATACTTGCTCAGATGCTTGGGTTAGACGTGTGCTTGTCTCAGATTCCTTCCACAGTCAAACAGGTGAGATCGTCATCTTCAGAGACGGACCCTAGGGCCTGAGCCATCTCCTTGCACATCCGTCCTTCTCCATAGACTACAGGGAGCCCAGGATGAAAACCCTGTTACGCTATGCACTGCACCCAGGCCCCGTGGAGAAGGTGCAGCTTAGACCAAACCCGCCTCCTGGCAAAGCTCATGCTGCAGTGGATGCAGCTCTGCACAGAAAATGCTGCGAGTCTCCTTCTCCCATGTGAATTTAATCAGGCCAGCTGGATTTGCATCACATTCACCAAAAATATTATAAAATAACAATTTAAATGTATTCAAACCTCAAACCAGAGGAGCTGTGTTGAGTTAATGAAATGCCATGGTTTTATGGAAACCCACTGGTTCAATTGGTTAAAAACTGTCTACATAACTGTCCCTCCCTTACAAATAATGCAAACACTTGCTAACTATGAACATGAAAAACACTTAGTTAGAGAGTCACTGGTGTATCCGACTTATCTGAATAACTATGGTAATGCAATGCAGTATTGCATGCAATTTTAATCTGTTTACTGGGCCCCTCCGGTAGGGAATTGGCTCTTGTTGCCTTTTCCCTGTGCTATTCTCACTTCTTGTTTGCACAGTTCTGTGGGAGCCAGGTGTAACTGCCCGTGCTGAGCGCTGGGATGGAGCATCCTTCTCCCAGGGCTCCGGGGGCTCCACCGGCAGCTGTGCATTTGCTGCTGCATCTGTCACACGCCCCAGCTGCTCATAGGTTTTCTGAGCACACTTGTGAGCCTGAGCACGGTTTATTTTTGATTCCGAGGAATGTGCACGTGAAGGACTCATCGTAAAAAAAAAAAATTCCTCAGTAATTGGAATGTACTTTTCTCACCGTAGCCGCATACAGCCAAATCCTGCAGCTTGGCTGAAGAGGCAGGTCTGGCCGCTGCCCGGTCCCTCCTTGGCGGAGCAGCACCCCCACTGCCGCGTAGAGGCCTGTGGAGGTCACCTCTGCCTTGCTGCCCAGGGAATATAAATGCCTCAGCTCCTATTATTACACACCAAGGGGGCCATTTGAATAAACGAAGACACCAGGAGGAGGGAGATCCAACATTCGAATCCACAGTAATCCTAGATGTGTCCAACACACGTTAGCAGTGTTTCCAGCTCCAGGCTGCTGCGAACAAGCCCGTCCTGCAGCCGAGCCAGCCCGTTCACATGGGCTGTGCTTGGGCCGATGTGCGCGGGCAGCTCTGCACGCTGGCACGTGCCCTTGACTGTCCCACCTCACTAAGGAATCACATGGAGATGGGATCTATCACCCTAGTAAGGAAAACAGAGCCTGGGCACGTTCTCTGCTAACAGGACGCTGTTAAATTGTCACCATCTCTGGGAGGATTTTGGCCAGTGCCAATTATTGCTTACCTGGAACAGCTCTGGGATAGGGATAGTGTGGAAGCAGGTTTCAATCTAGCCAAGAGACACTACGTGTTAAGTTGCCATATATCTAGTGCTTGTTACCATGAGCTCTGCAGGACGCGTTCACATTTCTGGCCTGATTCAGCCCTTGCCAAATTCAGCAGGTGCCACAGGCCCCACTGCTGCACCATTATCACCTCCCTCCTACCTGCCTGCCTATTTGGTAGCAATTTATTTGTTTTCTTCTAGGATAAACATGCATTATGCCTCTCAGAATGAGATGTATTATCCCAAGGGCTTATTACACAGCAGCATAATTCATCTGAAGATTCATAACTATTTTAATGAATCATTTACTAAGATTAATGAAAACAAGCCTGCAAGGACCAAGAGACAGCGGAGCAATTCTTCAATATTTCCTGTTTCTGATGTGATTTGGGAACGGAGCCTCGCGGGCACCTCTCTGCTGCAGCACTCCAGGAGAGCCACGTCTACAGAGCAACAGCAGCCCCCGCAAGAAGCAGATTTCTGCCCCAAAGCCAGTGCAGCAGCTAGGCTGGCTGCCTGCAACACATGCTTTCTTATAGTTAAATATACAGAGAAATAAATAAAGAAGGGAGCCAGGGCAATGTGCTCTGCCAGCGCAGCCGTGTGTGCCGTGTGCCCCAGCTCCGGGGAAAAGCAAGTCCTTGTCCCAGGAGAAAGGCCTTCCCGCCGAGCCCGCGCTGCCCAAACGCTCCAAACGAGACCGAGGCATTTCAAACAGCTTCCAAAGCAATCACTGGAAATTAAAAAATAAGTAAGCCGGCTTTACACTTTCCTATAAACTCCTCTGCGGTTTGCACAGGAGGTCCAAAAATGACAGCACAAAAATGACATCGTTTCAAAGCCCACATCTGCCTTCCTGTCTTGCAGCCAAGCCAGAGAGGAATATAAATACCTTGTTCCACATTTAAAATATTTTCTCTCTCCTGTTGCTGCACAGAAATCTTGAGTCAACAAGAAAGAAAAATAATTGTTTAAGGGAAACAATGCGACGATGATCAAAGTGCTCCGAGTGCGGGGGGGGGGCCTGTCCCAGGGCCGGGCCACAAATTCCCAAGGGCAGAGCCATGAATCCCGGCCTCAGAAGTACCCCAGCTCCAGCCTCCAAAGCCAGTCTCCCATCCACCCGCTTCACAGCCCATGGATCTGAGCAACAAAGATTATGGGCCTGGAGCATCTATCCTGTGAGAAAAGACTACGCGAGCTGGGCCTGCTTAGCCTGGAGAAGAGAATACTGAGAGGGGATCTGGTCAATATGTACAAGTACCTGAGGGGAGAATGTAGGGAGGATGGGGTCAAACTCTTTTCGGTGGTAGCCAGTGACAGGACAAGGGGTAATGGGTGCAAGCTGAAACACAGGAAGTTCCATCTCCATGTGAGGAAGAACTTCTTTGCTGTGAGGGTGACAGAGCCCTGGAACAGGCTGCCCAGAGAGGTTGTGGAGTCTCCTTCTCTGGAGATCTTCCAAACCCACCTGGATGCCACCCTGTGCCCCGTGCTCTGGGTGTCCCTGCTGGAGCAGGGGGGTTGGACTAGATGATCTCTAGAGGTCCCTTCCAACCTCAACCGTTCTGTGATTCTGTGAAGATCTGCTGAGCGGTCTTGCGTGGGGGGATTGCTCTGCCCCGGCCACACGGCTGCTCTCCCAAGGGGGAAGGGAAAGATTTGAGTTTTCTTAGGCTCAGGGTGGGGGGAAAAAAGGGAATCAATTCAAGTGTCTTTTTCTTTGGTTGAGCTCTCTAATCACTTGGTCTTGAATGTGCAAACACCACCCCACTTCCAGCACTGCCCCAACGGGTGCTTTGGGAAGAGCAGTTCCTATGGGCACCTATCACCCAGGCTGTTATGACTTGGTTGCAATCCCTGCTCTGAAGAGGAGCGGGGCAGGAGACAATCTTGGCTGGAGGCAGTTCCCTGGTCATCAGCAGGTTTGCAAGGTCCCCTTGGGGATGTCCCCTTCCCTCCCACTCCGCTTGGGCAGTACAGGCAGTGGCCGAGCCCCTGAGCCCAGACCCAGAAAACACCGAGAAATTGCAGCCCAAGGCACCTCCACGCCGCGTGAGCAGCCTTGTGCAGGAGGTAACGCCAGTGACCACCACAGCCGACGTGGGTAAGCCCAACCTCTCGCCTTCCACGCTAGTGCCCGACAGCAGCCACAGCTGGAAAAGCTGCCTCCCCGCCAGCCCCAAACATCCTGCTGGAGCGCAGTATGGAGATGCCCGGCTTCCCGCAGCCCTCGGCCGGGAAGAGAGCCCGGAGTCTGGCTCCTCAGTCAGGGTTCCCTCACAGGGAGTGGGGGAGCCTGTCCGGACAACGAGAAAAGTTGAATGCCGTCTCCTCCCAGCATCATCAATTCCTGGCATTATCTCTTCCTGGCATCATCTCTTCCCAGCATCATGTTAGCACACCCAAATTTAAATGCATATGAGGATGCTCAGTGCCATTCACTTCTTTTCATCTACATTTCTCCTCAAAGCAGCCAAGCACAAAGCTCTAGACCAAGCATTGCAGCTCCCCAGTTCCTGCTTCATGGATACTGGGAAGGCCAACCCTGCCTGCCTGGGGGTCCCCACACTACCGGCCCTGGGAACTGCTGGGCATCCACAGCCGCTGCCACCCACTCCAGCCTCTTCCATCCGCTTTCCCAAAGCTTCCGAGCGCCTTCCCAGCCACCAGAGCAGCCGCGGGACCCACGGGACACCGGCTCAGAGCTCCCCGTGCAGGCGGTGGCGAGGGCTGCCCGCTGAGGATGATGCTCCTCAACGATGCAATCCCAAAGTGGGATTTAAGTTCCCACTTTGATCCAGGCGCCAGTGGCCCAACTGTGACTTACGTCAATGTTGCTGTTCTGAGATAAAAAGTTAAGTGTTAGGGGGAGACGAAAGCAGGAAGGGAAGAAAGTCCCTCTGAAAGAGTAAAACACAGAGGTTGACATGGTGCTTCACATCGGAGCAGCGCTTTGAATGCAGCTGCACCAGTCTGGCAGGACAGTTAAGAGACATTTACATTAACTCCAATTACCAAGGCATAAAATAACCCTTTTCTTCAAAAAAAAAAAAGAAATTCATGACACAAATTCTCAGGGAAGGAGAATATTTTTGATGTGGAAAAAAAAGTCACCTTTCCGCTGGCTACAATGCACAGACAAGACATTTGCAAGCTTCAAAATGAAGCTATGATTGACTTTGCCGCACCTACTGCCTTTAAAAATTATCACATTACAGAAAAGCGCCGGCATGATCAATGTCACTCGGATATTTAAGTCCTTCTATTAATTAAACAGAGGAGTGAAATAGGAGCTAACATTGCCAGGATGCTGTGAATCATTAAGTCTAGCTCCTTGTTATTTCATGCAACCATACAACAAAACACCCCCTTTGAACACACTGCATTTTAAAAATGTTTTTTTTTTTTTCTTTTTGCTTTTTGCCCCATGTCCTCCCTTTGGGGGGCTATTTCAGGGGCATTTCGTCCCTCTGATACAGACAAACGTTCTTCTGGTTTCCCGCTCGCCGTCGCTGCTCTGTGTCCATGGGTGTCTTTGCCAGCCGTGTCCTTTAGGTTAAATAGCTTTCTCCCTGAGTCATTCCCACAAACTTGCGAGTGTACAAAGGAGTCTGGGGTAAAGGCAGAACAAAAATAATACAAAGATTGTACAGTACTTTTTGAGTAAAAATGCAAGCATTGAACTCGAGTTTATACATCTTCCTTCACGTTTCTGGACTTTTCCCCCTTTTTTTGACAAGGCCAACAAACCACGCACTAAGAATCCACAGTGCTTCCTTTTATCAACGTTAAGAACTCCTTGCTGTCACCCTACCAAGCAGCACCCGTGCATTATTACTAGCTGTAATGTCACTTCTAAAAGAAAAAAGGCATTAAATCACCCAGTTCTTCCGAAAGACACCGCAGAGGCTCTGGTCAGGCGTCCCCAGGAGCTCCTGCTTCAAGATAGGGTCGGGAAGCCGGGATGGTGACGCTACAGCCTGTCCAGAGGCAGGCACGGAGCAGGGAAGCCAGATGGAAAGCAGGTGCCAAGTGTGCGCACTGGGAACCAATGAGCTGGTACGAATCTGGAAGGATTTCACTGATTTCCACAGGTTTACTCCCAAGTTACACAGCATAAATTCAAAACAGAATCTTACACACTGAGGAAAACTCACTTGCAGAGCAAAAAAAAAAAACTGATTTACTTCCTAAATGCCTGATATTTTCAAAGGAAAAATTCCCTAAGAAGCATACTCGCTTGTAAAGAAAGATGATGCTGTTTTTTTTCTTACTGCCTTTTTCTAGTATTTCTACCCTTTCCTATTTCTGCTCTGCACAGAAGGAAGGACGATCCATTTAAAAATCCAGGTCACAAATGTGAACCAGATTATATCCATCCCAAAGCTGCCAAGAAGAAATTGCTGTACGAGCCCCAAATCCTCCTGGGATGTTCCCAAACCCACAAAATATTCTCAAGCACTGAAGTTTCCACAGGGACCACAACATTAATAGCCAGTCGCTGTGTGAGAACAGGAGTTTCAGCCGTTTTCCCCACGCTCTGCAGCCCAAAGAGGACACAAAAACCACGGCCGCTACCTGAGTGCTGGAGCAGCATGGTAAAAAAAAAAGGCACTTTGGAGCACAAACCTAATGGGTTCGTGGTTCTCCAGGTCAAGGAGCTCTTTCCTTCCTACCCCTCACATCCAGGGATGGCTCCTTAGTCCCTCCACATAGCGCCCTGTCGGAAGCAACGCGCTCCAAGGGGGATAGGCGAGAAGCTCCTTCAGGCCGGAGTGGTGGCGCAGCCTGAAAACCAAGAGCTTGCGGAAAGCGGGCTGGATTTGCCAGACTGGCAGCTGGGAAATAAACATTTTTAACTTGAGTAAATTTTGCTTGGAAACAACAGGACAGAATAAAGCTTTAAAACTCTTCCAGTCCTGGGATTTTTACAGAGCCAAATGATGCTTTTGGCCAGTTTAGTGCTGACTTGCTCTCAGGTACTACTGTAAGAAACTCCTGAAAGCTGGAGGCATCGCAAATCCCTCCTGCTTCCCAAGTGTCCGCTGCCAAACCCGCACCTAGCCCAAGGCACTGCTCACCCGTCCTCGGATCCGCTGCAGAGCCCGCAGAGAGGCTGGAATCACCAAGCCGGTGAGCAGGGGCTTCACGGGGATTTTCAGAATAAAAGCAATTCCCTTAACTTTGTGGTGGAGCTTCCTGCAGAGCAAGGAATATGGGAACTCCCCTGGGTTGGGAGTGGGTTTGCGCACATTGCGCGAAGGTGCCATGAAATAACAACTTGTCACCGTCTCCTGTGGCAGCAGCACACAGCAAACACAGGCTGTGTCCGCTGCAAATCCATAGGTTTTCCCTGCGCAGCGCTGGCGGTTCCCAAGGGGCATCACTCGGTTAGGTAGCACTGGCCTCTTTCAGCAGCTGCGTGCTTTTCCCCCAGAAAAATCCCAAACAGAAAATAAAGGGAAGCAAAAGGGGAGCGGGACATGTTGGGGTGGAGGAAGCGGATGGGAGAGATGCTTCCCATGGGGCGGGAGGAAGCACAAGGCAAATCCCCCTCCGCATCCCGATGCGGGGCACAGGCCTCGGGATCAGGCATCCTGATGCTGGGGAAGGGGAACACGGGCCCGGGCGGGCGGCACCGCAGCCTTGGGGCACGGAGGAGGGCGCCCGCTGGCCGTTTGCTTTCCCGGATCGGCAGTGCCTGCTCTCAGCGCTCAGGCATTTCCAGATAAGGTATTTATAGGAACTTTTCCAGACATTACAAACCACTAGATATCTACGTATACCTGTGCAGAGAAACCCTGCCAGCAGGTAGCTGCATGCAGGAAAAATAAAGGGGATTCCTCAACGTTGGGGCCACTTGTCTCCCAGGAAAAGGAAAAAAAAAAGAAAATAAAAAAGGAAAGCCATCCTAGCTCATTAGACACACATAAGGGCTTTGCAATTGCCTTAACTGGGACAAGGTCCCAGACTTGGTCTCCTGCTAAGGTTTGACAGCAGTCGGGTGTCTAGCAGAAAACCACAGAGCTACTCATTACTGCTGGGACTTTCAGACGGCACCAAGAAAAAGAAAATAAATCCTCTTTCCATCAGAGAAGGGGAAAGCCCGAGTAGCAACACCCCTTTGCTTAAAACCACGATTCACCAGAACCGGCCGGGAGGACTCAAAGGGCGAGTTAAAAACCCCGCGCGTCCCTTCTTGCCTCCTCTCCCCGTGCGTTTCTCCCCCGAGGGTGAGTTCCTCTTCGCCCTTCCTGCGGCCGGGCCGCTCGGGGAGGCTCCCCGGCCGGGCGCAGGCGGCTTCTCGGGGCAGCGCCGGCCGCGGCGCTGGGGTTGCCCCAGGGGCGAGCGCCCGGGCCGGGACCG